>SJYA01002044.1:567701-670232 GCA_006410615.1 Neotragus moschatus
CCTCCAGCATCAGAGTCTTTTCCAAGTAACTCTTCGCATGAGGTGGCCAAAGTATTGGAGCTTCAGCTTCAGCATCATTCCCTCCAAAGAAATCTCAGGGCTGATCTCCTTCAGAATGGACTGGTTGGATCTCATTGCAGTCGAAGGAACTCTCAAGAGTCTTCTCCAATACCACAGTTCAAAAGCATCAATTCTTCGGTGCTCAGCCTTCTTCACAGTCCAACTCTCACACCCATACATGACCACAGGAAAAACCATAGCCTTGACTAGACAGACCTTTGATGGCAAAGTAATGTCTCTGCTTTTGAATATGCTATCTAGGTTGGTCATAACTTTTCTTCCAAGGAGTAAGCGTCTTTTAATTTCATGGCTACAATCACCATCTGCAGTGATTTTGGAGCCCCCCAAAATAAAGTCTGCCACTGTTTCCACTGTTTCCCCATCTATTTCCCATGAAGTGATGGGACCAGATGCCATGATCTTCATTCTCTGAATGTTGAGCTTTAAGCCAGCTTTTTCACTCTCCTCTTTCACTTTCATCACGAGGCTTTTTAGTTCCTCTTCACTTTCTGCCATAAGGGTGGTGTCATCAGCATATCTGAGGTTCTTGATATTTCTTCTGGCAATCTTGATTCCAGCTTGTACTTCTTCCAGCCCAAGGTTTCTCATTATGTACTCTGCATATAAGTTAAATAAGCAGGGTGACAATATACAGCCTTGATATACTCCTTTTCCTGTTTGGAACCAATCTGTTGTTCCTTATCTAGTTCTAGCTGTTGCTTCCTGACCTGCATATGTTTCTCAAGAGGCAGAGCAGGCTATGTATAATCATTATTATAGGAGTAAATTTACTATTCGTGGAAAGTAGCTACAAAAATGAAAGTGAAATCAGCCAGAGATACTACCCATCAAATGAAGGCCAAGGAGTTTTCCTCTGTCATGGAAAACTGACAGAGAAAGAGAAGCTTCTGAAGAACATAGTGAAGGAAGAATAGAAAATAAGAAGAATAGAGGTTAAAAAAATAATTTGAAGAAGGAAGAGATAATGTCAAAAGTAAAAATAGGTATATGAAAAATACCATTAGATTTGTCAAGGAAGAAGTCATTGATGATTCCAGCTCAGGTGATTTCGAAAAGATGGTGAGAGGAGAAAAGCAGATTGCAGGGCCTCAGGTGTGATTGGGAGATAATGAATATGTCAAAGGAGTGTGGAGAAATATTGGTAGGGACATACGATATCAGACTAGGTTTCTTTCTTTCAGAGTAAGAAATACATCCTATGTTTATAGGCTTGGAGGAAACAATCCTTTAGGGGAAAAAAGAATAAGGGAAAAAGAAAGGATGGGAAAAGAGAGGGAAAAGAAGGGAAAAAAGAATAAGGGAAAAGAAAGGATGACTAGAAGAAAAGTCTTAGAGCAGTGGGTGGGGCTAACCACACAGATGGAGTTTCTAAATGTAAAAAGTTCTTAATTACCATCGAGACAGGAGGGAAATAGATGACAGAGTTGGAACTAAGTAAATTTTTAAAGGATGTTAATCAAAGGTAATTATATTTGATAACCTCAATTTTGTTGTTGCTATAAGTGAGATTATATGGTTATTTTTGAGACAAATTCCTGAGGGTTCACGAAGGTTGAATATGATGAGAAAGTTTAAATAGTCATTGTGTAAAAACTGATGGGAACTGATTAAATATAAGTAGAAAGATCGTTAGTGATACAACCACAGCAGATGTTAGAAACTATGAATTTGCAAAGTGCTAACCTGTATGAATGCATGCTTTGCTTAAGAAATATCCAGTTGCCTAAATGTAGAAAAATCATTATGGCATTGAATCAATTTTAGGGTTTTGATGAATATTTGGAAGATTTGGGATAGAAGAGAATCTGTTGTTATAGAAGTGGTTCAGATGATCAATCATAGAGTTTAAGATGGTTAAGGAAGGAAGAAAAGTAGAGAGGTACTATATTCTGACAGAAATTGGTAGGTCCATGGAATGAAAAGTGTTAAATGGAGATCAAGTAAAGTTGAAGTGAGATTGTAAAACACCTGAAATAATTAATGATTATCATCAGTTTGATATTAGAGTTTAGTATTTTAGAGTTTGAATAGTTTCACTGGATTCTAAGATTCACAGTATTTCCCCAGAAAAGAGGGCTGATGAAGGGGAAAAGTGAGGATTATTGATGTTTCAAAGATCCAAGAGTTAGGGTTCAAGATTGTTGAACAATTTCCTGCATGTACATTGAAATCTCCTGGAATCATCATAGAATTTATCTAAAGAAAATGGCTGATAAAAATTCCCCAAGTAAGATATTACTTTGCCGACTAAGGTCCGTCTAGTCAAGTCTGTGGTTTTTCCAGTGGTCATGTATGGATGTGAGAGTTGGACTGTGAAGAAGGCTGAGTGCCGAAGAATCGATGCTTTTGAACTGTGGTGTTGGAGAAGACTCTTGAGAGTCCCTTGGACTACAAGGAGATCCAACCAGTCCATTCTGAAGGAGATCAGCCCTGGGATTTCTTTGGAAGGAATGATGCTAAAGCTGAAGCTCCAGTACTTTGGTCACCTCATACGAAGAGTTGACTCATTGGAAAAGACTCTGATGCTAGGAGAGGTTGGGGGCAGGAGGAGAAGGGGATGACCGAGGATGAGATGGCTGGATGACATCACTGACTCGATGGACGTGAGTCTGAGTGAACTCCGGGAGTTGGTGATGGACAGGGAGGCCTGGCATGCGTGCTGTGATTCATGGGGTCACAAAGAGTCGGACACGACTGAGCGACTGAACTGAACTGAACTGAACTGAACTTAAGGGATATTGACTGGCAGTTGATAGTTATTAGCAACCTGAGTTAATAATGGATTTTATGGCCAAGTGGCATACTTGATAGAAATGAGAACATGTATGTTTCAGTGGAAGAACAATGGCCAGAGTGTCTCTAGGGAGCCAATCTCTCCTGAATCCATGGACTATGAAATGTGAAAGAATAAGTAGCTTCTGGAGATGATAGTTACACTGGAAGGAGAGTCTGCAGAGTTGAGCTAAGTGCTATTTGAGATAGGGATATGCAGGAACTATTCTGCAGAAAAGTTGATGACATAAGGAAGTTAATTAACAATAGATGAAGATTCTTGAATATACAGCTAAGAGAATAAAGAAAATTAAAATCGTACGGAAGATAATAGAGGAAATGAAGAATTTAGAGAGCAGAAGCTGACAAGGGACAAGTTGGCTTTCTCTGTACTTGGTACTAAGAATTATACATGTAAGATGCTTAACTAGAAGTGATATACCTGAGACATCTAAATGTGTCCTAAGTTGCTTTGGTGCCAGAATGGAGTAAGGTTCTGGGAAGGGTCTGACCTGGGGCTAGAGTAGTACTGTGAGATGCCATCACGTTTGAAGAGAGGCAGTGAGTGGTCTTATCTCAAGGTATTTGGAGTCATGATGAGGACCCAAGTTAGAGAATGGGTTCTCACAAAGCTCAAAAAAGGGCTTCTCTGGTGACTCAGAAAGTAAAGAATCTGCCTGCAGTGCAAGAGACTCATGTTGAATCCCTAGATTGGGAAGATCCCCTGGAGAAGAGAATGGCTACCCACTCCAGTTTTCGTGGCTGGAGAATTGCATGAACAGAGGAACTTGGTGGGCTAGAGTCAATGGGGTCACAGAGAGTCAAACATGACTGAACGACTAACACTTTCATACTTTTTTTTTTTTTCCACAAAACTAGTGGAGTCACAGGAGGATGAGATTCTTGTGTGAAATACAGAGTGTTTTCCCGTAGATGCCCTGAGAAGTAGTGGTGAGAGCCCTTAGTGAATGTGATCAAGTCCAAATAATTCAACTCACACTTCCTGAGCTACCGCCTCATCTTTTTGCCATAATTTCTTTGCATTGTTACCAACCTCCTTTCCTCTTAGAAGCCTTGTCTAAGAGGAAAGTGATCTTCTATTACATCACAAGTAATCTCCTATTTGTGTTTCTGACTATAACTATCCTTAATTTCTCTGAAATTTCCCTCTGTTAATTATGTCTTGTTTCTCTTATATTTCAGTCTTTCTTACTTTACTAATTTTGTTTTTCCTCAGATTGTTGTTAAAGAGACCTGTTGCTATCTCCTTAATAGTATCTTCTTTCTCATCTGCCACACCTTCAAGCTCCCTGGAGAATGGTCGATTTCTCTCTCTTACTTAGGTCATGTTTCTTGACTGTGTATTTTTACATATGCTTTCCCCACTTCATCAGCTGCTGCTGCTAAGTAGCTTCAGTCATGTCCAACTGTTCGACCCCATAGACAGCAGCCCACCAGGCTCCCCTGTCCCTGGGATTCTCCAGGCAAGAACACCGGAGTGGATTGCCATTTCCTTCTCTAATGCATGACAGTGAAAAGTGAAAGTGAAGTCGCTCAGTCGTGTCCGACTCTTCACGACCCCATAGACTGCAGCCTACCAGGTTCCTCTGTCCATGGGATTTTCCAGGCAAGAGTACTGGAGTGGGTTGCCATTGCCTTCTCCGCTTCATCAGCTACGAAACTTTAACCCTCTACAGTTTGACATCTATCTCCAGCAGTTTGTTTTAAATAATTTTCTGCATGGTTATCATTTGCTGTATCTTTTTATACTTTTTATCCTTGTTGTGTCCTTGTTTCTGCCATTATTAATCTTTTTAGCCTCTCTAATAGAGTAGCTCTCCTGATTCTCATTCTACTTCTTGACTGCTCTTCTGTTTCCTTCACTGTATTCCTCCTTCTCATGTTCCCAACTTCTTGACCATATGTTATCCTATGTTCTGTCATCTCTATGACTTTGTCCAAAACTTCTAATACCTAGTATAATGCCTGGCACATTACATGCATACAATAATACCTTTAAAAGAATTAGTGAATCAATGAACAGTGAAGTATTAATATAATACAGTGACTTCTCAACTATCAGATTTATCTGACATATCTATAGAAGAGTATTGTTGCAACACTTCACAAATTTAGGTCCAAACCTAAAGTTAGGCTCCTTCTTCTCAAGAATTCTTTTTTCTGTTAATATATCATCGTTTCAGTTTAGAAGCTTCTTTCTTTAGTTTATTCATTTCTTTCACTTAATTCATATGGTGATTTGCCAAGCATTATATGTAGAGAAAACTCTATCTTGCTTTCAAAGAAGTTAACAGGCTTTAGAACCAAGAAAGAACAATTCAAATTCCATCTCAAAAAATAGCAAATTGTGTGACTCTGATCAGTTTCTGTGAGCTCTAGTTTGCTTATTTCAAAAATGTGAGAGATTGACCCACTGTCAAGAAACAAAGCAATCAACATAAACTCAGAGGTGCACAGATGTTGGGAATATAAGGCAGGGAATTTAAAATAATAATTTCTGAGATTCCTTCTAGACCTAAAATTGTTTGTATAATTCCATATATTGTACATTGTGATTTATTTTTCTCATCCATGCCGCCTTTTCTGTTTCCAACCTTTTTCTATAAGTCAGCCTCTTCCTACTCTAATTTATTCCATATGTCGCCCCTGAAGACATCTTCTTAATTCATTACTTAAACATTACCTTTGTTCAGAACTTCTTGGTCACTCATTGAAAATTAAACCATATCTTAACCTCTTAACTAGACATTTAAGATCTCTATGAACTAACTTCAAACTTTCCAACATTTTGCCACATTCTAATTTCTATAATTTCTGACATTTCATTTGATTAGTTTTTCCTGTCCAACCAGATTTATTGACCATAAGAAAATTCTGTATGCAAAGTGATCTAGACCTGTTGCTTCAAAGCAAAATCTTTTTTGTATTAATATTTTGATAGATCATCCCATACAAGGTTGAAAGTGCTTACTCTAAAGCTAATAGAAAAATGTTCAATGCATATTAAATGAAAGACCTAACTACTGAACTTTAAAAACTCATTAAGATAATTAACAAAGACAGACTGTAGTCCTATGATAGGCTGCTGGAGAACTGATTGATACAAAACATCAGGAGGTCATTTTGTGCAACCATTGTGACGCTGATGTTTTCTGGATAATGATACTCCCATTGTCTGATGCTAGACACACCACAGGAATACCAGTGGAGTCAGAGGTGAGCTTAGCTGCTTGCTGGGCTAGGCTGCTTATCTGACCAGGTCTCACAGCCACCCAGGTTAAATCTTTGTCAATCTGTGAGCAGGACTCCATCAATGGAGGAATGCTTCACTGTGCCCTCCAAGTGCTACTCCAGAGTCACCTCCAACTGCCCACTGTCTGCCAGGCCCAGGACCCCACAGCACAGCACATCCTTCTTCACCACAGGCCTACCATTTGATTTCTTACAATCTTCATCTATCTGCTGATATTTCTCTAACTTTCCATGCAAGAGATATTCTCCATCTTTTCTAAGGTAATCTTTAATACACCAGTCATACAATATTTTAAATTTCCTGCCTGATAGTCCCAACATCTGTGCATCTCTGAGTTTGACTCTGTTGATTGCTTTGTTTCTTGACAGTGGGCTTTGTTTTTCTTGCTTGTTGGTGTCTCCAGTAATTTTTTTTTCACTGTTAGATATCATATGATTATTCATGACTGAGGAAGAGGATTATGCTTGAAAATGTGCACACCCCTTGTTCTGTGTTTGTGTCTGTGTATTTGGGAGGGGATGAATCAGTCTTCTAATCACTACTTCTATGTGATTTGAACTAATATTATGAAGTAGCAGTGAAGGGCAGCAAGCACCAGTGTATATGAGGAACTTCCACTATCCATGTAAAACTAGCAAAACAAAAGGAATGCTAGTGAATTGTTCAAAGCTGACCAATGAATCTGTTGAACTCGACACTCAGATATTCTCGAGTAAGGACTATGCCTTATCACAGTTTCTCCTGTCAAACAATATCAATTCATAATTTGGTTTTTCAGAGATACAACTTTAGTTCAGTTCAGTTGCTCAGTCGTGTCCAACCCTTTGTGACCCCTATGGACTGCGGCACACCTCTTGTCTGACTCCTTGTGACCCCCATGGACTGCAGCACACCAGGCCTCCCATCCATCACCAACTCTTGGAGCTTATTCAAACTTATGTTCATTGAGTCAGTGATGCCATCCAACCATATCATCCTCTGCCGTCCCCTTCTCCTCCCGCCTTCAATCTTTCCCAACATCAGGATCTATTCAAATAAGTCAGTTCTTCGCATCAGATGGTCAAAGTATTGGAGTTTCAGCTTTAGCATCAGTCCTTCCAGTGAATTCAGGACTGATTTCCTTTAGGATGGACTGATTGGATATCCTTGCAGTCCAAGGTAGTCTTCTTCAACATCACAGTTCAAAAGCATCAATTCTTCAGTGCTCAGCTTTCCTTATAGTCCAACTTTTAAGACCTAGTTTTCCCCTCAGTCAGTCTCTGCCATTAGGAAGCTTCCATAAACCTCTTATCCTTCTCCATCAGAGGGCAAACAGACTGAAAACCACAATCACAGAAAACTAACCAATCTTATCACGTGAACCACAGCCTTGTCTAACTCAGTGAAGCTATGAGACATGCCACGTAGGGCCACCCAAGACAGACAGGTCATGGTGGAGAGTTCAACACAACGTGGTCCACTGGAGAAGGGAATGGTAAACCACTTCAGTATTCTTGCCTTGAGAACCCCATGAACAATATGAAAACTGAAGAAGATAGGACACTGAAAAGGAACTCCCCAGGTCAGTAGGTGCCCAGTATGCTACTGGAGATCAGTGGAGAAATAACTCCAGAAAGGATGAAGAGACAAAGCCAAAGCAAAAACAACACCCAGTTGTGGATGTGACCGGTGATGGAAGTAAAGTCTGATGCTATAAAGAACAATATTGCTTAGGAACATGGAATGATAGGTCCATGAATCAAGGCAAATTGGAAGTAGTCAAACAGGAGATGGCAAGAGTGAACATCAACATTTTAGGAATCAGTGAACTGAAATGGACTGGAATGGGTGAATTTAACACAGGTGACCATTATACATCTTTAAGAAGTTTGTTATTTTATAGAATCTTTGAGGACCTCGGTAAGGAAACCACAGGGCTAATACCTTGACAGAATAGCTTGAATTTCTTACAGTTGACAAAACACTTTCAATACTTCACCATCCACTGAAAGTAAATTATTTAGTAAAATAAGAATAACGTGATAATCTCTCAAGACTTTAAAAATACATATTTTAAAGATGTATTAATTCACTGTATGTTTAATTGTTCCTGAGTAAATAACCTTGCTTATTTGTGGTTTTGTTTCTGTTGTTTTTTAAAGTAAAAATTAAGTGACAGTGAGAATTATAACTATTAATACTTCTTTAAATACTCAAAACGTCCTCAAACATTTATATTTTACATGTTTTTGCGTGTGCATGTTTACTAATATATCTTTATTGTTCAGTATTGTATTTGTCCATAATTTTCTTAAGAAAATTTTGATAATCTTTTCTTCTTGCTATTTACAATAATGACTTTGTTTTATGATAATACTTCTATAGATAAAGGACCATTTTATTTTTATGATAAAAATAAATTTATGAGTAATAGTAACATGTTTTTATACATTAAAGTGTCTTGTTTTTTCCCCATCAATATGTGTATTCTTACCATTTTTACATGTTAGATTGTTATTAAGTTGGCTGACTCTAGATATTACTGTTATTTTTGATAAACTCATCTACTTTTAACTAACATACAAATTTAATGTTTAATTGAACAGAAGTGTTCTGTTATAAAAAAAAGTATTATGTCCAAGGAAAATTAATCTATCTTCCACCAAAATAATAAAATATTTATATTTGTACACATGATACAGATATTCAGAAATATTCATTTATTACCATGGTATTTTGCGTCTTCCAATTCTCTTAACTCTGGAAGCAAAGCTAAAATATATAAACTGGGTTTTAAAAGGTTAAACTTATACCTCGCACAAGATGATGTATAAGAAAATTATAGAGTTTAATTATATAACTGCTTTAAATTACTTGATACATTATACAGCATATAACATATTAATTACCCTATGTATCATTTTAAAATTGTAAAATTCTATAATGTGCTTGTTTCTTCCTTCAATTATGTAGTTAATGCTTAGAAAATCTCTACACATTGGTATTTAATGAAAAGTATAATGCTGCTCCTGTTAATCAGCTTGCTATATTATATAATACAGATTTATGAAAGTCATTTCTTGCTCCAAATCTGAGATTATACTTTTTGTCCTTCAGAGATATCTCCAAGTTTTTTTTTTTAATTTAGGATTTTGATCTTATCAAGAAATTATTTCCTTATAAAGAAGAAAAATAATTCCTAAATAGCTTTACTTTGTGCAAGTCTATGAGAAAGAAACCCTATTACATTTACTTACCACATCTTTACAATATAAATATAAAATAAATCTGTCTGATTTAAGATAGATTCTAAGGCCTGAGTTATGTCCTAGAACAATTTTCATTGATATCTGAACAATACTTTGAAGCATTGTGCAGTTTGTTTTTCATTGTTTTAGTAATCTTGGTATTTCTTTAATCGTACTTAAGAGATAGTCTACATTGAGTTTATGTTGATCTAGAATTGCATCACCGCAATGGTTGAATATAAATGAAAGAAAAGGCCCACTGGCCTCTGCTTCTCTGCAACACTGTATAACTCCGTGTACGTGGAGACTGGGAGAAATAAGTGACAAAGATGGTGAAATAAGTAGACAGCTGTGCCAAATACTTGAAAATTTAAAAAAATTTTCAAGAGCAACTATATGAGTGGGAAAATGATTGAAAACGGACAACTTTGCTAGATAATTATAAAATTATTTTCCACTTAGAAATCAAAATCTGCACATACTATTAAATGATTTTAAAAGCTGACTTGATACAATACAGGGTCTTGTTGCAGTACTGTCAGTCAACATGAATTAGCTTTAATTGTGGAGGATCCTGTGCAAATGCTTGCAGTTTAGAATAGTAGTCACTAAGTAAGCAGAACTATATCTGTATCTATCCAGGTAAATGGCACATAGAAACTCTAAACTATTTTAAGCGTATATACCAGAAAATGTAAACTAAAAATACAGTTGTGACAGATATTAAATCACTTTTATAAGATAATCAAATTATTAACCTAAGAAAAATTTAAATTTACAGGTGAGAGTTTCCTCGTGTCTTATATGGCTTGCTTTCAGGCAATCTTGTAAAATCTATGTCTACCCTTCTTCAAATAATATTTTGAAATGCAGAAAGTAAAATAAATAGGTAGGGTTACAAAGGAAACTATTTATATTGAAATACAGACCCCAAATTCAGAAACCCAGGTAGACACTAAAATACTTCATGTCTTGCAAATGGTCATTCAACATGATGGTAAAGCATCTGCCTACAATGCAGGAGACCCGGGTTTGATCCCTGGGTCAGGAAGATCCTCTGGAGAAGGAAATGGCAACCCACTCCAGTCATGTTGCCTGGAGAATCCCATGGACAGAGGAGCCTGGTGGGCTACAGTCTGTGGAGTCGCAAAGAGTCAGACACAACTGAGTGACTTCACTTTCACTTTCATCATAAAATGAAAACTCACTAAGAATTTAGGTGAAAGTTGTCAAGTTTTATATCTCAATCCCTTAGAAAACCTACTATGAAAGTGGGTATTATTTATGAGACTTAAGCATTGCTGCTTTCAATTTTCTCAGCAATAATCTTAGTTCTCACCTAGTAAGACATATTTTCAGCCATTTGTGGAAATAGAAGCCTATCTTGACCTTCTACTGTGTTATCAATGTTTAAAATATGATAACTTTCCCCTTCTCTCAATTGTGGTGGAGCATTTCAATACATTTCTAACTTCTACCATGGTTCTTTTCATGTTTCACTTATTAAACATTTTTATTTTTTATGGAAATCATAATTCATACATTTGATGAATATGATGAGAAAACTATAAGTAAAGTTTAAAACATTGGCTATAGCTTCAAACAACTTTTTTACTAAAGAGCTTTTTTTTAAAGGCATATTTCCTGAAGAGTGACTTCTTCATTAATACTTTAAAGATAATAGTTTTCTTTTAAGGACATGGAATGTAGCAATACATTTGAAATAATTCTCTAGACTTCATTCATAATTATATATTTCAGTTATTAAAATATAGTATCAAAGATGTGAAATTGTATATTCTAATATTTCACTTTCCACTTAAAAAATTACTTAATGGAATCAGAATAAATCAGATTTTACATAATACATGTTATTTAATGAAATAAATTATTATTATTTGAAAAATATGAAAATAATGTAAAGATTGGTATCTTCATAACTAGGTTTAAGGAATCTAAGATATATATTAATATATATTTAGGCCTCCAAGGTGGCACTAGTGATAAAGAATCCACCTGCCAGTGCAGAAGACATAAGAACCATGAGTTCGATCCCTGGATCAGGAAGATCCCCTGGAAAAGGGCATGGCAACCCATTCCAGTATTCTTGCCTGGAGAATCCCATGGACAGAGGAGCCTGGCAGGCTATACAGTCCAAGGGTCACAAAGAGTCAGACATGACTGAAGCAGATTAGCACACATGCCGTATATAAATATATTGTGTTGAAGATATACAAAGATATGTACACTAACAACATTTAACAGACATTGAGCATTTTTATTTCTAAAGAGAAGTGTTCTCTCTAAAATAGTCTTTCAGGAAGAAAAAATAGAATTATGATTTCTTACCCTGTCAAATTGCCTTTTCATTTCTCTCTTTGATAAGTAAATGAATATTGTGTATGTATTTACACAGCTTTTTTGACATATTTGGACACACTTATAAAAATACTAAACTTAAATCAATCATAGCACATGAACATAAAAATAGTTCAAAAATCTTTTGATTTCATGTTACCATATGAATATAAAGTGTAAGATAATCATAAAGTATGTTGTAGAGTAAATCTAGTATTCAGTTCCTAAAGTCATAAGGAATATCTAAGTGAATATCTAAGTGAAAGTTGCTACGCATGTCCGACTCTTTGCGACCCTATGGACTGTATAGTCCATGGAATTCTCCAGGCCAGAATACTGGAGTGGGTAACCTTTCCCTTCTCCAGGAGATCTTCCCAACCCAGGGACTGGACCCAGGTCTCCTACCTTGCAGGTGGATTCTTTCCCAGCTGAGCCACAAGGGAAGCCCAAGAATACTGGAGTGGGTAACCTATCCCTTCTCCAGCAGATCTTCCTGACCCAGGAATCAAACTGGGGTCTCCTGCATTGCAGGCAGATTCTTTACCAATTGAGCTGTCAGGGAAGCCTAATCTAATATCTGCTGGTCCAAAATTGTATGCCATGTAATGAATTACATTTGAAAAATTGTGTCCTTTGTATTATTTTTCTTTAAGCACTTGCAATTTTCATTATCAAAAATAAGATCGAGAGAATTTGTAGGTAAAGTGGAAGTCGTTAGTACATTAGTCTTGAGGGATACTAAAGCTTTCTTTGGTGTTTATAATATATAAGCATTTCCAGTACTATTGTTATAACTATATGGGGAGGTAATAGTTTCTTTGAGGTATACTTTGGAGTTCTAGAATCAAAACTACTGTTTTGGGGGCTGTTCTGCAGATAGTGGGGTGATCTTAGAAAACATTTACAAATTGCATGTTGGATATAAAAGCATTATGCTAGACTCCAGGGATACAAAAATTAGTGCTGATAGCTTGCTTAAGTATACTTCTTTAAAGAAGGAATAAATTTTGATGTTGGATTTATTTTCCATCAAAGAAATCACATTGTTTCAGACTGTTATTATTTCAGTCAATTAATGCTCATTCTGAATTGCGTTTGTTGGCATTGTTAAAGTGTGGTGAGATAAACGATATAGAATGGTTGATTTACCAGTTTCCTGAAGAATGATTTTTCTTGTGGACTATGTTTGAGTTATGGCTACAGACTGCAAAGTTGTACTGTTTTCTCATAACATTTGGATTCAGTCATTCGAATGTTCAGATGTATCAGTATACTACAATTGTGCTGAAAGCCTTTTTAACTTTTAGTTGGTATACTGTTTATTAGTATAAACAGCCTTAGCCGCTTGAGAATTAGTGCCTTTATGGTTTTCTTTACTCTTTTGCAAATGTTGGGAAGTCATTGATTTCTTTCTGAATAGAATACGTTACATATTTCACGTGTGCCATTTAGGGAATTCATTTTGGAAAACAGATAATTTTGTTTTGATTATAACAGAGCAACTCCTATTATCTTCATGGGGAATTGCTATTAAAGGCAGATGTTGGTTCCTTAGGAATTCTTATGGAGTTTAGTGAGAATTAACACAGCATATGTTGGGGAAGAGAATATTTTTTTCCATACTCAGTAATCTTAAACAATTAGCTTTTTCAAAATCAGTTTGATGCATCATAACAAAATAGCAGAAAGGCACTAAAGATCAACTGAGCTGCTTTTTGACTAACGTTTCAGGGATTGTGAAGCAGCAGATAGACAGCCATATCACAGATCCAGATCAACAGAACAGCGGCCTCTCCTAGAGCGGACCACCACCCGCTCCAGATCCACTGAACGTCCTGATACAAACCTCATGAGGTCGATGCCTTCATTAATGACTGGAAGATCTGCCCCTCCTTCACCTGCCTTATCGAGGTGAAAGATAAATCAATCAGACTAACTTCCCCTTTGCCCCACCAGCACACCATTTTATTTTCCCAGCAGCTAAATGGTCTCTTCTGTCATCCTTGGCTGATCACTAATAACAGTCGACACTAACCTTTTCAGTGTAAGCACACTATTTATATTCCTTGGATATAATAGTGTGTGGCTACCATTGTAATTTGTTTATTAACTGTCCTGACCACATTTGTTTTGTGATTTCTCATTTATCAGGAGTCCTGGGTATTCCCCACATAACACACCTCATGGCTATCATGTTCTTCTACAGAATGAGAAATTGTTTGTGTCCATTAGACATCACTTTTGGATAATCATCCTAGTGACAGTTAAAACTAGATGTTTAGTTTCTTTCTATCACTACTAATATGTATTAACCAATATCTTCTTTAGCTGAATTTTTAATTATTTAGGGTTTTATTTGTAGTTTCATGAGATAATTTCTAATAAAGGGATATTTAATATAAGCCTGAGTAAAAATCTCTTAGGATCAAGGGAGGGAGGTTAGTGTTAAAGAGTTTGAAATCTGGTAGAAAGAAATGTGAAGCATTATCATTTATTTTTTGAGCTGTAGACTTCTCTCCTTGCTTTTGTATGGATAGAATTTCAGTTTACATTAATAATTCCATGGATTTTACTGTAAGACTTTGTGTGCATGTATCTGTGTATGTATGCATATTACATAACAGTATAAACATCTGCTATTTAGATAATCATTCAAATATCCATATTTTGTCCTACTTTTCCTAACCTTTTAATCAGCAGCTAAACCTCCTTTAAAATTGCACTATACAGCTATCATATGAACGAAATATATTAAAAATATTTAACTCATTCTATTGAAAATGAATATTAATGATGTATCTTGCAGGTCTCATCCTCGTACTGGGTCTGTCCAAACAAGCCCTTCAAGTACTCCAGTGGCAGGACGAAGGGGCCGACAACTCCCACAGCTTCCACCAAAGGGAACATTGGAGAGAAGTAAGTTTTATTTCTAATTGTGTCATATAGGATATACACATGGAAGCTAAGGTGAATCAAGAATTTTTTTTTTACTACCTTTGCATTAGCTTTCTTCTTTTGTTAATTGAATACCTTAGCTGCATTTTTAGTAGTTATATTTGCAAATGCATTTATAATATATATTTTGCATTTAAAATCGATAATATTTGAAGGCAACCTATCATCATTGCTCTTGCACATTTTTCAAATTTTAATAAATGCATTTTAAGTAAATTTAATGATCTTAAATAAGCAGTTGGATGATATTTCTTTGCTACAACTAAGTTTATGTAATTGTTGATAGTTACATAAAGTTTATTAGTAACTAGCCAAATCAATTTTCACACACTGCAAAGGACTGGTTAGCTGATGCACAACAATGGTGATCCTTCTCAAAACTGGAGTGCCAGAAAAAGGTAATCATGAATATACAAAGAAAGATGCATGTTGTACTGATATTTTTAATACTTTCAAATTTTTGCATAAGAAAACCCTATTTGCTTATACACAGATGAACATACTCCCCCAAAGGTCTATAAAGTCTTGGATAAAGGACCTCTAAAAGCATGGCTGATAGAATATAATGATTTTTAATGTCATTTTTTTAAATGGTCCCTTTATTTGGTAATGGGATGTGCATTGCCAAAACCAGCAAACCAACAAACATATTTAAGTCACCATTTAACTTTTCTTTAAGATGATACATTCTGTGCCTTTGGAAATTTCTGTTGTTTTTAACCCCTGTGCTTTGGTTCCCTTTTTTTGTTTTGTTTTTATTTTGTTTTTCCTAGACAATGGAGTCAAGGAGATAGAACCTTATGAAGGTCTGTACTTAAAGGAGGGTTTGTTTGTGCTGCTAGCCTTTTTGGGGGGCTATGTGAGCAAAAATAAACCCAACTGCAATTGATGTTCCTTCACTGTATAGACTTTTATTACAGTAAGATTATTTTGTTTTATGATTCTGATAAACTGTTCACTTTTTGTTTTACTTTGAAAATATACAAAGGAGTTAAATTTCTTTGATTCAGTCAAGTAAGAATACAAAGAATTTAACTTCTTTTTCAATCACAAGGTAAATTTTGCTTTATTTTAAAATTTGCTTTGACATAAAATTTTATATTTTGTGGGAGACTTTAAACAAAGATGTCAATTGCAGTCTGTGTTTATGTCATTGAGGATATACACCTAGTCTAGTTATAATTATCATCATATATTTTATTTTGTGTTTATGATGATTTTTTAATTATTCAATTTGGCTTTCTAGAAAAGGAAGTTGTTTTAATTAGATAGTGATTGTGCTTCATATTTCCTGCATCATTTTTTATGTTATAACAAGACTGTTTATAGTATAAGAAAGTTAAATATGTACAGTTTTGTTATCAATGCTACATTATGACTCAAGAGGAAAAATATTGAGTCTTGCTATATGGAATGTCATACATTTACCAAGACAATAAAAGTTCCTCTGCTGATTATAGAATTCTGTAGATGATGTTGTAACTTTGAAGAACTGTCAGCTATTTTAACTACTGGTGAATCTCCAGCACATAGAATAATGCCTGGCACATTATAGGCGCTCAATAAATATTTGTTGAATGAGTGCATGTAATATTTATTTACAAATTGAAAAGCTACTTCAAATAGTATAGAAAGTACCATTAAAATAAACTTGTCATTCTATATATGTTTATAGTAAAAGTCATATTTCTATAACCTATTGGTAACACATTTTTAAGTGGATTGCATTTGGGCAGCAATATTTTTATTGCCTTACATAACTCAAAACAGGCTGTATTCTTGTTAGTTGCAGTTGAATGATTTATCAGCTCCTATTTTGTGGTCCTTTTTATTTGCTATGTACTATGAACTATAATTTTAAACAATTCAGCACTATTGTGATGGTTATACAGCCTGATGAAAAGATTTTAGCAGCATTACTATAGTTTTCTTTTATTTACATAAAAATAGGAGTATGTAGTTTTAAAAGTACTTTCCATAAGGGAAGTTCTATAATACGTATGGAATTTTTCATCTCCTCTCCCCACAAATTTTAAAGCTAGGGTTTTGGCATCATCTGTTGTCATATGAAGTCAGAAACACAGTTTATGCCATAATTTGTTCTAAATTCAATTTTGATATCTTGAGTAGCAATATTCTATTGAGATATGAGTGCTCCATCCATTGTAAAAATAAATATACCAGAAAACTAACATTACAGCTGATACTTCACATTTTTAATGAGCTTGTCAACAAACATTCTATTTACTGTCTGACTTTTGCTCTATAGAATGTATTAAAACTACAGTTTTCCTTTAATGTCCGTAATTGTGACTTTTCAATTTTTATAAATGAAAGAGAGCAAAAAAACTTCTTTTATTCTTTCCAGTCTAAATTAAAATGATTTGGAGGGGGGGTTGGTTTTTTGTTTTGCTTAAGAGTATGGATGATTGTAGCAGTGTTTTCATAAATATTAACATGAAGATTCCAGCAAATACATGATTGTATCATTCAGTTTAGCTTTAATGGCTATATATATTCTACTTTTCTAACTGAAGTTAAAGGTATAATGCAAAATTGACTATTGATTAATGGTCTAAATTAAATTATGTTTGGCTTATCTCTTTAAAAGTTGTCAGACATTATAATTCAGTGACTATTTTAGAATCAAAGTAATGGCATGTTTATCTTCTGATTCTGTTCAATAGCTGAAAAATGAGAATGTCCTAGTTTAATTCCTTTTGACTTGGAATATTTTGTCTGTTAATTAAATTAATTAAAAGCCTTACATGTATTGGTCTTGACAGTGGTACAATATTAGTCAAAATCTGAGAGTCAGAGAAAATGGAAACAATATAAAGAAAGTACAATGTACTAAATCCTGTAAGACATTATTATTTTTAGTTTCCCCCAACTTTGATGTACTGTAAATTATGAAAATAGGAACGAGTTTATAATGTTGTTTTTTTGTTTCTCTAGAAGAAAAGTTATATTATTTTTCTAAGAATGTATCATTTACAGATGAAGTAGTTTGCCTTTCTTACAGTTGTTATGAATTACAGATGTTTATGGGCCACAATTTCTTTTACAAATCGAAGTTATCATAAAAGGAGACAGTATGATGACTTATTCACAATATACTTACTTGTTTCTCTAACATGTCAGAAACTTGTTAAAAAATAATCTATTCAGTTCCTTATAATCACTCATTGTATCATGAATAATTTGAAAGTATTTGTTTTATTTTATTGAGGAGTAACAAATGTACATGTCTGGTCTTATCCTTTTCTTTACTTGTGCATATACAGAAATTAATGAAGAAACTAGACATGTGGAAGAGCAGGGGGGAGAAAAGCAGGGTGAAGAGGTCAAAGCAGGTCTGTCTGTGTGTTTAAAATAAATAATCGAATGTTTTAGAAGTATGACTTTTCTATTTCATGTAAAACTTTAGGCTCCAGATTTATAATCTGGAATAGAGAACAGATTGTTCAGTCCTAATTTTAAAATAATTACTTAATTTTATTGATGGAGAGATGTTACATGAGCTATCTAAGTAAGTTATCAGAATACTTAATTTACCTGTTTGAACATTCTCCTTGTTGTTTAAATCAAAGTGAAATTATAGACAATACATCTGACCAAGTTTTATACTTATCATTTACCCCAGTTTTACATTCAGTTCATGCAGTACCTACTGAAACAATGTATTTTGCTACATGTTTCATTGATTGCAGATACTTTAAAGTCCTAGATTCTCCTCTCAACAAGTGTGATTTTTTAGAGGTAAATTACAAGTAAATATAGCGAAGAATATAAATTCCAAAATTTTAGTTCTTGAAACTTTTAGAAACCATCATAATTTATCTATAAAATTTTCTCTACAGTAAGATCAGAGACTCCCCTGGTGATCCAGTCATTAAGAATCTGCCTTGCAATGTAGGGAATATAGGTTTGATGCCTGCTTGGGGAACTAAGATCCCACATGCCATGGGCCAACTAAGCCAAATGAAAAAAAAAAAAAACAATTAACTGTAGGTTCCTCTTCATCCCAGCTCAGTATTGCTCTAATATTTATTGACAATCCTAATTTCTCTTCTAAGAGCCCTCCTTCTAAATGGAATGAAGACACTTCATTTTGGTATTTTTAAGCCCCAATTATGTTTACATATCATAATTTTGGTTTATCAAATTGTTTATGAAAGGAGTTAACTCATCCGTATATTGTGTTCATAAATAGTAGTGTGGGCTTTGTGTGCCTTTTGTTCTCTCCTTTATCTTGTGTGAAAGCAGTGCCACTCTGCATGCTGTGCATAAGATATGTTTTCATGGATGCATTCTTGCAGTAGTGATTGTAATCTAAGACAGAAAACCTCTTAAGCTGCAACTGCTAAGTTTTAATAATGATTTCTGATGTTATAAAGATGAGAAAAATTGTCAGTGTAGATCTAGTCATGAAAACAAAAGCAAGTTTAGATTCATAGATATAGAAAAGTGTAAGTATGTCTGTTCTGAACATATCAGATACTAACTAGTAGAATGTAGCACATCTTCCATTTTCCTGAAGTGCTTTAGGAATAACTTTTTTTAGAGAATACTGTAAGAATGAGCTTCATTTTAATTTAGCTGTATAGTTAAAGTTTCCCTGCTTGCCCATTCCTATATTTCTGAAGCTAGTCCATACAAATACTGAAAGTCTTTCGATACTGTTCAAGAATTGGCGTTTGCAGTAGTCATTGTTTGTGATATCATTAGTTTGGAGACATCAGCAGTAGTTCATTTTACTTTTATTTTCAACTTAATTATAAAGAAACCCATTCATTGAGCCAGTTTGTCACCTGTGCTTGATTCTCAACATCAACTTAAGAAGTAAATTATATTCGTTCTGAAAGTATAATAAACCATAACTGTAATCTTCCTAACTTACTATAAAACGTTTTACTATTCTTTATTTTATTTTTATTTTTATTATAGGCTAGGAAGGGTGAACTTTACTCTTTAGTTCAGTACTGCGAGGTGTCGTATTTAGTGCATGGGTTTGTTTCTCTAGTGTGTGATATCATCTTTTGTGGTGTGCTTGATTTTATTTGGGTTGTTAATGACCTTAATTATTCACTGTTGTCTGTTTTCATTGTTATAAAGACAATGAGGGAGAAACCCCAAATCCACCTAATAATGGAAAAAAAGGCAAGTCTAATATGAAGTTAATAGTGCATTAATATATATTAAATATCCTGTATTGACATGTGGTGTGCATGAATGTGCTTTCTTTACTTAAATAAGTGTAAAACAACTGTAGTCCCAGTTTAAGTTATCCAACATTTTCTGCTCTTTTAAAAATATATTTCTGAATATAAAATTTGTTTTCGAAGTACCTACCTTATTATTGGATCCTAGTACAATCTTATTCTATTGAATTTATGGCATTAAAAAGTTTTACTTTATTGGTCATAGTAAGGAATGAGATTCTGAGGGAAATAGTGATGATTGTATTATTATGCATTTAGAAAAACACAGCACACATAGTTTTCAATTCAGAAATATTTTAAAAATTGAACTATTTAAAGCTATTTTAAAGTAAAAATGAACTTAATTATAGGTTCAATAATATTAAACAAATTTATAATATTTGTATATTTTTCACAGTTTTAAAACTAATATTTGCAGCTTTTCAATCATACATGTAAAGGTTCTAGTGACAATGGTTACTGAGACCTCAGTCACTCACATTCATTATTATTTTTATCATTTATATAAAAGTCTTCTTGACTGCAAAACACTGTTGTGGTGTAGACCAATCCTACTCATGATACAATTGGACCTAGAAAGAGTTATTGATAAAAATTTGAAAAATGAAAACTCTGTATATTTCACTTAAGACTAACTCTTATTTTTATTTAGTTTAATCTTTTCATGTTCTACCTATAATTAAGGTCTAGATGTCTATTATTTCTTATTGGCATTTCTTTTGGGAAAGACAAATTTAGTGTTTAGTTTGAATCTCATATTAAAGTTCATGAGTAAAGTTAAGGTAGGAGATTGTTTTTTTAATTGACTAAAGCAGAGAAATATATAGAAATTAAAGTGCTGTTACTTTGTTTTTTTACTTATATAGAAAGAGAAAACAGTAAATTTTAACTAATGAAGTACTTTCACCAGGCTTGTTTCCTGACCTCTAATTGACCTTGAATATTGTTTGTTTTTATATATTGATTTTTATTTTATGTTGGAGTATTGTTGATTCCAGGTATAGTAAATTCCAGCTGTAACTGTGTGTTAGAAATGCTCAAGCATTGAGTTCCTCATTGATGGACTTTCACCATCCTCTCTTCTGATTTAGTATGGAAAGGGAAGAAATAATGAAGCTAACTTTATTCTATCTCCTGGTGTGAAGGGCCCCCATATCATTTTGGAATAGACATGGTGTACTTTGCCCTTCAGTTATCGAGATGTATGATCATCCACAGCTTCTCCATTAACCCTATATTAAAATCAAATTCTTTGGTTCATGAAATTGGTTTCAGTTTTCTCAAATAATTATTTACCTAAAGGCAATCCTTTTTAATACATTGCTCTTCATACCTCCAATGAGTTAAAATGAGACAGCTTGTTCCATAGCATCATACTACAAAACTCAAAGAACAAAATAATAGGCGAGTTTCTAGTTTTTTTCATTATTCATTCTTCCTACAGAGAATTTTATGCATTCTTTCTACAAATAATAAAACGATTATATTCCAGTCTCCTTTTGGGAGTGCTGGAGATATACTAGTGTACACATAAAACAAGGTACCTGCCTCATTGTCCTTACATTTATTAGGGGAAGCAAGTGATAAATAAAATAATGTATCATATAATTTCAGATACTGACATTTACAAAGAAAAAGTAAATCAGGATAATGGAATAGGTAGTGTTCAAGGGAATAGGGTAAATGATTCCTGATAATTTTTTTCTAAGAAGTATGTACTATTTGAGCAGAAACTTGAATTACCATGTGAAGGTCTAGGTAAGAAAAGTGTATCTGGCAGAGGGAACAGCAAGCATGAAGGCTCTGTAATGGGAGCAAGTTTGACTTGTTCAAGGAACAGTAAAGAGGTCAGTTGAGTGCTACAGAGTGAGAAAGGTGGAGAATGATAGTAGATGTGGTCAGAAGGCTGGGGAGGTGACCCATATATGACCTATTGATCAGTGTTAGGACTTTGTTTTTCACTGAATGAAAAAGAAAGATTTTTATTAAAGTGACACAAAAACTATTTCTTTAAAAAAAAAAATCAGTTTGATTGTTAGGTTGAAAATAACCTGAAAGAATCAAGATTAGAAACAAGGAGAGCTACTAGGAGGCATTCCTAATAACCCAGGAAAGAGGTAATGGTAGCTAACTTAGGCCAGAGTAATAGGACCTGTTGCATTCTGGACAGATGTGCAAAGACAGAACCAAGTTACCTGACAGGGTGAGAGAGACGCAGTGATAGCATCCAAGTGTTGGCTCGGAGTAACTGGAAGGATATGGAGTTTCTATTAACTGGTAGAGGGGGAAACTTGAGAAAAGTAGATTTGGTGGGAATATCAGGTGCTCAGTTTTAGATATGATAGAGATGTTGTTAGACATGTAAGATATGATGTCAAATAGGCAGTTTGAAATATGTTCTGGATTTTAGTTTAGAGATTTGGACCCTAGTTATAGATTTAGGGAGTTATCCTTATAAAGAGAGACTTACAACCATGAGGCCCACTGAGATGATGAGAGATCACAAGTGTAGATAGCTAAAAGAAGTCTGAGGACTATGAACTGAACTATTCTTATTTAGAAGTTGAAAGGATGAAGAAACAAGAAACTGAGAAAGAATAGGAGTAGAGGTAGTGGGGAAGCCATGGATTCTAGTGTCCTAAGTGGAAATAAAGTACTTGAAGCAAAGAGAATTATCAAGAAGGTAAAACAACTAGATTTAGCAAATAGGAGACCATTGTGTTAACCTTTTTTTAGAGAAGTTTTGGTGGAGTTGTAAAGGATAAACGGCCAATTGTTATTGGGTAGTTGCTAGATCATATCCAACCCTTTTGTGACTGCATGGTCTGTAGCCCACCCCACCTCTATCCATAGGATTCTCCAGGCAAGAATAATGGAGTAGGTTGCCATGCCCTCCTCCAGGGGATCTTTCCAACCCGGGGATCAAACCTGCCTCTCTTATGTCTCCTGCATTGGTAGGTGGGTTCTTTACAGTTAGTACCACCTGGGAAGCTCCCCGCATTGGCAGGTGGAATCTTTACCTCTGAGCCAAAAGGCTGATTAGAGTGGATTAAAAGAAAGAAATGGAAGTTGTTTGCCTGGGAAATCCCATGGACGAGGAGCCTGGTGGGCTATAGTCTGTGGGGTTGCAAGAGTCAGACCCGATTTTGCAACTAAACCACCACCACATAGACACCTTTGGCTATAAAGGGAAGAAAGGAAGTAAAAATCTGGACTAACGGGAAAGGTCAGGGGAGCAAGCAAGAATACATGAAAGATATGTGCTCATTCTTTGACTTGTAAATCTGATCAGCTAATTTGTTCTCTAGAGTCATCTGCCTATAGTTTGCCGAGATATGTATCAGTGTTCTGTAGCTTTGTTCCTAGATCTAGAATCAAGACTTAGATTTGGAAGGAGTCTTATAAATCTTCTGATAAAACAGCTTTTTATATACCTGTGGAGGATTCATGTTGATGTATTGAAAACCAATACAATATTGTAAAGTAATTAACCTCCAATTAAAATAAATAAATTTATATTAAAAAAAAAAAAACCAGCGTTGCTTCACTGATAAAAGAACAGAATCTAGCTTTCTTCAGTCCACGTAGGAGCAAATTTCTAGTCTTGACTCCCTGTGTTGTACATACCATGCCTTTTCAGATGAATGGCATTTTCCTTGCATGTGTTTCAACCATATGTGTGTGTGTTTTAGAGATTAGTTAAGTCCAACTCAGCCAATAGCTGCTATTTCCAATTTGTTGTACTAGGTAGTCATTGAAAATGCAATGATCAGTAAGATTACATTTCCTGCTTTGGGGAGCTCCCAATTTAAAAAATAGTAATACAGTAATAATTTAATGAAAAGAACAAATAAAGCATAGTTGGTACATTTATAACATATTACTTACATAGAGTCTCTTAAGATTGTGATACATATAGAGGAAGTAAGTTTTGAAGTGTTCTGGGCATGTTTTCATGCCAATATATTTTCCCACTGCTTGTGATAGTGCTTCATATTCTGATATTCTTTAATGGCCTAATTTTTTTAATAATATAAAACAGAATTTCTAGAACACTGAAATGTAAATTTTCCCGAGGAGACTGATCTGAGTTATTACTACATAGAAATTTGAAAGGAAACAAGTTAGAGCTTGTGAATGGAGAAAGTCAAGTAAGGGGACAGAGCTGCTGGAAAATGTGGATGA
This sequence comes from Neotragus moschatus, assembly GCA_006410615.1. NCBI lineage: Eukaryota > Metazoa > Chordata > Mammalia > Artiodactyla > Bovidae > Neotragus > Neotragus moschatus. The sequence continues at coordinate 591,779 of SJYA01002044.1, forward strand.
GTATTTGGTACTTTGGAAGGGTGATCATGATAAGCTCTGCCCTGAAGTAGCCCTTTGTGAATGGGCTTCTCTCACAGATCAGTTGATAAAGAATCTGCCTGCCATGCAGGAGACCCCGGTTCGATTCCTGGGTCAGGAAGATCCGCTGGAGAAGAGATAGGCTAACCACTCCAGTATTCTTGGGTTTCCCTTGTGGCTCAGCTGGTAAAGAATCTGCCCACAGTGTGGGAGACCTGGGTTTAATCCCTGGGTTGGGAAGACCCCCTGGAGAAGGGAAAGGCTACCCACTCCAGTATTCTGGCCTGGAGAATTCCATGGACTGTACACAGTCCATGGAGTTGAAAAGAGTCGGACATGACTGAGCGACTTTCACTTTCACTTTCTACTCTAAATAACATTCCTTGCTATGTAAATATGCTATAAATTAACTTCTTAAATAATTTAGTTTATTTAAATTGCTTGTAGTAATACTTGTCACATAGTAAGTACTATTGTTTCTTGCTATAATCTTGTGTTTTCAGCAAGAATCTGAAAATTTGGATTTAAGGTGAACTAAACCTGATTGTGATCATCATGCTGAACCAATCATTTCATGTATATTATTTAGTAGTTTTGAGGAAGGTGGTAACCCTGATGCTGTTCTTGGTCACATTTGCATAAGCAGCAGTGCAAGGAGGAAGGAAACTACCTGAATTGCAGTATGAATTGGTGCATTATTGTGCAGCATTTATACATGTTTCAATCCACAGGTAAAGCTCAACATGCAAATATCTAGAATACTTTTCTCTAACTTAAAATTGCTTAGACCATTTGGGCTTTTCCAGTTTCGTAATATTTAGAGATCTCCACTGGAAGTCAATACATCAGGTTTTAAACTCATTTCTACTCATAAGCGTGTTACCTCTGACAAGGCTTTTGTTGTAATTTCTCTGAACCTCAGTTTCCTCTTCTGTAAAATAAAATAACCTTTAAGGATCTTTAAACAGAAACTAAGTGTTTTGGAGATGTGGCTAAAAAATTGTTAGTCTCAAGTAGTTTTTACCTAATTTATTGTTTATGATGTTATTAGTGTTTGTTAATCGTGTCTATTTTGGGAAACTTAATGACCATATCTTACTATTGTATGTTAGTGAGCCATCCACTGTGGGATTATAAACTAAACTCTCCCATACTGCCTGCACAAGTCAAGTTCCTAAAGATACACAATGAGATGTAAGGAAAAATATTTTGTTCCTTTGAGTCTCAATGTATAATTGCCTACATTATTTCATATATAGAGAACCATATAAATAAGAAAGGAAGACAGGAAGGAAGGATGGGAAGAAGAGGGGAAAAATAAAAGTTTCAAAGGAATCAAAAATAATAAAATAACTTTTACAGTCTTCATAATGGATGCCTGCTTCTATAAGTATTCAAGGAATCAGATAGCGTTTAGGGTGATGGTGTGGACAGGCTTCGTTTTGCTGGCTCTCTGTATTCTCACAAATGCTTATAGAGTAGAGAGTACCAATACCCATGTCTTAATTTCCAAATATGCATAATATCTAGATAGGAATAGATTTTATAGTGGCATTGGTAGATATTTCCTAAAGACAGCATTCCCTGCTAACTTAGATGAATAACACTTTGACAAAAAATAAAATGGGAGAGACTGAGGGATACTTTAAAATAGCAAGGAATTTATCATATATTTCACTCAATTACATCTGTTTTATAGAATAATAGCTTGGTGACAGTGAACAAGATGGATTTGAAAGACTGAGGACTTGTAACTGTTTAGGGTATTTCAGTAGGCAACTATATGGTGACCTCTATTGCTTAACTTGTAAACAAATATGTTCTAATTTCTTTTCCTAATCTTTCCTTTCCTTCACAGTAACCATTCTTCCTTATTTTTCTTTGCTTCCCCTTTTGCTCATTTTATTTCTTTTAGACTACCAAAGCCTCAGTTAATTAATCTAATATGGGAGAGAACCCCTCCTACCTCACACCTTTCTGCAAACTTCAGCCATTTTTCAAAACATACCATTTTTGGCTTCCTGAATACAAACAGCCATCTTCTGTTTGTTTTTGAAAATAGCATAATCTTAGGAAGGTGATACAGTGCTACAGAAAGATCACAGGTTTTGGAACCTTGGATCAGGGCCTGCCTTTACAGTGGGCCAACTTTGTGACTCTAGGTCCTTAGGTCACGTTAGTTCATCTGAGAAAAGCAAATCTTAGCATATCCCTTAGCTATTTTGAGAATAATCTTTTATCCCCAATATGCTGTTTTGAGGATCAAATGAGGTAAATCCTGTGAAATTGTATGTGAACCTGGGCAACTATTTAGTTCTTATCCTTATTAATCAGTTGTTTGTTTTCTTACCTGTAGAAAACACCTGATAAAAGGTCCTTTCTGTGGTTTATTGGGTCAGATATGATGCTGTATGTGAAAGTACATTGAAACACATAGTATCATACAAATACAATCTTTTAACATAGGAATTTGTGCTCTTTAAATTGTTGTTTTGATATAGGATTGTACTAGCTGGAATATAGGTATTCTATAGACATGTAGGTTTTTAAAATATCATTTAAAAATATCTCATAGTTTAATTTTCATGAGTAAGTTGTTTCTTCAAATTATCTAAAATAGTTATTAGGTCAGTCTTTAGGCTTCCCCATCTACAAATTAAATTCATAACTGAATGTTTACTTGATGCAATTATCCCCCTAAAAAAATGTTTTCTCTATTTGATTGGGTTTCTAGTTTGCAGCTGAGCAATGGGTCATTCTTTCGAACTCAGACTTATCAACTAAGTTGCTTTATGCATCTCTGATTTTTCACCTCTACTCTTTGCTAGTAGATGTACAATATCATGGGTTACTACTTTGTACTTAAATCTTAAGATCTTAATTATTTAACATTAAGAAGACTATTTTTTAAATAACCACAATAATCCTTCAATCAGTTCAGTTCAGTTCAGTCACTCAGTCGTGTCCGACTCTGCGACCCCATGAATCGCAGCACGCCAGGCCTCCCTGTCCATCACCAACTCCCGGAGTTCACTCAGACTCACACCCATCGAGTCAGTGATGCCATCCAGCCATCTCATCCTTTGTCGTCCCCTTCTCCTCCTGCCCCCAATCCCTCCCAGCATCAGAGTCTTTTCCAACGAGTCAGCTCTTCACATGAGGTGGCCAAAGTACTGGAGTTTGAGCTTCAGCATCATTCCTTCCAAAGGGGCTGCATGCTTAGCACNCTACTAGGAGGCATTCCTAATAACCCAGGAAAGAGGTAATGGTAGCTAACTTAGGCCAGAGTAATAGGACCTGTTGCATTCTGGACAGATGTGCAAAGACAGAACCAAGTTACCTGACAGGGTGAGAGAGACGCAGTGATAGCATCCAAGTGTTGGCTCGGAGTAACTGGAAGGATATGGAGTTTCTATTAACTGGTAGAGGGGGAAACTTGAGAAAAGTAGATTTGGTGGGAATATCAGGTGCTCAGTTTTAGATATGATAGAGATGTTGTTAGACATGTAAGATATGATGTCAAATAGGCAGTTTGAAATATGTTCTGGATTTTAGTTTAGAGATTTGGACCCTAGTTATAGATTTAGGGAGTTATCCTTATAAAGAGAGACTTACAACCATGAGGCCCACTGAGATGATGAGAGATCACAAGTGTAGATAGCTAAAAGAAGTCTGAGGACTATGAACTGAACTATTCTTATTTAGAAGTTGAAAGGATGAAGAAACAAGAAACTGAGAAAGAATAGGAGTAGAGGTAGTGGGGAAGCCATGGATTCTAGTGTCCTAAGTGGAAATAAAGTACTTGAAGCAAAGAGAATTATCAAGAAGGTAAAACAACTAGATTTAGCAAATAGGAGACCATTGTGTTAACCTTTTTTTAGAGAAGTTTTGGTGGAGTTGTAAAGGATAAACGGCCAATTGTTATTGGGTAGTTGCTAGATCATATCCAACCCTTTTGTGACTGCATGGTCTGTAGCCCACCCCACCTCTATCCATAGGATTCTCCAGGCAAGAATAATGGAGTAGGTTGCCATGCCCTCCTCCAGGGGATCTTTCCAACCCGGGGATCAAACCTGCCTCTCTTATGTCTCCTGCATTGGTAGGTGGGTTCTTTACAGTTAGTACCACCTGGGAAGCTCCCCGCATTGGCAGGTGGAATCTTTACCTCTGAGCCAAAAGGCTGATTAGAGTGGATTAAAAGAAAGAAATGGAAGTTGTTTGCCTGGGAAATCCCATGGACGAGGAGCCTGGTGGGCTATAGTCTGTGGGGTTGCAAGAGTCAGACCCGATTTTGCAACTAAACCACCACCACATAGACACCTTTGGCTATAAAGGGAAGAAAGGAAGTAAAAATCTGGACTAACGGGAAAGGTCAGGGGAGCAAGCAAGAATACATGAAAGATATGTGCTCATTCTTTGACTTGTAAATCTGATCAGCTAATTTGTTCTCTAGAGTCATCTGCCTATAGTTTGCCGAGATATGTATCAGTGTTCTGTAGCTTTGTTCCTAGATCTAGAATCAAGACTTAGATTTGGAAGGAGTCTTATAAATCTTCTGATAAAACAGCTTTTTATATACCTGTGGAGGATTCATGTTGATGTATTGAAAACCAATACAATATTGTAAAGTAATTAACCTCCAATTAAAATAAATAAATTTATATTAAAAAAAAAAAAACCAGCGTTGCTTCACTGATAAAAGAACAGAATCTAGCTTTCTTCAGTCCACGTAGGAGCAAATTTCTAGTCTTGACTCCCTGTGTTGTACATACCATGCCTTTTCAGATGAATGGCATTTTCCTTGCATGTGTTTCAACCATATGTGTGTGTGTTTTAGAGATTAGTTAAGTCCAACTCAGCCAATAGCTGCTATTTCCAATTTGTTGTACTAGGTAGTCATTGAAAATGCAATGATCAGTAAGATTACATTTCCTGCTTTGGGGAGCTCCCAATTTAAAAAATAGTAATACAGTAATAATTTAATGAAAAGAACAAATAAAGCATAGTTGGTACATTTATAACATATTACTTACATAGAGTCTCTTAAGATTGTGATACATATAGAGGAAGTAAGTTTTGAAGTGTTCTGGGCATGTTTTCATGCCAATATATTTTCCCACTGCTTGTGATAGTGCTTCATATTCTGATATTCTTTAATGGCCTAATTTTTTTAATAATATAAAACAGAATTTCTAGAACACTGAAATGTAAATTTTCCCGAGGAGACTGATCTGAGTTATTACTACATAGAAATTTGAAAGGAAACAAGTTAGAGCTTGTGAATGGAGAAAGTCAAGTAAGGGGACAGAGCTGCTGGAAAATGTGGATGAGTATTTGGTACTTTGGAAGGGTGATCATGATAAGCTCTGCCCTGAAGTAGCCCTTTGTGAATGGGCTTCTCTCACAGATCAGTTGATAAAGAATCTGCCTGCCATGCAGGAGACCCCGGTTCGATTCCTGGGTCAGGAAGATCCGCTGGAGAAGAGATAGGCTAACCACTCCAGTATTCTTGGGTTTCCCTTGTGGCTCAGCTGGTAAAGAATCTGCCCACAGTGTGGGAGACCTGGGTTTAATCCCTGGGTTGGGAAGACCCCCTGGAGAAGGGAAAGGCTACCCACTCCAGTATTCTGGCCTGGAGAATTCCATGGACTGTACACAGTCCATGGAGTTGAAAAGAGTCGGACATGACTGAGCGACTTTCACTTTCACTTTCTACTCTAAATAACATTCCTTGCTATGTAAATATGCTATAAATTAACTTCTTAAATAATTTAGTTTATTTAAATTGCTTGTAGTAATACTTGTCACATAGTAAGTACTATTGTTTCTTGCTATAATCTTGTGTTTTCAGCAAGAATCTGAAAATTTGGATTTAAGGTGAACTAAACCTGATTGTGATCATCATGCTGAACCAATCATTTCATGTATATTATTTAGTAGTTTTGAGGAAGGTGGTAACCCTGATGCTGTTCTTGGTCACATTTGCATAAGCAGCAGTGCAAGGAGGAAGGAAACTACCTGAATTGCAGTATGAATTGGTGCATTATTGTGCAGCATTTATACATGTTTCAATCCACAGGTAAAGCTCAACATGCAAATATCTAGAATACTTTTCTCTAACTTAAAATTGCTTAGACCATTTGGGCTTTTCCAGTTTCGTAATATTTAGAGATCTCCACTGGAAGTCAATACATCAGGTTTTAAACTCATTTCTACTCATAAGCGTGTTACCTCTGACAAGGCTTTTGTTGTAATTTCTCTGAACCTCAGTTTCCTCTTCTGTAAAATAAAATAACCTTTAAGGATCTTTAAACAGAAACTAAGTGTTTTGGAGATGTGGCTAAAAAATTGTTAGTCTCAAGTAGTTTTTACCTAATTTATTGTTTATGATGTTATTAGTGTTTGTTAATCGTGTCTATTTTGGGAAACTTAATGACCATATCTTACTATTGTATGTTAGTGAGCCATCCACTGTGGGATTATAAACTAAACTCTCCCATACTGCCTGCACAAGTCAAGTTCCTAAAGATACACAATGAGATGTAAGGAAAAATATTTTGTTCCTTTGAGTCTCAATGTATAATTGCCTACATTATTTCATATATAGAGAACCATATAAATAAGAAAGGAAGACAGGAAGGAAGGATGGGAAGAAGAGGGGAAAAATAAAAGTTTCAAAGGAATCAAAAATAATAAAATAACTTTTACAGTCTTCATAATGGATGCCTGCTTCTATAAGTATTCAAGGAATCAGATAGCGTTTAGGGTGATGGTGTGGACAGGCTTCGTTTTGCTGGCTCTCTGTATTCTCACAAATGCTTATAGAGTAGAGAGTACCAATACCCATGTCTTAATTTCCAAATATGCATAATATCTAGATAGGAATAGATTTTATAGTGGCATTGGTAGATATTTCCTAAAGACAGCATTCCCTGCTAACTTAGATGAATAACACTTTGACAAAAAATAAAATGGGAGAGACTGAGGGATACTTTAAAATAGCAAGGAATTTATCATATATTTCACTCAATTACATCTGTTTTATAGAATAATAGCTTGGTGACAGTGAACAAGATGGATTTGAAAGACTGAGGACTTGTAACTGTTTAGGGTATTTCAGTAGGCAACTATATGGTGACCTCTATTGCTTAACTTGTAAACAAATATGTTCTAATTTCTTTTCCTAATCTTTCCTTTCCTTCACAGTAACCATTCTTCCTTATTTTTCTTTGCTTCCCCTTTTGCTCATTTTATTTCTTTTAGACTACCAAAGCCTCAGTTAATTAATCTAATATGGGAGAGAACCCCTCCTACCTCACACCTTTCTGCAAACTTCAGCCATTTTTCAAAACATACCATTTTTGGCTTCCTGAATACAAACAGCCATCTTCTGTTTGTTTTTGAAAATAGCATAATCTTAGGAAGGTGATACAGTGCTACAGAAAGATCACAGGTTTTGGAACCTTGGATCAGGGCCTGCCTTTACAGTGGGCCAACTTTGTGACTCTAGGTCCTTAGGTCACGTTAGTTCATCTGAGAAAAGCAAATCTTAGCATATCCCTTAGCTATTTTGAGAATAATCTTTTATCCCCAATATGCTGTTTTGAGGATCAAATGAGGTAAATCCTGTGAAATTGTATGTGAACCTGGGCAACTATTTAGTTCTTATCCTTATTAATCAGTTGTTTGTTTTCTTACCTGTAGAAAACACCTGATAAAAGGTCCTTTCTGTGGTTTATTGGGTCAGATATGATGCTGTATGTGAAAGTACATTGAAACACATAGTATCATACAAATACAATCTTTTAACATAGGAATTTGTGCTCTTTAAATTGTTGTTTTGATATAGGATTGTACTAGCTGGAATATAGGTATTCTATAGACATGTAGGTTTTTAAAATATCATTTAAAAATATCTCATAGTTTAATTTTCATGAGTAAGTTGTTTCTTCAAATTATCTAAAATAGTTATTAGGTCAGTCTTTAGGCTTCCCCATCTACAAATTAAATTCATAACTGAATGTTTACTTGATGCAATTATCCCCCTAAAAAAATGTTTTCTCTATTTGATTGGGTTTCTAGTTTGCAGCTGAGCAATGGGTCATTCTTTCGAACTCAGACTTATCAACTAAGTTGCTTTATGCATCTCTGATTTTTCACCTCTACTCTTTGCTAGTAGATGTACAATATCATGGGTTACTACTTTGTACTTAAATCTTAAGATCTTAATTATTTAACATTAAGAAGACTATTTTTTAAATAACCACAATAATCCTTCAATCAGTTCAGTTCAGTTCAGTCACTCAGTCGTGTCCGACTCTGCGACCCCATGAATCGCAGCACGCCAGGCCTCCCTGTCCATCACCAACTCCCGGAGTTCACTCAGACTCACACCCATCGAGTCAGTGATGCCATCCAGCCATCTCATCCTTTGTCGTCCCCTTCTCCTCCTGCCCCCAATCCCTCCCAGCATCAGAGTCTTTTCCAACGAGTCAGCTCTTCACATGAGGTGGCCAAAGTACTGGAGTTTGAGCTTCAGCATCATTCCTTCCAAAGGGGCTGCATGCTTAGCACTTTGTTGCCATTTTTCTTTAATGTAACTAAAACACTTTTCAAACAATTTGAACATTTTCCTGAAATTTTCCATAGTTTATTGTCAATGACATTAAGTATTTCATTTTAATTATATGACCAATAAATTCAAAGAAGGCTAGGTATGGTTAATACTTCGCATTGTTTCTGGAGTGATTAATTATTTGGTAGTCAGTTCTGTGCTTTTTATGACTAGTTCTGTTTTAAATAGACATTTGAGTTTCAACATAGGGTTTGATAATAGTCACATTTGGAACTTCTAGAAAATCTTCTAGATTCAGTGTCTTAATTTTATTGTCTCTGGTGTAAGTACTGTCACACAAAATCTTGACTAATCAGTAGTAGGAAAACCAGAGCAACTCTATAAATTTAGAGCTGGCATTAACCTTAGAACTTCCTCACTGCGAAGGTAACAGATTAGAGGCAGAGGGGCTATAAAACTTGTCCAAGGTTATACACCTAGTTAATGGCAGAAATGTCCCTAAAAGCCACCTTAGTCCAGTTACATATGTGTTACCTCCTTTATCAATCATCAATAGCCTTGATCGAAGTGTTCTTTCATTGTTGAATTGTCTGGTATTTATAAATGGATGGTTATGAGATTTTATTTTTTTGTTATTGCCATGTAATAGATTTTCTTCAACTAAAATGTTTGTCAACTCAAAAAAAGTGTTTAAAAACTAACTCTGTTTTGTGTTAGGATATTTTCCTTCACACTTCAGAATATGTTTTCTACCAATATATAGAAAGGTTGAACCATTTTCCAAACAAGCTATTTCTACTTCTACACGTTGTCTTACTTCAGAAGGTAGCATATCATTCTTTTTTGGAACATCACAAACTCTACCAAATGGTGAGATTTGAAATAGCTTTTTAAATGACAAATATATAGGATTTTAGAAAATTTGATTTTAGAACCAACTCTTTATTGCTTGTGAAATCTTATATATTGATGGATAACCAAAAGTGCTGGTCATTCAAAATCAAGAAATATTGTATTATAAATGAGTTTATTATTTTCCCCAACATAGGGAAATTTGTCTATTGCTTTTGTGTTACCACAGATTAATTTTGACTAAGGAGAGATCATTTCCTTGTTCTTTTAACTGAAGAGGATTTAACTAGAGTCTTGAAATTTATCAGAAAATTTATTCTTTAAAGCTTTTAAGATTTCTCTTTCCACTAACAGTTGATTCAAACATGGCGTCTTTATCCAGATTGTTTACCATTTGGGAATGCTGTTTTGCATCTTTATCAGATTATTTATCAATTAGAAAATCAGGGGGGTCAACTACATGCCAAAGTACAAATTAAATACTCTCAAAGCAAGAAGTTTATTTCCTGCTGATTCATGTTGGACCAGAATAAAATGCCTTTATTAAACAGCATTTACATATTTCAGATCTAGGAACTGAAAAATTCTTATGCTTAACGCAGTCAATTCTAGCAATATAAGTAAATAAAGATAGTAGTGTATCCAAAATCATCCATATTTGATATTGCAATATAGCATATGTTTTTCATTTTTGACAATGCATTTTATCTTCCTGGTATATTTTGCTTAGCTTAATATTATAAAATAGGTTAGTATTTCATTCCAGTATTCCATTATTTATGGCCAAAGGTGAATAAGTACCAGGGGATCATTTACTGTATGGTGAAACTTCCTGGGGATTAAAATGTCCTTAGATGGTAACTGTCTACTTGACTTATAGCTTTAGAAACATGTGAATAAAAAGAAAAGCAAGTGTATACTTAAGTGTTTGTGAATGCTACTATGAGATTAAGATCAAAGAGTGACCAGTGAATCTTTTGAAATGTGATCTACAAGGCCCACTGTGATCTGTACTCCCTCCACTTCCTTTTTCATTTCCTCTTTAACCTCTCCTTCTGTGATTTTCCATTTTCTCTCCACTGTACTCCCTCCAGAAGACCTCTGTGCTTTCCTAGAACATATCAGACATTCTTCCACCTCAGGACATTTGCATGTGCTGTTCTCCTACCTGTAATGCCCTCCCTTAATAATCATAGACATAGCTCCCTTACTTCCTTAAGTTCCTCACTCAAAACCTTCCTTCTTAATCAGAATTTCCATGACTGACTATTCAAATTTGCATCACACCTTGCACAGTCCCTGTATTTCTTACCTACTTCATGTTTGTCTTCTTAGCACTTACCAGTATCTAAGTCACAACATATGTTACTCATTTATCTTGTTTATAATTTATTTCTCCCATTGGAATATAAGTTTTATGAGGCCATGGATTTTTGTCTTTTGTTGTTGTTGTTGTATCACCAATGGCTAAATGTGCCTGGACTATAGTAGGCGCTGGATAAATATTTTTTGAATGAATGAATATTATGCTACAAATAATTCCAAATGATTTTAGATAAGCCAGATAACGTATTTTCAATGATGCCAAACTAATATTCATTTTTTATTAAGATACTAATTTTTAATTAAGATAATATTCCATAGCACATGTATTTTTCTGTTGTTCAATGAAAGTACTAAATATGGTAGTAAATAAATCACCATTTTATCTTATTGTATATTAAATATAACAGATTTTCTCTTGATTTGTATGAAAATCTCTGTATTTTAGTTCCATATAAACATTTCATTTACCACACTGTTTAGCAAAATGTTTATTTATAACATAAATTAATATTATTCAATATTGATAAAAAAACTTTATTTGATATATCACTGAAATCATTTTCTTCATATGTTCAATAATCCTTTTACTGAAAATAAAGTTTAGAATTTCCTGAAAGTAAACTTAAGTGCTTTGGATTTTGAAATCTATAAAACAATTTTAAATGTCATATGTCTATATTTAAAACATTAACGGCATACTACTGAGAGTTTATGGAAGAATTTACAGGAAAAATACTTTTTTAAAATTAGATCCATGCAGTATTTTTAGGTTTTTAGTACACAAATTATCTAACGTGTCGGGCAAACTCTGATTATATTTTTTGATTTATATTAGAAGTTACATGGGAAGACCAGCAGAAAAAGGTGAATGGTACAATAAGTGATGACAAACCACTGCCGACAAAGAAACACCAATCTGAGCCAGGTTTGTCAGGATTTGGAGAACAGTTGAAAGCATGAGGCTATAAGCATTGCATTTCATGCTTTTTAAACATGTGTGTGCTGTTGTACCTCATTTTTCTCACTTTGGTGTGAACTTTGGTGTGTAGAGCTTGTTTAGATTAAAATGGTGAAAACAGTTCAAGATCTATTTAGAAAACTAGTTACACATGTTTTGGAAAAAGCAATTATTTTGTTGTTAAGGTTATTTCTTTAGGGAAAAGGTGACTAACTTAAGCACAAATAACATATATTTGCTTATTTAGACCCAAATTAAATGAAAAGTGCTTACATCCCTTTAAAAGTTCTCTAGAAAGCTCAACATATATATATTTGTCTTTGTAGGCCATTCCTTATATTTAATAGCAAATGCTATCAAGGTATTATATCAATTGGTAATGATTTACTTACAACTTCTGGAGCTAAAATTATTGCAACCAAAACAAGGCAGAATGATAGCATTGTGTGTGAATTCAATAGTCTTTTCAAGCTGTTAATTCTACCAGTAAATTGAAATGAAGTGATTTTATTTTCTTCTTTCTTTCTTCTCTTTTTTTGGGGAGATATGATGAAGTAGGAGAGGACAAAAACTTAAACCAGAAGCAAAAGAAAAGATGCAAAGTGCAGAGACAAGTCAACTGAATAATCAATGCTACTTTTAATCAGTAATTGGATGAGAGTACAATGAAAATTTCATTCAAAATTTAAGAATGCTAATGGATTTTTATAATACTATCATCTTTAAAAAATTATGTTTATAGTAACAAGGTTAATGTATTTTTATGCTGAAATTCAGTTCATGTTAAATCTCTGAAACCTGTAGTTTAAAATATGTTAATATAAGGACTTCCCTGGTGGCCCAGTGTTTAGGACTCCACAGTTTCACTTTCACTCACTCCGCACGGGGTCTGGGTTACATCCCTGTTAGGAAACTAAGATCCTGCCAGCCACAGATGTGGCTTAAAATAAAATATCAATATGTAAATTAAACTAATTTATTAACAAGTATTCATTGCTCTGCTGTTGGATGCCTGACATTATGGTAAGCACTCAGTTCCTGGGGTAGACAAAAGAGATGCAGCAATTGCCCTCATAGAACTTACATTCTGGCAATAATACATAAGTTAAGAACAATTTTATACTAAAGATTTCACTGTTATAATCATGATAGTGCTATTAAAGAGAATAGGATGTTTTGAGAAGTATTGTGTTACATAAGTCTGGCGAGCAAGGAAAAAAATGTGTGCTGTGTGCTCACTCAGTCATATCCGACTTTTTGTGACTGCAGGGACTGTAGCCCACCAAGCTCCTCTGTCCATGGAATTTTTTAGGCAAGAATACGAAGTGAGTTGCCATTTCCTCCTCCAGGGGATCTTCCTAACCCAGGGATGGAATCCTTGTCTCCTGCATTTCTGCATTGGTAGGCAGGTACTTTACCACTGAGCCACCTGGAAAGCCCATAGGAAAAAATGCCTTTGGGCAAAAGGCTTAATCTATGAATTCTGTGAGTGAAACAATTAATTTCTAAAAATTAAAAAAAAAAAAACTGAAATCATATTGGGAATTTAAATATATTCATAAAGTTGTAAGAAAAATATTTTGCACTTTTTTCCAAATCTTCAATTAAGAATCACTTATTTCATCTAAGAATCACCAAAATGTTGATATACGGCAGAAACTAACACAGCATTGTAAACCATTATCCTTCAATTTAAAATAAATATGTAAGTAATCAGTTTATTTGGAAAATAACAAGTAGCTTAATATATTTCAGGAGACTTTAAAAAATAAAGTATAAAATTGGTTTTATGTTATGATTTTATGTTATGATTTTTTAACAAAAATTATTAGTTTAAAAATATCTCCTTGTTGTATTATGTGATATGATTATCCTTGGTCATAAACTATTATTTATTTCTCTTGCTTGCCATCATGTCTCATGACATGAATACCCTTGTGGCCATATATTATCTATGTAAATAAATTACATTGAATATTAAAATCATGAAAAGATGCAGTATTTGGCCAAATATTTTTTTAAGCCTCACAAATGAAATTTCTTAAATTTCCTTTAGATATTTTTAATTTGTGTATTCTCATATATTGCATATATTTTTATTACTTAAGCCTTCTAATTAAGTATAAGCTATATATGCAGTAGAGAAAAATTAATGTAGTTAGAGTGCCTTAATGTCATGGTTTAAAATGTTTATAGATTTTCCTACCTTAGCAATTGTGCATTTTCCTATATACTGGGAAATTCCTGGGAATTCAAACCCTTAATGTCATGAGTAAGTATGCAATATGCTAAGGCAATAAATACTATGTTAAATTCTATTGTTCATAAATATTTTTGTTTCTGAAAGAAAGGTAGAATATGTTGAGAATATTTTTAATGATTGAAACTTTGGAATGATAGAATGGGTGGAAAACAGTGGGCTGATTATCAGGTGGGCCTAATTGCATTTCAATAGCCTGTTTATGAGTTGGACTTCACAGAAGACCTCTTTGGATTCATTCTTTATTTTATATTTAAGTATATCTACTATATTATCAGTAATTATGATCAGTATTTAATATATAATTTTTATTCATTAAAATCTAAGAGATCATCTTCCATTAATAGTCAAAGTTTTGTAATCAAAGGATTATTGTAGTAAACTTGTGGCATTAGAAAAAGTTTGTAAAGTCTTGAACCCAAACCTGAGATGCATTGTTGGCTATGCATTAATCACATTTATTGTTATCTTTTTCTTTTGCTGTCTTATGAAAATTTATACAAGAAAAACACTAGGAATTTTGCATTTTAAGGATGTATATTAACAATTAAAACACTGCTTGAACTTTTTATTTTAAATATGACTATGGAACTAGAGTGCTAAATGGCATGATATAGACTTGAAAATGGGTTAACAAAACTTAGATGAACTTTAAGTAATATGGATTAGTATCTGCTTCTTTTAAGAAAAATACATCTCTGAACTAGGTTGTTCTGAGAGAATTATCAGCAAATGAGTGATTTATTTTCAGTGTTTCTAACTTAATAATACCAATATAGATGAAAATCCCTGGGAAAGATAATGATGTTTATCATATTAGTATCTTTGATGTGATCATAAAATTCAAGAATTTTATAAATGATTTTAAAACCCAAGTTTTATGTTTAATCTTCAGAATAAATCATTAACTATCTTCCTTATGTAGAGTGTGTCATAGATTTCGGGTAGACCATAAAGTTAACAAGCCATTCGTGATGCTAAGCAAGGACATGTGAGCATGTAAAATCTGCTGTTTATTTTCTCAATAAACAATCCGATTCTAGACTAGAATACTATGCCTACAATAATGTACTGGTTTTAAATGATGAAAACAAAGTTAATCTGTTGAAATTTATTATTTTTACTTTGTGAGTTATCTGTTCTTCTAGTAATTAGCATAGTATATGGCAAAAGAGCATAGTTTTACATAAAATATTTTATCTCATATTTTACTTAAACTCAAAGTAGTCTGGTGCGAAAGCTAACTTCAGTTATACTAAGTGAATGTTTTAGACTGATAAAATTTCTCTTTCTCCAGAATAAAAAACTCTTGGACTTAAATAGTTCAGAATCTACAATACTTTGAGATGTAATTTTAAATGATTTTTGATATATGTGATGATTGATAATTATCTATAAAAAAAGATTATCCACTTTGATTTGTCTTTTTCTAAGTGGAAGGTATGCTGTAGCTAGGAAAATCTACAATTGACTTAGCTACTTTTTGTATAATTACCATGAAACGTGACAATGCTACTTACCTTGCTGTATCTTATCTGGAAATAAGTGCTTATGATTTTCTGGAAAATTGAGGGCAACGAAGCACTTTCCTGGGTAACTGTATGATTATACAACTTTTTGGAAATTGAGAATATTCAAAGTAACAAGTTATGTTTCACTACTTGCTGTAACATTTTCTTTCCATAAGTCCCTAGTTTATACATTATATGATTTAATGTATTAACCTTTAATTTTTTCCAAAATAGAGTTTCTATATTGTATTTTTTATAGATCTGCAATTATGGTGAAGGCAGGGATTTTTTTTTACTCAGTTCAACCTTTGGAGTTATGCTTTATAAAATTTATCGTGAGGCAAACTAAATATACAAAAGAGTGTTATGTTAGTGAATTTCATACTTAAAATTTTTCCTTGATTATTTTGATATTTGTGCTTTTGTTTTCTTTCATTCTTGAATACTCTAACCTTTCTTAAAAGTAAAAATAATATATTTCAGACTAAATCAATATTTTAATTTAGTCTTTAATTAGTTGCTAGTCTAATCCATCTTATCTGGGAAAAAGAATAGAGGTTGTATTCTTGGCTATTATTAACAGGTTGGTAATTTCTAATCGTTTCTGGATTGCTTTAGAATGAATATACTTTATTTTGGCAGGAGAATGTGATATAAAACAAACTAAGTAGACATTTTATAGAACACAAATCAACTGATGGGAATTGTAGAATTAAGTACTGCTGATACCTTCAGATGTAAATACAGCATTGTTAAGGATATTCTCCTGGAATAATGTGAGATTTCATGATTTATGAGTTTACTTGCTCATTTAAAGTTGGTTCCATTTTCATTAAACATACAGATAAATTTATAAGGCCAAGCCT
The DNA here is from genome assembly GCA_006410615.1 of Neotragus moschatus. Lineage (NCBI taxonomy): Eukaryota > Metazoa > Chordata > Mammalia > Artiodactyla > Bovidae > Neotragus > Neotragus moschatus. The sequence continues at coordinate 608,145 of SJYA01002044.1, forward strand.
GTACTTAAGTAACTTTCTTTTTTATGATAAGTAGCATGCTATAGTTTGGAAATCAGTTATTTTAAACTCCTTCAATAAGTACTCTAAGCATGTTTTTTCTTCTGCATTTAAAATTGCATTACAAGCAAGACTCTAAAGATAGAATCAGAAAAAAGCTGGCACAGCTAGGAACAAGAAACATGACATTTAAAAGATAAATATTTTTGTTAACTTTAAAAATATGTTAATATTTCAAAAGATCATGCTTCACCTATTCCAATAGGTAGGTAGAAACTTTTGTACAATAATCTGAAGGTTGCAAAATTATGGAAAGTAATAACTAGTTTAGAAAATAAATTTGAATCACTTAGATTGAGGAGCTTTGCAACAAGATTTTTGTCACAGTAGGGAAATTTTAATTTGAAATCTGTGAACTTTGATAAACATTTTTATTTTTTATTTTAGATCTTTCCTGATCTTTATATTGTTGAGATACCTACTAAGTAGATGCTTCGCTTAGGCTTTATTTTGAAAAATATCTCTCCTTCCCTCAAAAGAAACATTCTAAGGCTCCTATGACCTTTAAAAAACCCTCATGCGTGCATGCTTTGTCACTTCTGACTCTTTGCAACCCCATGGACTATAGCCCCCCAGGCTCTGCTATTCATAGAATTTTCCAGCAAAAATACTGGAGTGGGTTGCCATTTCCTCCTCCAGGAAAAGCCCTCATCCTTATTATTAACTTTTAATTACATGCAAGTTCTAATATACACTTAAAGTCTTAAGGCTGTAAGTGTATATTTTATCTATATCTATATAGATCTATTTAATCACAACCAGCTATAGTATGACAGTAATAGACCCCTAAGAGAGGGTATACTTTTACTGTCTTTAATCTCTCTAACTGGTTATTGGTTAAATGACATGTTAGAAAGATTTCTGATTAGAATTGCCATTAACAGCAGTGAAGGTAGAATGTTTGTCACAAAGTAAGGATTAAAGGAAAAGTAGAGAGATAGGAAAAGTGAAGGGAGTACTTTTAGCTTCTTCAAGGTTCACGAAAGCCTGTAATTTATTGTGATAATATATGTGAAGTAAGTTTTTATAGCTATTGCCTTTGAAATATGACACAACTGTTTAAAGGATATAGAGTATAAGCCTCTCTTTTCAAAAGTGGATATTCTAATACAAACAGTATATAATTAAAGCTATAACCACAAAGAAGACAGGAAAGCCAAACATTTAAAAAATATATTTGGTATAACTGAAAGCTGCTCATTAAAATTTTATGATTTAGATTAATATTCGGTCTTCTAATTAAAATTAAGTGATTTTTATATAAGATTAAGGTCTATTTATTAAGTGATCATGTTGACATAAGTAATGGAAAAATGATTTAATAGGCACTTTCAGTTCATAGTGAGGTCATTGTTAAAATCTTTCATTTTCATCCTTTTCTATAGTATAAATTTTGTAGTAATTTCTCAAAACAATTAAATTGTTGGTGCTAAGTATTACCATATTCTTCACAAGAGTAAAAAGCATTGGTGAATTACTTGCATAGTTAGTTGTACCATGTACCTCTTTTTGAAAGCATCTAGTTAATACTATATAATAAAATATCCAGTTCAGGTGTTACCATGAAAAAAAAATTATTTTTTCTTAATTGACTTTTTATTTCACATGATTTTATTGGGTCATATAGCATCTAGTAGAAAGAAAATTGATCTGTATTCAGGAGAACTGTGTTATATTTCTGGTTGTGGCCTTGAGCTTATTTTATGACCTTGGGTAAGTCACTCAAAGTCTGTGTGCTTCAGTTATTCTCTATAATAAATTAATAAATGGGTTAGAAAGGATTTTGAATGTTTTGAATCCATACAACATGAGAAATATTGCTTTAATGCCATTATAAAATACTCAAAATACAGGAAAATGCTAGGTACTAAAAGAAGCTCCACTTATTCATGTTGCTTTTATGTTTTTTGCAAAAAAATAAAATATTTTCTTCGAGGTGGAATATACTAGGTGGTTATTTTGTCCAATTCATACTAATTTCATTTTAACGTGTGTGGAAGCTGCTTTAGTAGTGTGGTAAATATGTATGTAGGGAAGTTTTTACTATAGGAAATGATGCAAAATATGATATTACTATATCAGCATTAACCTATTGTACTAATATAGCTCATATTCTCCTGTTTTATCTACTTTGAGAAATGGGTGGACTGGGATGCAAAAGAAAATATGGTATATAGCATGTTAATTTATGAGTGTATTTCAGAGGATAGTACTTTTCTAGTGGTCGATCCTATTGGCAATGTCTAGTTTATATTATAATTGTGATGAGATTTACTGCCTACTTTTGATTGGGTCAAAAGTGTACTTGCATAGTAATCAAAATGACATTACATTTCAAAATGTGTAATTTTTTTTCAGATCTCTAGAATTCATACCAGAATTTCTCTTCTCTCTTAAAACATAAAGCTTTGGTTACCTCAGTACTTCTTTCCTAGTGGAAAATTTTCATTTTCTCAGTATTCAGAAAGAGATAAATTTCTTATAGGAATGCTTTCTCTAAAGAGTTATAATTTCAGTATATCAATATTCCAAATATATTTTGATAAAACATGTTTTTCTATAAATCACTCAAAAACCATGATACAAGTATTGCAGAAATGAGTGTGGTATTTTGATTTAAGAATTTGTATCACCTGGTTTGAAGCTAAGAAAGTAATTAAGATAGGCCATTTTGATTTTGCGTTACAATGTTTATCTGTATCAGTCATACTAATACTAACTCTTTAATATCTGAAAAAAATTTTTCTTAGAATGCTCAGTTTACCATACATTTCCTGCTTCAACACTGTATAAAATGTCTTCTGAACTTTTCCACTATCAATGGATAAAGAAGTGTTTCCTAAACACGTGCCCTATTTGCTGTAGGAGGTGTTGGATTTGAATGGGCAAATTTCTTTGTGAACATCAATAATCTGTTCTGTGATGTCTGTAAGAATTTTCTGAATAAATAAGCCTTATAAGGGAATATGGTCAAAGAAAATTTATCTTAATTGAATATTAACTTGAATTATTAATATTTAAATAAAGCCTTTTATTTCAGCTGGTCTTTTATAATGAGTTTTATTATATTTTTTACTCTAGGATTTTTTATAATAATATGTTGTTGTACTGAAGTATTGTGAATTATTGGCCTAATCGTCATACTTTATTTTCATGTATGTCCTGGCAAATTTAGGAAACTTGAAGGGCATAGAAATAAACTATGTTTATTGTTCTTTTTGAAGATTATTCAATTAAATCATTTCCTTTCAATGATAACTAAAAATTCTAAAAGCATTTTCACAGATCTGAAATGGACTTAGTAATGTCTTAAACAATATGGTCTTACAAGTACTGTTGTTTTTAACTAATGATATCTTTCTTCAGCATCACTGTTCAGGATTGGCTGTCCATAAATAATTGTAAACATCTGAATCCTCTTTATTTCTATACTAACTTTACTTTTCCAATTCTGCTAATCCATAGTAGCTTAACCAGTTCACCATCAGTGCTTCTGTATTTTTTTTTCTTTTAATATGGTATGTATTTGATTATATCTTCCCTACAACTGTGCACAGGATTCTTTCTCTAAATGATTTGAGGCCCTTTCCTTCAGTGTCACTTTTTACCTTTTGAGCACATCCACTCACACCCATCTCCTTTGTCTATGTCTGTCCATTACACGATGTGATCACAGAAGAAGTGGACGCCACGAGGAGAAGACATGCAGGTCTGTCTCTTCTACTGTTTTCTTTGTTATTTTTGATTTATCTAACTTGTCTTAGAAAAATTTTTTTTACTATATTTTACTTATTTTCTAATTTTTTATTCTTTTCCTATATTAACAAAATGTTAAATCTGCAGGCATTTTTATTTTAGGAAGTTGTATATTCAACTTTTAGCAGCAACTGCTCCAATTAGATGAATAAAAATAAAATAATTTTATGTCACAGAAGTATATATATATACATTTTTTCCATAACTGGGTAACTAACTCCAGATTCAAATATATGTATGTTTATGTAGTCAGGTAGGTTAAATTAACAAATTAATCATACTTCAATTTGTTTTAGGCTTAAAACTTATTTTTAACTTTTTAATACATAATTCTAAAAGTATTTTATTTCTATCTTGAGTTCAGCAGTGTGTTAGAACATGGAAAATTATTAAAGACCTAATACATGCCCTAAACAAGCCGTCAGTATCACAGAGGAGTTAAAATATGTGGGTAACATGCTATGTTAATGTGCTAAAATTGATGACTCAACAATATGTTCTACAAAGGTATAAAGTCAAATAAAATTTGATTCGAGTAGACGGCCAGACAAGGTTTCATGAAAGAAGTGAACATTTATTCAACACTCATTTATCAAGTACTCACTGTTTGGTACTGTTCTAGGTGCTAGAAATCACAGGACACACAAAATAGCCCCTTTTCTTGTGGACTTTTTCTAGTATGAATCTAACAAATAAGCGCAATAGTATTATAGGTGCTATGAGAAATATATACATATAATTTATATGTATATGTAGACTACAGTGGAATCACAAAGGATAGTGTTATCATTTCCTCCTGAAAAGTGTGGTTATTAATTCAAGAAAGGCTTCATGGAAGCAATGATCCTTGAGTTGAATATTGAAAGCTAGGAATATGTTGACCTTATATGTACAGAATATATTAGGCGGAGGAAACAGTATGGCGGAATGGCTTCAGATTTGTTTAGATAAAAATAGGTAGAGGAGGATTTCTGAAGTTTGTGTAAGTTACTGAAGTATATAAAGCAAGGGAGGGACACAATCAGATATTTGCTTCTAGAAAGACTACCTGGAAGCTTGGTAAAAAGTGGACTGGAACTATATAAGCAGAAATACCATTTATGAGGATATTGCATAAATCAGTTGAGAGATCAAAATTGGCTGAATTAAGGGATCAGTAGAGGCAGTTGATTCATGAGAAGTTATTTAAAGATGTAGACTCTATAAGACTTAGTTATCAATTGGACATTATTGTTGTAAGGAAAAGAAAAAAATAAGAATAATCTTGGGTGGCTGAAATGTTTGGATAGGTGATGGTATAGTTTATGTTACAGGGAATATGAATTGAACAAAAATTTAGGGTGCAAAATGAAGAGTTCAGTTTGGGGATGGGTTAGTTTGTGGTTTCTCTGGAATATTCATCTAATATCTGTGTTTGGATATATGGATCTGGAGCTATGGAGAGAAATCTGAGCTAAATTATTTCAATTATAGTATTCTTAGCATGAAAATGGTTCCTTTTTTGTTTTGTTTACCTGATTATTCTGGAATATTGTTCATTGGTATGTATTATTTCAAATTTGCTCTTCAATTCTTACTGTGTTTGCTTGGCATATGTACCATATTTTCAGTGCTATAAGCTTACATTTGACATTTTGTTCTACTTGTGTTGTATCCTAAAATGGTAGAGAAGTAACATTCATTGGAGGGAAAGTTTGACATAAGTGTATATGTGTTTACATCTAAATGTATATATAAACTGTTTTTGAAATTTCCCCAAGTTTTCAATTTATTACCAATCATTTTATTTACATATTTTATCCATTTTATAGGTATTTTCTGTTCTTGGTTATTATTAACAAAAATCTAAGACAAAGGCACTCAAGATTGCTCAATCATGGGGAGTTCCCTGGCAGTCCAGTAGTTAAGACTCTGCATTTTGACAAGGGCAAGAAGTTCAGTCCCTAGTGGAGGACCTAAGATTATGAAAGCCACGTGGCGTGGGGAAAAAAAATTTTTTTAGAAGATCGATTAGTCATGGGAAAATGTAACTCTAGTTACTGCAATGAAATTTTACAGAAAATGTAAATCACTCAGTTCATAATGAGGCCATGATGTCATCTCTGTTTCAGTACTGTGTTAGATAGCTCAGATGTTATGAGAGACACAGTAACTTTGAGAAATATTTTATGTAAGTTTAAGCTTAACATTTTATTAAGCAATATTGTGATTTTTCGGAGAAGGCAATGGCACCCCACTCCAGTATTCTTGCCTGGAAAATCCCATGGACAGAGGAGCCTGTTAGGCTGCAGTCCATGGGGTCGCTAAGGGTCAGACACGACTGAGCGACTTCATTTTCACTTTTCACTTTCCTGCATTGGAGAAGGAAATGGCAACCCACTCCTGTGTTCTTTCCTGGAGAATCCCAGGGACGGGGGAGCCTGGTGGGCTACCGTCTATGGGGTCGCACAGAGTCGGACACGACTGAAGCAACTTAGCAGCAGCAGCATTGTGATTTTTAACCAGAAAGTCTCGAATGAAATATATGTATATGGACACACATAAAAACATCACATTGTGTATGAAAACTACTACTGATAGAGTATGATACTTAGACTTAGTTCTTTAAAGCCTATAAATATTCAGCTGTAAGGTAATGGAGTTAGCAAAGTTCTGGGAGCTTGAAACAAAAGTACCCCAACATGGGATAAACATGATCTTGAGCATTTCTTCCTTGTGTGGGTGGTGTGGAAGAAACTGGAAAGATTATTAGACAGAAGACAAGAGATCTAGTTTTAGTCTTATTCTTGCTAGTAAGCTGTGATTTACAGACACACAGTTTAATGTCTTTGTGTTTCAGCTGTTTCATATTTTAAATGGGGTGTTAGAATGCATTGTTTTTAAGTTTAGAACTTAATCCTGATTGTAAGATGTTACTGCTAAATTTTCAAAATAGTTTTCATGCACTGTTGATACTATGATATTCAATTTTGCCTAAACCAGTAAATTTGGCTCACTTTAATTCTCTTTCATAAAAATATTGATATTGGGGGAAATAGTGTTCCTTTAATTAATAGTCTGAGAAGCAGTATTAGAGCAAAGACTGTATTACTAGACTGCCTGACCAGTTTCACCACTTATTTGATGTGTGATCCTGAAAAAGTTGCTATCAGACACCTCACCTATAAAATGGAGATAATAATATTACTATGTCAAAGTGCTTTCTTAATGATGAAATTAGTTAATATATACTAAAAAAGTGTCTGTTACATAGTAAGTACTATATAAATGAAACCGTTATTTTATTATTATATAACATATTAAAAAGCAATTTTTATTTTAGATCAACTGTATTGAAGCCCATGCATTTTGATGTGTAGACATTCTTTCTATGATATGATAGAATGATAGCATTAATTCTTTTTGTTTATATTCATTGCAAATGTCTTATTACTAGTTTGTGGCTACCACTTTAGGAGTTTGTTGTCATAAAAACTTGCACATCAGGACTGCTATACCAGAAATGAAGTTTATCATTTCTGAGGCAAGAGAGTTGTATTGAAACAGCAAGAACATTGAACCCATTATAGGTCTGAATTCTAACCCAAGTCTGTCACTCACTAGAGATGTGACTTTGGGCTGCTTGCTTATACCTCCTATTAAGCAAAATGAACTGCATGTGATTAAGGAGTTAATTATGTTTGATGAAAGCATAAAGAGTTTCTCTCTGGAGGGGAGAATGCTTTCTAAGAATAAAAGCAATGAAAAAATTTAAATAGAGAGATTGGATTAAAATGTATCAGGTATTAACTTCAAAATATCAAAATCAGCATAAACAAATTAAAAGGCAGACAACAAATTGTGAAACATATTTGCCGCAACTCAGTATTAAGAGCCTTAACATCTGAATCACTGAAAGAAATAGTATCAGTTGTAATATAAATTGTACATTCCAAAAAGCTCTAATAGAAAAATGGTCAAAAGACATACACAGAAATTGTACTAAACAGGAAATTCATTGATCAATAAATATATAAAAATATTTTATTTATTTCATAACCACTAGGGAGAATGTGGTAAAAGAGTGGTAGCATAGTTTAATATAATCTTCCTTAAAAAGCAGTTTTTTTCAGTATAAACCAAGAGCCTTAAATTTTTCATAAATTTTGACCTTTGAAAAAACGCATATATTCAGATAACTTTCTTCCTCTTTGCTTATTTAAAGTTGTATGTTTAATATCTATAAAAATACTATAATATAAATGGATTGTTATAAGCAGTAAATAGATTTCATATAAAAAAGAATAAGTTTGCATGAATATATTAAGAGATAATTTCCAAGGGAATGTAAATTAGGTTATAGTTTAACTGGAGAGAAGAATGCTACTTGACAGATAATAGTTTCTCAGTCTGCTTGAAATGTTGAGGGCTGGGAGGATGAGGAAGGGAACTGATAATGGGAAAGCCAAAGTTTAATGGACAGCAAAATGACAATAAATAGAAATATTGGAGATGGTTAGATAGCATCACCAACTCAATGGACCTGAATTTGAGCACACTCCGGGAGTTGGTGATGGACAGGGAAGCCTGGTGTGCTGCAGTCCAAGGGGTCTCAAAGAGTCAGACGTGACTTAACAACTGAACAGCAACAATTGGGTTAATCAATTATGTGACACAACTGACAGGGAGAACCGAGTCATAGGTGTTAAGGTCATGCTGAATGTAAAGGAGGTTGATAGGCCAATTCAAAGTATAGGAAAGAGAACCAGAAGGATCTCTAAAAAGAAGATTACAGATTAAAAATTACTCTATCATAGTCTAAGCCTGGCTCGTAGGGAAATAGCCTGAATAAGCATTGCCAAAAAAGGAGATTAGCCAAGAGGAGATGTAGCTAGAAAAGAAAAAGGAGATGTTTTTAAAGGGAGAACATTGGGAAAAGAGAAAAGAATTAAACAAGAGCTGAGAGTGGTGTGTTGAAAGAGAGAGTCATTTCATGACTAAATATTTCAGATTATAAATTTTAGAAAACAGACCAATATCAGTCACCTTACAAATTTTCTAATTAAAAAAAAAAAGTCCTACCACAAACTGCTGTGCTAATTGTTGTTCAGTTGCTAAGTTGTGTCCGACTCTTTGAGACACTGCGAACTGCAGAACACCAGGCCTCCCTGTCCTTCACCATCTCCCTGAGTTTGCTCAAACTCATGCCCATTGAGTCGGCGATGCCATCCAACCATCTCACCCTCTTGTTACCCCCTTCTCCTCCTGCCTTCAATCTTTCCCAGCATCAGGGTCTTTTCCAGTGAGTCGGCTATTCACATCAGGTGCAAAGTATTGTAGCTTCAGCTTCAGCATCAGTCCTTCCAATGAATATTCAGGGTTGATTTCCTTTAGAATTGACTGGTTCAATCTCCTTGCTGTCCATAATTAAAATACATGTAAAGCTGTTAGCAAAATCCCTAGCATGTACCGAGTATTATTGTCATTGTTAAGAACTTAATTGTGCCAGAACATTAAGTTCTGGAAGACACAATTTTAACTGTTATTTTTAAAAGCATTGTTATATTGCATTTTCTGTGCCTTGATCAAATAAAATTTTAGTCTAAAAACTATTGGAGAAAAATTATAAGGTTAGTCTAAAATTATAAGCTTAGTTTGAAATCTGATCAGTGGTTATCTGGGCTGGCAGGGGGAGGACTGATGACACAGCAACACCAGGGAACTTTTTAGGGTAATAGATACACTCTGTAGCTTGATTGTGGTGAGGCTGCACGACTATATACATGTATCAAATGTCATATACTTTTGTACCTATATAGTGTGAATATTAATTTTTGTAAATTATGCCTCCATACATCTGACTTTTAAAATTATTGCAAATATACAAAGTTAAAATGAATCTTAATATATTATCAAATACTACCAAATATATGCTAATCGAAAATTTTACTTTGTCTAACACATCTCAAGCAGTTAAGAGCCAAGTTCCCTCCCGAAACAGAGCATGTTAATGGACAAGGTTGACCTATGACTTCAGAGAGAAGAGATGACTACAGTGGATGAGCTGGGAAACAGAGGAAGGACTAAAGCTTTGTGTCTAATGCAGTAATCAGTTAACCAAGAAAGATAAAGAACGAGCAAGGCAGTCAGCAAGTAGAGTCTGGATATTTTAGACATGTATTGATAACTAAAGTAAGAGCAGACATGAGAAGTAACTTTAACTTGTTTTGGACGAACTGTGTTTTAGGGGCGGAAGGGGATTTTAGGTGTATTTAGAAAACACCAAAAATGTGAGCCTTAGGGTTACAGGGAAAATAGGAACTAAAGGGAGGAATACTCAAAACTGAAGTGACGGTTAAACTACGGATTTAGACAAAATCACTCAAGTATGAATAAAAAAGAAAGTTATAATAACACTTTAGGAAATGCATTTATGTCAATGATGGGCTGAAAAAGATGAGCTAACAAAGTCATCTGAGAAAGAGTGAACAGAAGTATCAGAAAAATGTGGAGCCAAACTGACGGAGAGAATATCAAGAATAGTGTAGTATAGTGCAGTAACACCAAGTGCTGCAGTGAGCCCAGTAGATGGTGCTAAGGAATGATCACTGGATTTGGCAAATATGACCTTTGAGGGGACTTTTGAGACCTAAGTTTGACAATATCAGGCTTATCTTAACTACAATATTCAATGAAGTATTTCTTTGAGTAAAGTCATGAAATAAGAGGAAACAAGCAGTAACCAAATAATGTTGCACTTGACTCAGTATTGGAGACAGTAAGAGACTCTATATTTGGGTAGTCTAACTTGACAGCTCAAATATATAAGGCTCACTTGTATAAGCACAAATGCTTACACCATATAAAAATCCATTGTTTCGATACTAGATTTGATGGGTCCCATGGTGATGAATAACTGACGACTAGGAAGTTAATTCCACATATTGCAGATTTTACTCTTGGGAGACTCAGTATAACAAATAGCTCAGACAAGGGCATTGGGAGGGTTTGGACTTGGCATAGTTGCAAAACTAAGACTCAGTGATCAGTCACTGTGATATAAGTTATTTTAACCCATACCTGAGTTTCCCACGCTTTGTGGGTACTATTTTTATTTCTAGTAGATAAACTGAAACATTCAGGTATGAATCTATTAAATAACTTACTCTTAATCATTTGAATCTGGAATTTAAGCGGAAGCATTCAGATTTGGTGCCAGAGTCCATGTCTTCAGCCTCAGGAAATGGGGGATTTATTGGTGACGAGGTAGAGAATGAAGGGAGGTTGGGTGGGGGATACTGTCCAGAGAACAACATGAAGAACAAGGCTAGAGGTCTAGGAAGAAGAGAGCAGCAAGAGGGTTCAGGAAGGGAACTCTAAAGTCGGTGGAGACCAACCAAATCCAGTTTGCAGTTTTATTTAGGATCCTCAGTGCAACCGATATTCCCATGTATAATTCGGAAAGTTGAATGAAATTCACTTTAGTCTCTAACATAGGTTAATCTCTACTGGTGCCTCTTCATTCCTTCTGAGAGTGATCTCACCTAACTTTAATTCTCTTTCTTCTCAGTACTAAACAGGAATATTTCATAAAATGTCCCTATTCATGAAGGGATTTAAGATACATTTCTTTGAATACTGTGTGACATTACTCTGTATAGTCATTCTTGTACCATTGACCAATAATAGTCATTATTAGCACCTTTGGAGAAAGAAATACAGCTTGATGTCCAAGCATGGGTACTATTTAAAAATCTATATATCTAAATATTTCAATCAAGGGCACATAGATTTAGGTGTTATTAATTTCCAAACTAATATACATAAGAAAAATTACATAGGTCTCTTTTCCAGCATAGGTCTTATCCTAGTTCTTATATGATGGATATTTTTATATGTTTATAATTTTTAAATTAACACAATATTTCTAAGTATATTTAAATTTCTGTATGTTTCTAAGCAAACAAATGTAAAGATGCATTTAAATTTCTTTATTATACTCCTTTCAAGCCTTCTGTGCTATCCTTCGATATACATGAATGGATGTAGTTGAAGTATATTTTAAGGATATGTTAATTAGGCTGCAGATGTCAGACACAGTGCAGTCTATGATAATTATGTCATACCAAAACACAGTTGGAGAAGGAAATGGCAACCCACTCCAGTGTTCTTGCCTGGAGAATCCCAGGGACGGGGGAGCCTGGTGGGCTACTGTCTATGGGGTCACACAGAGTCGGACATGACTGAAGTGACTTAGCAAAACACAGTAAGATGGAGATAAGACATACTCATGGTAATGTTATGACTTTAGTATCCTGTGGATTATCTCATCTATAATGTAGATTTTAGCTATAATGAAAAGTCAGAACATTCCAAAGTGCTTAACACGTATAGGGTATACCTTATTAACCTGATGAATCTGACCCATGTTTTTATCATTTATCAGTGGTTATTATACTTTTTGTTAAAAGCAATTGTAATAGTTTATCCTCTAAAATATATCTTGTGTTCTCAAAGATAAAGGAATTGACTAACAAGTTTAAAGTAACTAAGTTATTAGATTACTAACATTTCCCCCAAACATGTCAATGTACAATATAGAAAATGTTACATTTTAGCTAGTCTGAAAGATGCTTCTAGATTAGATTGCCTTTATGATCTTTTTTTTTTTTTTTTCTGTACAAAATTTTTGGTTTTATGAGATTTTCAATTCTGTCCCTCTTTCCCAGCCTCCCTCCCTCCCCCTTTTTTGCCTTTCTCCTTCCCTCCTTTATTCTTTCATCTCATTCCTCTCCCTGCTACTATGCACACACACACACACACACACACACACACACACACATTCAGTAAAGGAAATTTTAATTAATGCAATGCCAGGGCAAAGAGAGCAAGAATTTTTAGAACACTTTACATTTTCTACATTGATGAGATAGGTATTACAATATAAAAGAACAAGCACTTAAACATTATTTGACTTCAGAATTAACCAATCAGAGAGTTGTATAGCTGAAAGGATCGTAAAGACGATCTGATCCAAAGTTATTTATTTTACAGATGGTGAACTTTATCCCCAGAAAGGTGAAATGAAGTGCTGACAGTTATAGGGCTTGAGAAATTGAGACTTGAACCCTAGCCTTGGCTCTTACCTTTTAAACTAGTGCTCTTTTTAAGATTTTCTTCAATCCCATATTACTCGTTACCCTAAATCTGGGTAGTTCCAAGCCTTATCAACACTGTGGTAATTACCTCCACTGAACTCTCCATGGTCAAAACCCTGATCTACCCTGATTCAAAGTGCATCCTGATTTTACGCATTGAAATATAAAATGGTGTTGAAATCCAAGTCCTCTGAATAATAAAATCTCAGTAGGTCTGTTCACTGAATTTAGATGTTGAAAGTAGACATACTGAGATCACTAGACCACTCCTTATCACATATGTCCTAAAGTAGTTTGAATATCAGTTTCTTTCGACTACAGTGAAAGGAGTCTTTGAAATTTGTCTATACCATCTCCTCTGAAGTATCATTTAGTGAATATGGTAGACAATTAATAGAGAAACAGCATACAGATACACAGAGTAATAGGTAAATACCTAAATATCTAACACACATCTTTAAAGTTGAGAATGTAATTCAAGAGACAATAGCCCATAAAAACAATTGTACAAGTTTCTAGGATTCTTATGTTTCATTTACTTCTACATGTTACTTTTAGGCACTTATGAAGTTCAGTTTTCCTTCGTTTCTAGGAGCCAAGATCATTTTATAAGTAAATGCAATATAAGCGAAGCCAAATCATACTTTCTTTCATTGCAAATGTGTTATTTCCTGGTGACAACAGTAGAGAAGTCCTCAAAATTGATTGACTTGGAAATAACTATTTCTTAAAATTCATGTGTTTTAGTTGTACAGTTAAGATTATGTTTGTTTATACTTCAAAATAAAATGCTTCCATTTGCCCCAGTACTAGTACAGAATAATTTGGTACATAATTTATAATTTTTTCACAGTATTTATTTCCAAATCGTTTCTCAGTTTAACTTGTTCCAATATTTCTTAATTCTCTGCATTACATTATTTTAATAAGTAATTTGACTAATAAAAGTGTACTTTTTATGAGGCTCTAGTATAAATGTTTTAATCTAAAAAATGAAAAAATTCATTACAGACAAGTGATTATGAAGAAATCATTTTAAAGTGAACTTAAGTTTTTGTTGCACAGTTTCTTAGGTCCTACACTTGAAAAAAACATGGAAAATTTAAGAACATGCCAAATCACTTTTTGTATTAATGCACATAAAAATTGGAATGATGTGCACTTTATTACTTTTGGAAGTATTTCTTATTTTGTACCACTTTTAATCAGTATACCCACATACTTTTATTTAATAAGAGTGAATGTCCCTAAGATAAATAATTAATGATTGCACATTTGCATTTTAAAAATTATTTAATATTTATTTCCAAAACACTTTATCAAATCATGACAAAATATTTTCAAACTGAATAATTTGTCTTTGTTCACATAAATATTATATTTTGTGTGTTTTTACTATTTTTTTCTGTATATTGTATGATCATTGTGGATACTTTATAAACTATATATTAACACAAGCCAAAAGCACTTATACTAACTTCTGGTAACCAGTGATAACTGATAACTACTCTGATGTGTAAATCTTAAATCTTTTTCACTCCATCTCTTTGTCTTTTGTATCAGTTATGTGTATATATATTTTTATATGTTTTATAAGATTACTAACTATAGTATAATATCCATCATTTAATATTTTATAATATCTTTAACATAATTTATATAGGTGAATGGATGTACACACTATTCACATAATTTTTTGTGAATGTATAATACTCTGTAGACATGCCATAAATGCATGTACTTTTCCCCCTATTTTGAACATTTGGAGTTTCTTTTCCCCAGTCTTTAAAATCAAATAGTAGTGCAATGAAGGTGTATGTACATTGATTTATTTCTTTAAGAAAGATCCTGGGAAGTGAAATTTCAGGTTCAAAAAGTTAAGGAACTTGCTTTTAATATTTATACATAAGGTACTTTGGAAAACACTCATATAAATGACCATGGTTTTTTTTGTCAACAGCTAGTTTATTACTATCAATCTGAAAAGTATTTTTTCTGTTACTAGATTATTGAAAAAGTACTTAAAATGTTCAATAAAATTAAAGAGAATACTATCTTTTTGAATTGCACCTCCTTTGAAAATAAAATAACATGACAAAATATTACATATTCTTATTTATCTCATGAGTCATTTAACAATTTCTATTCTTACTCCTCTGACTTTTGAAAAACATCAGTAAGTTGTTTTTATAGTCTTCCCACTGAATCTAGAAAATAAATACGCAAATAGCTGAGCTTTTTCTTGTGTCATTGTTACCTCAGAATGAGAAAACAGCTTCACGCGCTGATTATATCTTTTTTTATTGCTCTTAATTTGGTACATGCCTAAATGGTAATTGTAGCATTTAGGGAGTCCATGAATTTGGCCTTTTTAACTTTGTTCATTTGAAATACGTTATTTCTATCACTGTCGTGATTGTTGTCTGTAACCTGCTTTTGTTTGGTTGTTCCTCTTCCACACTGTTGGTATTTAAATGGTCTTTGACTTCCATGGGGTTTTCCAGGTGGAGCTAGTGGTAAAGAACCTGCCTGCCCGCCTTTGTTTCTGTTTGTATTTCATTTTTTGCTTCCCTTCTTCGTTGTTGATTTCATTTCTTCCTAACCAGATTTTAATACCTCATAATAAAATATGAACTGAAAATCAAAAAAAAGAACCTGCCTGCCAATGCAGGAGACATAAGAGATGCCGGTTCAATCCCTGGGTCAGAAGATCCCCTGGAGGAGGACATGGCAGCCCACTCAGTGTTCTTGCCTGGAGAATCCCGTGGGCAGAGGAGCTTGGCAGGCTTTAGTTTATAGGGTCACAAAGAGTCAGACATCCCTAAAGTGACTTAGCACAGCACAGCACAGACTTCTATGATGTTGTAGTCATAGGTTCTCTAATTTATTTTCTTGGTTTTTCTTTCTTTGAGCTTTGCTGTTGGACGTAAAAGAGTTTTCCCTCTTAAGAGCCCTAGATTTAAATATTTTATTTAAGAATACATGACGGGTCCCTGAATTAGCAGCCCTGCAATATTCGGACCACTACTTAGCTTAATTATGAATTGCATTATTGCCAGACTTGTGTCCTTACTTCAGGGCAGTATGATGTGTGGGGCTGCTTTGGGACAGCAACAGCTGTGTGTGTGTGCGTGCACACTTGGAAAAGCAAACTTAAAACTATTGTTTGCACTGCACTACAGAATCACTGGGCTTCCCTTGTAGCTCAGTCGGTAAAGAATCTGCCTGCAGTGCAGGAGAGCTGGGTTCGATCCCTGGGTTGGGACGATCCCCTGGAGAAGGAAATGGCAACCCACTCCAGTATCCTTGCCTGGATAATCTCATGGACAGAGGAGCCTGGTGGGCTGCAGTCCATGGGGTCTCAAAGAGTCGAGCACGACTGAGCGACTAACACAGAAATCACTGAAGAGGTACTGTAAGTGTAGAAACCTAAGCAACCACTGTCTTGCTGCTGGTTAATCTGGTCATATTCAATACATCTCTGGTTACAAAATCCACCTATAACTTTAACTTTTTAAACTTAATTGCCATACCAGTATTAAAATATGACTTTTTAACTTTTGGGGCAAATACAATCTTTTTAAGTTAAAAGTAACCACAACAATTAGTTTATTGGTTTAAGAATAAGTATGTTTCTTAGATGGCTTATATTATTAAGACATTGAAACAAGAAGTATTTTCTTAGTGTACTTAATAATTTATAACCAAAAATTTGAGACAATTTTAATATTACAGTGTAATATCTTTAATAATTTTTAAGAAATAGAAACATATGCAAACTTTTGTTGAATTGTCCAGGAAGACTGATAGTCTTATTAACCTTTTAATCTACTTTTGTTATAATTTGAAAATATATTGATATTTGATTTGATATTAAACATTATAATGACTAAGTTTTTTAGTGTACTCAAATTACAAAATCATATCAAACCACTAAGATGTCTTCTGTAAATAAGCATAGTGTCATCACATATAAGAATATGACTCAGTGACTACTAGATAAATTTACTGTCTAAACTTATGAACCAGACTTTCCCAAAATGTATTTTTGAGACTATTTCAGCAAGATATTACTTGATAATAGATGAGAAAGTGAGACATCTGCAACCAAATGATTCATCATTATTATAGAATATTCAGGACTTTGTATATGCAAATTTTAGAGTAGATTTGAAGGAGAGAAAGGAAATGGAGAAAACTCTGCCTGATCACTTTAATTTACTTTTAATGTAAAGTACAGCCTTTGGAGAGTACAGCCTTGGACATTAGAGTTAGAGTTGAGAAATTACATATTCTATTCCCTAACCAGATAGTAAGCACCTCTTCTACCTGCGTGCATGCATGTGTGCTGAGTCCTTCAGTCATGTCTGACTCTCTGCAACCCCGTGGACTGTGGCCGTCCAGGTTCCTCTGTATGTGGGATTCTCCAGGCAAGAATACTGGAGTGGGTTGCCATGCCCTCTCCAGGGGATCTTCCCAACCCAGAGATCAAACCAGTGTCTCTTATGTCTCCTGCACTGGCAAATGGATTCTTTACCACTAGCACTCTACTGCATAGATTCCTCCATATGGTTTTTCATCTATGAGAAAAAGAAAAAAGACTGAGTTTGATTGAAAAAAATACTGGTATTAAAAATATGCTTTCTGGATTATTTTCCATAGCGAAAATGAACAACAACAAAAAATTATCTTGTTGATGAAGAATCCCTTATAGTAGTTCTCTTTATTCAGGATACTTTCTTCTCTAAGGACATTATTATCTGTGGAGTGTGTTCTTTAAGAAAATAGCTTGATAAAAATGTAGAAAAGAAGTGGAAGACTTCAAATACTATTGGAGAGAGGCACTGTTTTTCTTACAGATTAGGTTCCTGGAAGAATTTTAAGTTAAAAGTATATTTACCCAAGTTTGTTTACTGTATATTCACTAAGATGGTCCCTTGAGATTTCATTGGTTAAGACTCTAACAAAGTAAAAATAAACAAATTATGTAAATAGATAAATACCAGAGCCTAGCCAGGAAAGAAGGAAAGAAAGAGACTCTAACAAATTTTTCCAATTTAAGGACCATACAGATGATGATTGGAAAGATTTGTTTGAGATTAGAATTTAGTTGATATATTTAAATGTTTATATTACTCTCTCTATTTGCATCTTTGTTTTCTTTTAGCAAAAACAGATTAATATCCTTCTTAGATTCTCTCAGTGATCTGTTAACTGTATATGATATTCCATAAACCTGATTCTACAAAATCTTCAAACCATTACTAAGGAACAAAGCTCTTCATCGCAAAATTACCAAAATGCTTCAGTGCAGGGTCCAGCAAGCTGTGGCCATGGACCAAATTCAGCCCATTGCCTATTTTGTAAATAAAGTTTTATTGGAATACACACATATATTTTGTGTATATAAAATATATATGTTGTCTAAATCTGCATTCATATTACAGTGTCAGAAGTGCAGCAGAGACTGCATGGTCTGCAAAGTCTAAGATGTTTACTGTTGAGCTCTTTACAGAAAAAGCTTCCCAACACCTGTCAGTATATATCCCATAATTACCCAGTAATCAGGAAAAATTTAATGTAGTGTCATAGAAGGTTGATGTCCAGAAAATAGTCTTGATATTAGAAAATGCATATATGTATATGTGTATGTGTATATATATATGTGTGTATATATATTTATATGTTTATAAAATGTGTTTAAACCTTGTCTATTGTTGCTATTTATATTTAAAATACTAGTTTGCCACTATAATGTCAAAAAACTTCAAAGAACCTTCCCAAATACTTCCTTTAGCTAGTATTTTTTTAGCACACAATTTTTTGAAGCTCGGATGGCTTTTTTATTCCCTTGACTTTGGAAAAATAAACATATGTATTTGAGACTATCTCTTGAGGTACAAACAATTCCAATATTGTATTTTAATAAATCATAGACATTTATACCAGACCATATTTAACACATATCATGGAAGCACTCACTTCATTTTGTGTATCATTCAATTTATATTAATATATTTTTATTCTCCATTTTATAATTTGGCACAGAATAACTCAGATCATTATTAAAATTTGACTCAAACTGATTAGATGATTTCAGTTTGCACTTTTACTTAGAGGTCATGTAATCTAAACTCTGTACATTCTTTTAGTCAGATTTTCTTAATCCTTTTTGAAACATTTTCTTCCCTTTGTATGTTAGTTTAGTTATCAATTTTTACTTTAAAATTTTGCTTGCATTTATCAAATATACAGTGAGGTTTTTTTCCAGGATAAGTATTAAAATGCCTGTTTTTGAATAGTCACAATATGGTCCATGTGTCTGTACTACAGTTCTAAATTTACGATCTTAAGCAAGGAGTACGTGTGTGTGTGTTTGCAATCTACCTAGACTCAGTGTTTGTGAATTTACCTGGCAACATTTTACTGGAGAAAACCATTTGAACCTACTAAACTATGATTATTTTTCCCAGTTTGTAGATTTGTAGCATACAATTGAGATTTTGCTTTTCCATTGTGCATATTAACGAGAAATGTTTTTTCATTTCTCATGTTTGCTAAGATTTGTTCACTGAATTTAGTCCTTATTCTAACCAGAGTTTTTAAAAGCTCTCTTGATATCTATAATTGATGTGTTTTGAGGAAGCACCTTTTACAGACAGCATTAGTCTCATCTTATAATAAGCTTACCATCTCAATTTTTCTCCTCACATTCTTTTTTCCCCTGAAATGATTTCAGTAATACTTTGTGCCTTTACTGGCATGGTTTGTTTTCAAGAGTATTACTCCAAGAGCCTCTTTCTTCATTCTAGTTCTAGAAAATTCATGTTCAAAAGATCTTGATAGCTACATTCACGTAGATGCTGGAACAACCTGCTTTGATACATGGGCTGATTTTTTGAGAATTTAAAAGGCAATTGTACAATCATGTTCGAAACTATTAGACTTACAGCCTCTTTCCAGTAAATAATTTCAATCTTGATGCATTAATTACAGACCAAAAATCTTATAAAATTACTGTTGTCATGTTTATGTGCTGTCGAATATGTTCTCCTTGACATACATTTACCAGAAAGTATTATCTCTGATGAAGATATGTTCTCTTCTGTTTAAGACTTTTTACACTTTATTCAGATTATTTTACATATTTAATAATCCTGCTTTTATTCACCAAATTGCATACTTAAATAAATCTTAAAAATAATATGACATTTAATTTGTACTACCTTGAGTGAAAGTGGTATATCAGCCTACCATTTTTTTTTTTTTTTGTACATCCTGTAAGTAGGGCTCAGAAATAAGAACTGATCATTAATTTTATGGGTTTTTTTCTACTCGATAGGTGCTATGGATATAGAGGAGAGAAATCGCCAAATGAAAATTAACAAATACAAACAGGTAGCCGGATCAGATCCCAGACTGGAACAAGATTACCATGCAAAGGCAAGACATTTTTCTTTTTAAAAGTTGTGAAATAATCAATCATATGAAACCGTTAGATTCTCAAACTGCTGAAGGCAGATTAGTCAGAAACGAACATATAGTGAGTGCAATGGCCCCATGACATTATTAAATGCTCAAATTTATAATGTGTTTGTATACCAACTTTTAGGTAAAGATTTGCCTTAATTTTTGAAAAAAATCATTGTATAATATAGGAGGTTAAGGAAATGGAACGCTTAAATGATCTGAAGAACAAATCTTTTAGAAATTTTCATTTTATAAAACCTACCAAGGCCCTAACACCCTCTAAAATGTACAGGAAGAACTTCTATTTTCATCTTATGGTTTTCCTACATATAGAGTTTTTTATTTATAGTATTTTAATTCGATCTGATTTTTAATAAGTTTTTGAAACAAAATACATAGTCATGAGATGTTGTAAGGAATTCAACAAGTTTTTTAGTGAGAATCTTTTTGAACCACTTTTTGGTAATAAATTGAGGTATAAAGTCTTCCAAATAGGAAAAAAAGTATTCTTTTTATTGTTCTTGCTCTTCACTGCCTTTATATTTTCAAAACATTTTTAGGTTTATCATATTAGTCATTCCCAAAGTCATGAAAAGACTTTGCTCTAATGTACCTATTTAAGATTTAACAAAACGATGAAACTAGCAAAGCTTATTCATAATATTTAGTTATTATGTACTCTCATAATTACAGTCGTGTAATATTTGTGGTCTATTTATCTGTGTACTAGAGAAAAGCAATTTGGATTGTTCTATACTTGGGTCTATTTTATCCTTACCTTCTGAAACTTCAGTTTCTCTCAATTATACCCCATTCTTCAGTAAAAATAAGATTTATTAAGTAAAGCATAACTGACTATCCTGGATATGTGTATATGGTAGGCAGCATACATTTTTAGTGTCTCTGTTATATGACCTAGAGGAGACAGATATTCTTACATCAGCATCATGTTCCAAACCAGCAATCTCTTTTCCAATTACATGAATATTGACCGATGTGGTGAATACAGGATTGTTTGTCACAGCGTTCTGTTGTCCTGGAAATGGCACAGGCCTAAAGCCAGGAGAAAGGTAAATTTAAGACCAACAAAAAATAGCCTTGCCTTTGCTTCGCAGGCCCTAGACTTCTAAAAATTTTCCTCTAAAATGAAAATATGAATAACTTCAAATAGGTTCAGTGAATTTCATAGAAAATCGATTTGTGATGCTACATTTCAGATACATCTCTACCCTTTTGAGCTTGAGATCAGAACTGATTTCTATGCCTTTCCAGGTACTTTTAAAAATATATCTGTCTAGGGCTAAATCGGAGGAGGCAATGGCACCCCACTCCAGTACTCTTGCCTGGAAAATCCCATGGGCGGAGGAGCCTAGTAGGCTGCAGTCCATGGCATAGCCAAGAATCAGACACGACTGAGCGACTTCCCTTTCACTTTTCACTTTCACGCATTGGAGAAGGAAATGGCAACCCACTCCAGTGTTCTTGCCTGGAGAATCCCAGGGACGTGGGAGCCTGGTGGGCTGCCGTCTCTGGGGTCGCAGAGTCGGACACAACTGAAACGACTTAGCAGCGGCAGGGCTAAATAGGCATAATCTTTTGTGGCATCAGCTATGCCTAATCTCTCATTTATTCATTTTTTATAATCTAAAAATGAAGGCACGAAGTCCTGATAAAATAGGATATTAAAACTTCCATAAACATAGTATAACACATTTGTTTCATTTGTTTGTTTATATTCCACTGTACTTCAGGACGGAATGTAGGTGATTTTTAAAATACATATAATATTATTGTCAGTGAAGAAATGAGTATCAAGGGGAAATGAAGTCAAGACACAACAAGGTAATACCAGAAGTAAAGCTTGTGAACAAAATGCTTAGTGTGAGATCCTTTATGCCTGCTACATGTGGGGCTTATATTTCTCACTCTGAGCTTCCTTACAAGCCTCAAAGGCAGAAAGAGAAACTGGATCACTCATATGATACATTGTTCATACAATAAAAATAAGTTCCTGAGACGCAATGCCAGTGATTCTTGTTATGGATACCTGACGAATTTATTACAAGAGAATGAACCAAAGGAATATGTAAGCATGGCTCAAATTTTATTTTTAGAAAAACCAGTTTTGATTACATTCCGATTCATAAATTAATGCTTGAGACCTCAAAGTTTTATAACTTTGACACCAATTATTTTAGGTTAGAGAAGATTTAAGTCTTGACAAAGGACTAATTATGCTAAGGAACATAATTTCGTATGTGTTTGCTAAGGCAGTGGTTTTCAAACTGTAGTTCCAGACCAGTAGCATCAACGTCACTTCAGAATTTTTGGAAATGCAGTTATCTGGCCTGCTCCAGAACTGCTGCTGCTGCCGCTGCTGCTGCTAATCGCTTCGGTCGTGTCCAGGTCTGTGCGACCCCATAGACGGCTTAAACAAAACTCTAGGAGTGAGGTTCTTGTGTTTTAGCCAACCTGCCAGGTGACTTTGATATGGACTGTAGTTTGAGCATCACTGCTCTAAGACAGGCTGCTTATAGAGTTTACTTCTAGGCGACTGAGTTGACGTCCTCTTTTAGGGTTTTATTCAGAAGAAAATGATGAATGATGTCACTTAAAAATGGAGACTTCCTTTGAGAATAAGTGATCTGATCTTTACAAGCCCTCTCCTAGTTTCTAACAAATCCTACCTATTGAATGCCGAATACCTAGAAATCTGTTTTCAATTGCTGGAGTTATGCTCTCAGCCTAACCAAAAAGGCAATCAAATCATTAAGATTTTAAACGAATCCAAAACACGACTCTATTTTTTTCCACTCTGAATTTCCTTATGTGGAACTGTCTTTGCTGGATCATCTATCTGCCTGTTATCCCTACTTTGGACTACCTCCCTCATGGATGAAAGAGAAAATTGCGGAGGATGCTTTTTCCGTTAAGTGCATGTATAGACTTAGTTATTATTCATTTCCATACTAACAATTCTTTATATTAAAATTTTCAACAGCATCCCTCTCTTTTTAACTAGGGACATTTACCCTATATTACCATTCTTTTCTTCCTCATTTGATCAACAAGTACCAGCTAAATATTTGCTATTGACCTATGTGCTTCAATATATTGGGATTCCCTGATACCTCAGCTGGTAAAAAATCCACCTGCAATGCAGGAGACCTTAGCTCAATTCCTAGGTTGGGAAGATCCCCTGGAGAAGGGATAGGCTACCCACCCCAGTATTCTTTTCAATATATTAACTCATTCTTGAAAAAAATCATGTAGTAAAGAAGGGAACTAAGCCATAGATAGAAAGATTAAGTAATCTACACCAATTCACATTAAATCATGAAAAGTATTATTTGTAGCTAACTTCGTTTTCAATTTTGAGATAACAGATTAAGTTCAAAAGCCATGGAGCATGTGCTGTACCTCTGAGCCGTATTCCTGAAATTCTAGTGAAGCTATGAAGAAGTTTTGATGGGATATAATTGTTAACGAAGTTTTTTTAAAAACTATATATTTCATGTTTTAAATGTCATTGCCTTCCTGAATTTCTCAAGTGTTCTGCACTGATAGTTGTAAACAAGTATTACTAATTTATAAAATATCTTCTTAGTAATTCACTTTGAAAGAACCTGTAAAACAATGGCTTTAAAGTTACTGTCTTTCTAAGTATATTTTAAATATATTAGGAAATTTGTAAGTAGACATCCTATATTTAATAAGAGCTAATTAATTAATTAAATATTTAATCAAATCCAGGTGCAGACAGGATTCCTATTTAATCAGTGGATGAATTCTCAGGGCTCGCCTTCTCAAAACAGAATTTAACTATGCAGCCAGCCTGTGCCCCCTTTCATGACCGTTACATTCTCTTTATCCCAACTTAAATGGGATTCACCTATTCTACTCTCAAAGAAATGTAAGGATCAACTTAAAACCAATATTCTCTGCTCCCCATTGGTTTAGAAGAATGTGATTTATTAGATTTAACAATGTGAGTTATACTTCAGCATAAGCCAACTACCTTTCCATAAGTAATATGATTACAATAATTAGCAATAATTGATAAACAGTGTATATGTACATGAAAATTGATATGGAGAACTTTATAATATTTATTAAAGTATATGATGTTTGCTTTTTATTTTTTTTTGATGTTTGCTTTTTAAATTAGCCATATTTAGTGTTTTTAAATGAACTCAGAGGATTTTTTTTTAAAGGGTAGTCCATAAGATTTCAACAGGGAAACTATAGTTTATTGATACTGTGTTTATTTGGAAATCAAAGTTTATTTTCCTGTAGAAAAAAAATGCTCTCTTTTGGTGCTAATGTTCCCACAAAATTATCACAAAAGTATCTTATCCGTATTTTGGCACCTAAAATTTTCTGTTCTCGTGTTTATCTCTCTAAAATTAAGTAATGTAGTCAATAAATTTCCCAGAATTTTTCAGATGCGAACCGGAAGTTCATATTAATCCATTTAGTGTTCTGGGACCAGGGTACAGTGGAGCAAAAGAAAGGAAAAGAGTTTTTATCTTTCTTTGTATGTACCTACTGGGGCACTTGACACCTCTTTCCCAGGCTTCTTGTCTTTAAAGATACTTCCACTAATTTTAGGTCTCCCTGGTGGCTCTGTCGGTAAAGAGTCTGCCTGCAGTGTGGGAGACCTGGGTTCAATCCCAGGGTCAGAAAGATCCCCTGAAGAAGGGAATGGCTATCCACTCCAGAATCCTTGCCTGGAGAATTCCATGGACAGAGGAGCCTTGTGGGCTACAGTCCATGGAGTCACAGAGTCGGATACAACTGAGTGACTAACACTTTCACTTTCACTGGTTTCAAAGAGGCATATTAGGAAGAAAGCACGCCCACTAAAGTAATCTACATTACAATATGAACCACATAGCACAGAGATAGTTTCTTTAAAAAAAAAAGAAAAGCTCTATAAATACAAATAAACCTCACAAGATGAAGTTGTAGGCAGTATCAATATAAAAAATTCAGACAGTACAAGGCAAAATATTTTGGCAAATAAATTGCTGTTGTTAACTAAACTGTTCCCTTTATTAGATCTTATTGTCTTCTCAACACTGAAAATACACATTCAAGGCCAGCCTTAAATGTTTTAATTTGACTTTCAACACACAAACAGTTGGGACTCCAGAAGAAGGGAGATAGGTAGGAGCTGGTAAGGAGAGGCAAATATGTGATTCTTGTATGTTTGTTGTTTGTGAGTCAGGAGTACTTCAAGACTCTGATATCAAAATGAGGTCAGTGTCCAAGATGAGAACCCCGCCTGGAGTTAAGCAAACTCTGCCTGGGTGATTTTGGGTAGTTTAACCTCCTCTTCTCAGTTTCTTTATTAAATAGGCTTTGAGATCTATTTCTTATCTATTTTATATGTTGATGATTAAGAGGAAATAAGATAATGTATGATTTAGC
Source organism: Neotragus moschatus (assembly GCA_006410615.1). Lineage (NCBI taxonomy): Eukaryota > Metazoa > Chordata > Mammalia > Artiodactyla > Bovidae > Neotragus > Neotragus moschatus. The sequence continues at coordinate 633,998 of SJYA01002044.1, forward strand.
TTTTAGTAAACTGCTTAATAAATGGTAAAGATATTTGTTATTATTATTTTATAATAACAACAAATGTTTCATAGACACCAGAAGTGAATATGATAATGTCAAAAGGAAGTGGTAAAGAAGTAATTGAACTTAATGAAAAGGGTTTTAGTGTAACTCATGTCACTGAACATTCCCTTTATTCTCAAATAGATTAAAGCAGCAGAGATCCCCCCAAAAAATAAAATTTAAGGAGAAATAATTTATGAATCTTCAAAGGATATATAGATAAAAACAGCACAGAACATATGATGAGAAATTACAGACTAAATTACTGAAATTCAGAAATGACGTTATCAAGGTTAACTTTGTATGAGCCTGACTGGTTCTTGGAAAGTTGATTAATGTGTGAAATATGGCTATAGGTATTTTAAAAGAAATACTCTGTAACAGCATTGACATAAATGGATCTGAAAACTGAAAAACCAAATTTATAAAAAGTCAATTTAAAAATGTAGATTAAGTAGCCTTATACAAATCCCTAAGATGATATATGAAAATACATTTATTTTATTGAAGGTGAAGAAATGAAAGGTATAATTTTGTAGCAGCAATTAAAATAAAATGATAGGGAAATTTTCTTTATGGATAAACAGAAAAGTTGAGTTTCTGGTAGCACACAACACCGCCCAACAATAGCATAATTGATCTGGGCTGGGTGCCCACTGGAAGAAGACCTGCTGCATCACTGATTCTTAAGCTACCCAGAGAACCTGATATTTGCATGAAACAGACAGCATTGTACCAGCATTAGATGGAATCATCTGATACACAGAGCAAGAGAATTCTAATTAAGAGTGATTTTAGTAACCCAATCTCTACTCTGTGAGGTCCTCAAGGAATAGGTTAAGGTGTCTTACAGGAAGTAATGAAGTATCCTTTCTTGGAATAAGCTGTACAACCATTTTATAAACGGAAGTAGGATTCACATTAAAAAAAAAAAAAAAANTTAGAAGAATGTGATTTATTAGATTTAACAATGTGAGTTATACTTCAGCATAAGCCAACTACCTTTCCATAAGTAATATGATTACAATAATTAGCAATAATTGATAAACAGTGTATATGTACATGAAAATTGATATGGAGAACTTTATAATATTTATTAAAGTATATGATGTTTGCTTTTTATTTTTTTTTGATGTTTGCTTTTTAAATTAGCCATATTTAGTGTTTTTAAATGAACTCAGAGGATTTTTTTTTAAAGGGTAGTCCATAAGATTTCAACAGGGAAACTATAGTTTATTGATACTGTGTTTATTTGGAAATCAAAGTTTATTTTCCTGTAGAAAAAAAATGCTCTCTTTTGGTGCTAATGTTCCCACAAAATTATCACAAAAGTATCTTATCCGTATTTTGGCACCTAAAATTTTCTGTTCTCGTGTTTATCTCTCTAAAATTAAGTAATGTAGTCAATAAATTTCCCAGAATTTTTCAGATGCGAACCGGAAGTTCATATTAATCCATTTAGTGTTCTGGGACCAGGGTACAGTGGAGCAAAAGAAAGGAAAAGAGTTTTTATCTTTCTTTGTATGTACCTACTGGGGCACTTGACACCTCTTTCCCAGGCTTCTTGTCTTTAAAGATACTTCCACTAATTTTAGGTCTCCCTGGTGGCTCTGTCGGTAAAGAGTCTGCCTGCAGTGTGGGAGACCTGGGTTCAATCCCAGGGTCAGAAAGATCCCCTGAAGAAGGGAATGGCTATCCACTCCAGAATCCTTGCCTGGAGAATTCCATGGACAGAGGAGCCTTGTGGGCTACAGTCCATGGAGTCACAGAGTCGGATACAACTGAGTGACTAACACTTTCACTTTCACTGGTTTCAAAGAGGCATATTAGGAAGAAAGCACGCCCACTAAAGTAATCTACATTACAATATGAACCACATAGCACAGAGATAGTTTCTTTAAAAAAAAAAGAAAAGCTCTATAAATACAAATAAACCTCACAAGATGAAGTTGTAGGCAGTATCAATATAAAAAATTCAGACAGTACAAGGCAAAATATTTTGGCAAATAAATTGCTGTTGTTAACTAAACTGTTCCCTTTATTAGATCTTATTGTCTTCTCAACACTGAAAATACACATTCAAGGCCAGCCTTAAATGTTTTAATTTGACTTTCAACACACAAACAGTTGGGACTCCAGAAGAAGGGAGATAGGTAGGAGCTGGTAAGGAGAGGCAAATATGTGATTCTTGTATGTTTGTTGTTTGTGAGTCAGGAGTACTTCAAGACTCTGATATCAAAATGAGGTCAGTGTCCAAGATGAGAACCCCGCCTGGAGTTAAGCAAACTCTGCCTGGGTGATTTTGGGTAGTTTAACCTCCTCTTCTCAGTTTCTTTATTAAATAGGCTTTGAGATCTATTTCTTATCTATTTTATATGTTGATGATTAAGAGGAAATAAGATAATGTATGATTTAGCTTTTAGTAAACTGCTTAATAAATGGTAAAGATATTTGTTATTATTATTTTATAATAACAACAAATGTTTCATAGACACCAGAAGTGAATATGATAATGTCAAAAGGAAGTGGTAAAGAAGTAATTGAACTTAATGAAAAGGGTTTTAGTGTAACTCATGTCACTGAACATTCCCTTTATTCTCAAATAGATTAAAGCAGCAGAGATCCCCCCAAAAAATAAAATTTAAGGAGAAATAATTTATGAATCTTCAAAGGATATATAGATAAAAACAGCACAGAACATATGATGAGAAATTACAGACTAAATTACTGAAATTCAGAAATGACGTTATCAAGGTTAACTTTGTATGAGCCTGACTGGTTCTTGGAAAGTTGATTAATGTGTGAAATATGGCTATAGGTATTTTAAAAGAAATACTCTGTAACAGCATTGACATAAATGGATCTGAAAACTGAAAAACCAAATTTATAAAAAGTCAATTTAAAAATGTAGATTAAGTAGCCTTATACAAATCCCTAAGATGATATATGAAAATACATTTATTTTATTGAAGGTGAAGAAATGAAAGGTATAATTTTGTAGCAGCAATTAAAATAAAATGATAGGGAAATTTTCTTTATGGATAAACAGAAAAGTTGAGTTTCTGGTAGCACACAACACCGCCCAACAATAGCATAATTGATCTGGGCTGGGTGCCCACTGGAAGAAGACCTGCTGCATCACTGATTCTTAAGCTACCCAGAGAACCTGATATTTGCATGAAACAGACAGCATTGTACCAGCATTAGATGGAATCATCTGATACACAGAGCAAGAGAATTCTAATTAAGAGTGATTTTAGTAACCCAATCTCTACTCTGTGAGGTCCTCAAGGAATAGGTTAAGGTGTCTTACAGGAAGTAATGAAGTATCCTTTCTTGGAATAAGCTGTACAACCATTTTATAAACGGAAGTAGGATTCACATTAAAAAAAAAAAAAAAACACCTGCTAGGCTTAGTCTAGCCCTATGTCCGGCAAAATGGTTTCATTTTTTAAAAAATCAGAATTAAGATAACCTACTTAAAGTTTCCATCCCAAACTAGGTCAAGAAATCTTATCACTTACTGATGAAGATGTCAGGGAGAATGCCAGTGGCTGCACCTGGATTTCTTCACTAAAACATACCGTTTCTCTAAATATCTATTCTACTTTGTCGATTTTCTCTAGTTGTGCTCATTTCTGCATAACCTTGCAATAAGTTAGCTTCACACTCTTTAGCAAAATTAGCACAGGGTGCTAATAATAATACCTACCTCAAAAGATTGTTTTCAAGATTAAATCTGGATGTATAACTCTTAAGCCTTTTTTCCCTTCTCCAGGGGATCTTCCCAACCCAGGGATCAAACCTAGGTCTTCTGTATTATAGGCAGATTCTTTACCAGCTGAGCCACAAGGGAAGCCCTAAGGAAAAAGGAAATGTTAGCTATAGAATGATGATGATGGGATGATGATGATGATGATGGTGATGGGGAAGAAAGAGAAAAAGAGACATCATTTTCAACAGATACCTTGCTCTTACCAGGTCTATATTTTTTGCCATCAACAATATCCTAGATATAGATTAGTATATCTTTAAAATAATCCTAAAAAATATGGAAGTGGAAAGGAAGGAAAAGTGTAAAAATTAATGATAATCTAAAAAGCATAAAAAGTGATTTGGGTTCTCTCATTCTTATCAGGTTAGTTAACTTTTGATCTGCCTCAAATTATTATTCTTGTCATGTCTACTCTTTAGCCAACTGGAATGTACTTCAACTTTAAAAATAGAGAGATAAAATTACATTTATACATAATTTGATTCTGTGTATATGTCTATACATACACACACATCCTTAAAGCTCTGAGCCAAAGGAAAATTTCTCTCCTCCATATTTTAACTGATGGAAGTAACAAGTATTTATTTCTTCCTCATCTCACAGTTACCAATATACCTCACTTTATGTAACAGACCTACAGTTGAAAACTTAATAGTAGAATTTTAGAAATTTTATATTTTTATCTGTGAATAATCTTTGAATGTAAAAGTCTCTAACTTTAAGTTTCTTTTTTCTTTACATCTTATGTTAATTTGCTAGGGCTGCCATAACAAAATGTCATAGACTAGGTTGTTTAAACAACAGAAATTAATTTTCTCACAGTCTGGAGACTAAAAGTCCAAGATTAAAGTATTGGCAGGTTTGATTTCTTTCAAGATATTTCTCTTTGGCTTGGGGATGGCCACCTTCTTGCTATGTCCTCATAGGGTCATCCCTCTGTTGTGTCTATGTTCCAGTCATATTAGATTAAGGCCTACCAGTGTGACCTCATTTTACCTTAATCACTTCTTTAAAGGCTTTATCTCCAAAACAGTCACATTCTGAGATACTAGAAGTTAGCACTACAACATATGAATTTTGAGGATATGCAGTTTAGTTACACTGTATCTCTACAAAGTAGTTAATAATTTTTAGTTTATTACCTTAATGCATTATGAAAGCATATTTTATTGTAATGTAAATATGGGTTTTTAGGCAACAAACTATAGCTGTTTTGTTTCAGACTTTTTGATTTCTTAAAATTGTGTTCACTGTTCTCTGTTTTGCCAACTACCTTCTCACATCCTCGGATAAGAAATATTCGTGTTTGCAAGTTCATTTAAAAAATTATTTTCCTTAGTTATAAGACCACATTTAAATTTTAGATGTTTTCTGAGGCAAACATTTAAACATGTGTCCTCTTTCTTTGCATTTTATTTGTGAATTGCTATCGCCTACTATATAATCACATGTCAGGCCAGGAAAGCCACATGTCAGTTCAGGAAATATAAAATAGATTTTTTTTAATTATGAAGAAGTCATTTGAGATGAGTAGAACCAACTTATGTGTTAAAGAACACTACAGAATTACAGAAGGAACTGTTGTTTATTTCTCCCTTTTTTAGTAAATATAGAAAGAATTTTAAATAAATTGCATTTGGCTACTTGCTGGTAAAAGGGTCAACCTGTGGACAATAGCTGCTGTTGCCAAGAGCATAATTTCTTTCAGTATATTTCCAAAGAACACAAGAGGGAAACATTTTTCTTTTACCTTCAGCAAAAATAGCAATTTATGCATTCACCTTTGCTTTCATAAGACGTCCAGGGTTGCTGGCTTGCTAACAACTAGGACACCCTACAGGGAATACAAGGGATGAAAGATACAGGTCACCAAGGGGTGAGAGATCTTGCTTTATAGAATCAAGGAGTGTAAGGGAAAAGGGGAAATGTGATAAATAGGGCAAAAAATTCTTTCCAACTCAAATTTCATATAATTTAAAAGGGTTAAGTATAGTCATATAAAAATTATACATAGAAGAATATTCAAAACAACAGAGATATGAAAACATATAAACCTTATGAACCAACCATGGCATTTATCACTTCCTAAAATACATATATCCTATCTTATATGGTGCTTTTTTCACACTTTTTTGTTAAACTATACACTTCTTAAGAATGGACATATAGTTTATTCATCTTTGTGGACTCTACATGGACAAGTAGGGACAAGAAACAAATTTCTGGAGAGACTGTGGGTAGGTTATTACCTAAGAGTCAAAAACAAATTTTCTAATGGGTATATCATTATTGGCTTCTGTCTAGAGTTAATCATAGTAAAAAAAAATAACTCAGAAAAATTTGGAAGACTAAGATTCTCATTTTGATTCTACCAGTTATACGCTAAGACGTTGGGTAAATTGCCCAAGAGTTCTTCACAACCCAGTTTTTTCCCGTGTACAAATTGAGGGAACCTTGTTATCTGTAAGTGCTATACAAATACATGGTACTTTGGAGGCTGCATAGAAAAAAAATCATTAGGTATTAACACACGGGTTTTAGGCAACTTCCTCACTAACTAAGCGAATCATTTAATCTCACAGCCTAATCTTCAAAATTAGATTTGGGCTAGATTTTTTTTATATTTCATTTTCTTTATCTACTGTTGTCTCCTTTATTGATTCAGTAATCTCTGATCAGTGTCAGGCTCTTTATTTAATGTATTCTCACAAATGATTAAAATTTTTAACTAACTTATGGTGTAATAATTATGATTTAGAGAATAAATTTATGTGTGTAATGTTTTTATCTCATACTTCACATGAAATAAATTATAACTAAGTTTGAAGTGAGACTTAAAAGATTTACTCAATTAAGGCACTCAGTCAGCTAGGGCAGCATGTAGTCCTCCATTCTGATATCTCTAATATCAGTTTCATTTGGCTAATTATAATTTGAACATATCTATAATTTTATTATATAAAAACTTTCTTCATGAGCACAAAAATTAGTTGTAATTTTTCATCAGTTGTGAGGATTACAGATATTATTTATTAGCAAAATTAGTTTACTATTATTTTTTAGAATTTTGATAATTTCTATTTCATCAGTTTTGAAGATTATAAAATAACACTCCAGTCTAAAAATAATATAGCTTGGAAAGTAACTGATACAAGAGAAGGAACTTTTAGCTGGTGATAATTTTATGAGGTAGAAATATTATATGTAAACTATACAGAATTCCTCCTGGCATGTGGGAATGCCCATAATGGTAGCTATTCTTATTATTTAGTAGAACAAATAAGATGGGAGTGATAACAAAAACCTGACAGTTGAACTCCATTCTGATGGATAAAACATTACCCACAAGTTTAATATACCTTTTGTACTAACAAAGAAAATGTCTGTGATTTTATCATTGGCCCTTTTCAGGTCATTTTCATGACTAGGCATATTCACCCCCCGAGGTTAACAGTCTTCAGGGTCCAGTCACATAAGAACAAGTTATTTCTTAAGCCCATTTTCAGTTTTTGCCCCCCAAAAACAAAATTATCTGGATTTTCAATGGAATGTGAAGGTGTTATTTCAATATGACATAAAATATGTTTGTGTGATTTTTTGTTATTTAAAAGTTTTGTTTAAAATTCATCCAAGTAGAGTTATAAGTGCATAAATTATAAGTGTTGTTGTATTTCCATGCTGGCTTTGTATTCCAATTTTATATGTCATTTTATATAGTTTTCAAAATTTCGGAAAAGAAAATCTTTATTTTAAAGTATATATTTAAAGAAGAAAATAGCATGTGAATTTTTTTAAGTGATTCAATTCTGAATATGCTTGCCTTGTATCCCATTAAATGTGAAATTGTAGCTCACAAATTTTTTTTTCAATGAAAATAGAAAGTCTAATACAAGTTTTATGAGCTTAGTCAATTCATTAACTTCTTGGTCTCTAAATTTTCTCATCTATAAAATAAGGAAAGTATATTATATCTTCTCTGAGGTCACTTTTAGCTTTAAAATATTGTTATTTTTTTGAATGAATCAGTGATGAGTGAATAACTAAAAGTATGTTTTTAATCTCAAATACCTTTCTTGGGCTTTTTTTTTTTTTTTCTTAAAGTGTGGTTGTGTGAGTCCTGTTTTTTATGTCTGAACATATTTTGTGATCTCAAGGGACATTTAGTAACTTTCTCTTTCCTGTTACTGAACTGCTTACCTGGGGTGTTTCTAAAGCTGGTCAGCTATAAGTCTGAATTCTGGTTTTGCAACATTAAAAGAAAAAATTATCAGAGAAACAAGTAAATAATAATTTTTAAAAAAATCGAGGACCAAGTGAAGGAGGAAGGAATAATGGAAGGAAGGGGGAAAGGAAGGAAAAAAAGAAAAACAGAAGAGAGAGGAGGGAACAGATAGAGGCTGGGAGAAGAGGCAGCGGCTGTGTGCATGCTCAGTCGCTCAGGCGTGTCTGACCCTTTGTGACCCCAGGGACTGTAGCCCTCCAAGCTCCTCTGTCCAGGGATTTTCCAGGCAAATACTAGAGTGGGTTGGCATTTTCTTCTCCAAAGGCAGAGGCAGGCAGGGGTGGTCCTTGCCATCTAAGAGTTCATAATCAAATCAGGGAAACACATGTATATAAGTATTACTCATAGAAAATAGGTTGTATTAAGTAATATAATAACAGTAAACCATGCAAAAGAAGAATAAAAAGAGAAATATTCATTTGGCTTAAAGAAATCTGGGAATACTTTACAGAATAATATATGAGGTGAAGGACAGACATGTCCTTAAGCAAAGTTATAACATAAAAGCACATGAACATTGACCCAGAGGGATGGTACAGGAAGGGAGGTGGGAGGGGGGTTCAGGATGGGGAACGCGTGTACACCTGTGGCGGATTCATGTTGATATATGGCAAAACCAATACAATATTGTAAAGTAAAAAAAAAAAAAATTACTTAAAAAAAAGCATATGAACACAAGCTATGTTTAAGGAACAGCTAGTAGTTCTTTAGAATAGTAATATTAAACAAAATGGGATACATATTAGAAGGTAAGAATGGAAAATTGCTTGGGACCAGGTTGTGGAGAGCTTTAAATCTCTCAGTTAAAAATCTAGAATGTTCTCCTTTACAATTATGGTCTTTGAAGATTTTTTTAAAAGTCACAAATATGAACAAATTTGTGGTTTTTTTGCATGTAACTCTGATGGTATAATTACAACTGATTTGAAAAGGACCCATTTAAGTCCTTGTTAAAGATAAGGAGTCCCAGGCAGAGGCTATTGGCATAGTCCAAGCTAGACATACTTGTTATTCCTTCCCATGTTTGATGTTAACTCCATCCAAAATGATCTTCATCCAAACCCAAGTGATCCTTCACTATCTTCTCACAGAAAAAAATGCAGGTAGTGGGCCTCTTCCAGATTTTCAACAGAATGCAATTATATCTGCCCTATGCTTAACTTTGATGAGTCAAGGCAACCGTCAAGCCCGTTTAGGTTTTTCAGTACTATTCAGGCTATTACTTAGTCTGATTCTCTTAAAATGCAAATACTTGGAATTACTTTATTACTTACTTTTTTTTCTTTTGTAGTTGATTTACAGTGTTATGTTAGTTTCTGCTGTGTAGCAAAGTGGGTGAGTTATATATACACATACATACACTTTCTTAAAGATTCTGTTCCCACATAGATCGTTACAGAGTATTAAATAGAGTTTCTTGTATTATTCAATAGGCTATTAATTATATATTCTATATAGTTGTGTTTATATGTATATCCCAGTTTCCCAATTTATGCCTCCCACTTCCCTCCCTGATAGGACCTAATTAATATTTGAAAAGGAGCCCTGCTTCATATCTTCAATCCATTACTTTTTAAAATTTTTCTTCCTGCTGCAGATTCCCAGGATCATTATTATCCTACTGCTAAATTCTTACTTCTGTTACAACTTTTGGGATGTTACAGATTACAGTATCTGTTATATCTACATCCTGTGTCCTAATAGAACACATAAATATTCTGCAAAAAATTATATAATGAGTCATGTAATATTTAAAGATATTTACAAAGGACAGAGATCAGAAATTCTGATGGCTAAGAAGAGTTTCCTTATGATTATTTACTAATTCTAGCTAGATCTTACAAGCTTCTAATCTGAGGATTTGGAGGAGCATTTAGTCAGATACATTCAGTTCAGTTCAGTTCAGTCACTCAGTCGTGTCCGACTCTTTGTGACCCCATAAATTGCAGCATGCCAGGCCTCCCTGTCTATCGCCAACTCCCAGAATTCACTCAGACTCACATCCATTGAGTCAGTGATGCCATCCAGAGTGTGTTGGGCACCTACTGACCTGGGGAGTTCCTTTCAGTATCCTGTCATTTTGCCTTTTCATACTGTTCATGGAGTTCTCAAGGCAAGAATACTGAAGTGGTTTGCTATTCCCTTCTCCAGTGGACCACATTCTGTCAGACCTCTCCACCATGACCCACCCATCTTGGGTTGCCCTGTGGGCGTGGCTTAGTTTCATTGAGTTAGATGAGGCTGTGGTCCTAGTGTGATTAGACTGACTAGTTTTCTGTGAGTATGGTTTACCATATGTAAAATAGATAGCCAGTGGGAATTTGCTGTATGGTGCAAGGAGCTCAGACCTGGTGCTGTGAAAACCTAGAGGAGTTGAAGGTGGGAGGGAGGTTCAAGGCATAGGAGGAGACATATGAATACCTATGGCTGATTCATGTGGCAGAAACCAATTCAACATTATAAAGCAATTATCCTCCAATTAAAAATAAATAATTTTTTTGAAAAGACAAGGATCCATTCATAAGCCCCAAGTAGCTAAATATCAAGACATTCGTTTGCATTAAATGACTGGTATTTCTTGATTTATTAGAATGGGGAATTTTGGGCAAAGAGAAGTCAAAGATAACTCACTATATTTCTAGGTTTTAGTTGGTAATTGAGCCTATTAGATAATGGAGGGAATATAAACGATACAAGAAAAGCTGGTTAAGGGTGAAAGGGAATAAATTTGGTATTGGCCACATTGAATTTGATGTACCTACAAAACAACGTATGGGAAATGTCCTGTTAGCATCTGGAAATACAGGTCTGAAGCCTGGGAGAGAAGTGAAAGGTAAAAGATAAAGATTTTTAATCATTACTTGAGTAGATAATAGATTATATCATTCTGTGGGAATATATATAGTGAAAAGAAAAGAAGGCTAAAGATTGACCTTTGGGGGAAAGTGTAATTTAAAATCAAGTGAGAGAAAGTAAAGCCAGCAAAAGAGATTAAGAATGAATAGAGAGATAGGGGAGAAGCCTAATAATGAGTGACATTATTTGAGAAGCCATTATGGAAAAGCTTCAGGAAGAGAGAGGACTGGACTTTAACAGCATCAGATGTAATAGCAAAATCAAAAACGAAGAAAATTAAAGAGACACTACTGACTGGTAATTAGGATATTTTTGATATCTCTTTGTTTTTGAGAACAATTGTAATAAATAATAGGTTAGAATAGGGGAAGAGTTATGGATCCTGAGAAAGAAAATGGTAAATGCATTTGTTAAAGGCAAAAGCACAAGCTCAACAGCCACATAAGATTTCTAAACCTGGATTTCATCGCAGAACTAGCATATCCAGCTCTGAAAATTGTGAGGAATCAATGAAAGTAAATACAGGGTGAGATTTCTTGAGGAAACACTGATTCCTAAAAAATACAGAATTCTCACAGAGCCAAGTCTTTGGGAAAGTCATCATGACTACTGGTGATAATTCTTCCTCTACAAATTCTCCAAGAAACTTATCAGTTTCCTTCAGACCAAGAGTAGTGGCTCTTTAGTAAGTCTTGACCTCCAAGCTAATGGCTACTCTGTCCACAACTGCGTTTCTTTACCTGAAGCTTTTCTTATTCCATCTTTCACAAGATGAGGAATTTGCAGATATGATATCTTGTTGTCCTTTACTTCTTGTCTCCTAACATGTCTTTGAGAGTCCTACAAAGTGCATTTATTTCTAGACCCCCACCCCTGGTGGTATGCACCAACCTCTCATTCGGTGACCACTTGGTTGGTAACGAGATCAGTCATGCCTGCTACATCACTTCAGTTGTGTTTGACTCTGTGACTCCATGGATTGTGCTCTCCAGGCCCCTCTGCCCATAGGATTCTCCAGGCAAGAATACTGAAGTGGGTTGCTGGACCCTTCTCCAGGGGATCTTCCTGACCCAGGGATCAAACACGTGGTTAAGTCTCCTGCATTGCCAGGCAGGTTCTTAACCACTAGCGCCACCTGGGGATATCAGCCATAGTGGGAGTATTTGTTCTTCAGAAATCAGCCAACTCTGTAAATCAGAATTTTTCCGTTTTGGATAGCTGATTGTTAAACATGTATCAGCACACCACTTCCTATACGTACCCATTACAGAGAATGAAAGGATTAACTGCCTAAACTCTATTCAGCTCTCATTACAGTAGTTTATACTCTGACTTGGGCTTCCCTGGTGACTCAGATGGTAAAGAATCTGCCTGCAATGCAGAAGACCCGGGTCTGATCCCTGGGTCAGGAAGATCCCCTGGAGAAAGGAATAGCAACCCACTCCAGGATTCTTGCCTGGAGAATCCCATGGACAAAGGCGCCTGGTGGGCTATAGTACATGGGGACGCAAAGAGTCGGACATGACTGAGCAACTAACACTTTGGCTTTTTCACTTTATACTCCAATTTGATACTTTATACTGGAGACAGTACCTCAGGATATAGCCCAGATAAAACAACCATTCCAGTCACTTCTATTCATTAAAAATTCACTGAGTTCCTAGTTAGGCATTACTGATCTAGATAATGGGAATACTAAAATAAATATGACAATAATTATCCTCAAGGAATTTACAGTCTAGCAAGAAAAGATGATAGGTAGAAGGTAGATAGATAGATACATAGGAAAGGGACAGAGACATGGAGAAACAGAGACATGATAAAAGTATAAGAAAGGCATGAATAAAGTAGTTTAGGAGCACTCAACGCAGTGATCAATTCTCTTGGAAGAAATTAAGAGTTTTCTAGCTGGTATTTCATTTGCAGGGTAGTGTTTACAAAGCTAAATCTTAAATTATTCCTCAGTTTTCTCTGGCCTTTCCTCATTGTCTTCTCCCTCCAAAGCTGAGGGTTTATCACACGTACCTTCTTTAGGAGTCCTATCTAAACAAAATGATCTATTGACTGATTTTTGCATAGTGCAGCATTCAAATCAGAGAATGATAAGAACCTTGGCTAGAGATAAGAACTTTGGACAGAAAAAAGAACATCTAGAAATAGTTCCTTAAAAAGAGAGTACCTACAGGTGTGGTACTAACAAAAGACAGCATCCACTCTGAATTATTATATGAAATGAAAATAAGGTGGTGCAAATAAGAGCATCTTCCTGCTCTTGTGATTGCTTAATTTACCACAGTGCCAAGAGTTCCTCTGCTCTGTTCTTGTGTCCTCTAGATCCCCCAACCAATATCAAGAGCCCTGCCTAGAACTTCAGCTTCTCTCTTCGCTTTCAAAGACTTTGTTTGCCCCAATTTTTCCCTACCATTTGACCTATTCATGTTTTATCTCTGAATATGATATGAATATTCCTCCAAATACTTCTTGATGGCCTAAAACATTTTTCTTCAAACTTGGACTTTATTGCTTCCCAGTATTTTGCCATAATCAATTCTCAGACTAGCGTTTTAGACAACAGATTATAGTTTTATGGTGAGATTCAATAAATTGAAGACAAGCAATGCTTCAGGAACTCTCATAGAAGTTCGAATACAAAGCTCAAATGACATGAGTTGCTGAGCTGCTGCAGAGAAAGCAAACAAGGAAATGACTAATTTAAGAACTTGAATATACGGGAGAAAATGAAAATTTTATCTTAGAAATGTGAGGGGTTTTTCTCTGGAATATTATTATAAAAATTTGATAATAGCTTTCCTTGCAGTAGAGCTCTGCTGATATCCTGTTACTTTCCACTGACTTAGATAAATAGGGAGCACATTAACTTTTCCAGGCCACTTAAGAACTCTAGAGTCTGGAACATCCTGGAGGATAATAATTTCCTGTAAATTTTTCTAGTTTATGATCTGCTACTGTACAAAACATCAAAATGTTGTCGGGAAAAGCTTCCTCACTGTAGTCCAAGACTTTAATGATCTCCAGTCAGCACAGTTCTCAGCTGAGATCCTGATATCCTATGCAGTAAACCTTCTTTGTTTTTGTTCCATTAAAGATAATGATGAGCACGTCATCTATTTTTCATCTGTCAGCTGTAAGCTAATACATGCTAGTCATTTAAAACATTATTTATTGTAGCGTGCCAAAGCAATACCAACCATTTCCTAAAGGAACTTATTCACGTTCATAGCTCGTTACCTTGGTGTAATAATTTGGCTGCTTCTGTCTCACTTTTAAATTATATAAATTATATAACTTTCATTTATCTTACTTTTGGAAAAGCAAAAAGATTGAATGACTTTAAAAGTAAACTCCCATGGTAGGTCAATTATTACTTTGATATGGGTGTTTTGGGGAATTGTATACATGAAGATGTTATATTCTAAATGTATTCAAAATATGTCCTCCTGAAGTTTTACTTATAATTTTTCTTCTATTATTTCTTACTTTCCAAATTTCTTATTGTGTTTATCATGTGTCTGTTTGTAATAGAAACCTGAGCTATATCCCAAAGATAAATATGCTCAGTTACTAGAAATAGAGAAATGCATTTGGTGCAAGCCTTGTTGAGGCAGCAAAGTCATCATCAAACTAGACTTCTTAGCTAATTTGTAGTCTTTCTTTACTTAAACTAATCCATTCAGTGTCTTTTTATTTAAACCTGCTGCTTTAGGTGCTGGAAGTGAACAGCTGCTGTGTGCTAAGCATGCTATTGGGTATTTTGATTATGTTATTTCTCTTAGCCCTCACAAGAACTCCTAAAATAAGATTTATCGTTATTTTACTGGTGAAAAAAACTAAACCTTAGATTTTAAATGAAATCTTTGACTCTTAGGTGCTAAGAGAGTTACAGAGATAAGGAGGATATTATTCTGGCTTTTCAGAGCTCATATTCTAATAGAAGGTTTGAAAATTAAATATGAAGAGACACACATACCTATAACAAAAGGTAGCTTGTGATGAATTCTATAAAGGTATAAAACTATAGTGTGTGGAATCTTATCTTTCTTTAAATTTTGCTTATCCAAAATTTTAGCTCAGCAAACTAGATTATCTGAGAGGTCTTGGCCAAACATATGTGCTGTATATGCCATGTATGTTAAAAAATTTTTTTTCAAGCCTTTGGCAGGCCTTCTGTACCTATGAATCATAACATCAGGATCAGAACCCGTGATGACCTAAGGAGACAAAGGTTAGAAGATGCAAAGTCAGAACCCTAACTACTAAAATACCAAAGTCAGATAAGTTGAGAGTCAGTATCTCCTGTGAGGTGATGGGATATAAGTGAACCCAGCCAGATGGGAAAGATGAGGCCTGAGACATACCAAGAGTCAATCAGAACGTTGGGTTTAGTATTTCATCTGCTGTATAAATATGTTTTCTGAAATGAATCTCTTAAGCATAGAAATGTTTTTGTTGTAGCTTAGAACAGTTTTAAAATAATAAACTTCCTGTTGGGTGTTTTACCTGATAATGCTTTTGGTAAATATATTCGGGAATTGATGCTAAGCCAGTGTTTAGCTGCTGTGTCCTCGTTGTCGTCGTCATCTGTCGCTGATTAAACACTTCTTAGGTGTGCAGTGCTGTGCTGAGCGCTTAATGTGCGTTATCTTACTTCATCCTTGCAGTGAGCCTGGGAAGTGGGTATGAGGGTTCTCCATATTTTAACAGATAAAAAACTGGAACTCATAGACTCAGTTGGCCCAAGATCACAAACCTCATAATTTATGTAGCCAGTATTCATACCAGTGATTCAGTGTCATTGCAGAGCATGTGCTTTTAATGGTTATACCTTAATACTTCCTGAGTTAAAAGTTATGGCTTATCATCTGAATTTAGATAATATAAGTAGAAACAAAAGTAAAAACAAAGTAAAAACAATAAGTAAAACATAAGTAAAAAGTAAAAACAAAAAAATTGCTTTTCTATTAAATGATAAATTATTTTTAAAGATATAAATAGCAATATGCTCCTCTTTTTTTATTATAAATTATAAGAATGAGAAAGTAAAGTTCCACCAATACAATATAGTATCTATTGAGCAATTTAATAGCATTGAAAAGTTTCTTTGTCCATTTTTAATATATATGAAGTATTCCAAAAATATATAAATAAAATGAAATACTTCCATTCGAGGTCAAATTTACTTTAATAAATTTATGGGAAAAAATCCATATATGTGTATATCTAGCTTTATCTATGCTAGCCAGTATATACTAGTTATTTGTGTGTGTGTGTGTATATATATATTTATTTATTTATGTTTAATACACTGGCTTACATAGATAATGTTGGATCCATCCATTGAAATGTTATTCTGGGCAATGATGAAAACATTGTCATTTAAAGTAAATTGTTTTCATTATTAAAATGACTTTAGTTTGAAAAAAGAATATCATAGCCTGAATGTTCTCTAAATAAACGCATTGTAAATAAATAGACTTCCTTTTAAAATCAAATATAATAGTTCTATTTACATAGATATTTCCTGGGGAAAAGACAATGATTTTTTAAAGAATTTTACTGTATTTTTTTATAATTAAGAATTCCAACAAAGTCAAAAGTTAGAGTGGATTTAGAAAGGCCATATTTTACCTAATTTATGTATTTCAGATAAAGGATTTGATTATAACATTTTATGGACCTAGATGTGTATAAGAGACAGGGATATAAGTGAACCCANATCGTTATTTTACTGGTGAAAAAAACTAAACCTTAGATTTTAAATGAAATCTTTGACTCTTAGGTGCTAAGAGAGTTACAGAGATAAGGAGGATATTATTCTGGCTTTTCAGAGCTCATATTCTAATAGAAGGTTTGAAAATTAAATATGAAGAGACACACATACCTATAACAAAAGGTAGCTTGTGATGAATTCTATAAAGGTATAAAACTATAGTGTGTGGAATCTTATCTTTCTTTAAATTTTGCTTATCCAAAATTTTAGCTCAGCAAACTAGATTATCTGAGAGGTCTTGGCCAAACATATGTGCTGTATATGCCATGTATGTTAAAAAATTTTTTTTCAAGCCTTTGGCAGGCCTTCTGTACCTATGAATCATAACATCAGGATCAGAACCCGTGATGACCTAAGGAGACAAAGGTTAGAAGATGCAAAGTCAGAACCCTAACTACTAAAATACCAAAGTCAGATAAGTTGAGAGTCAGTATCTCCTGTGAGGTGATGGGATATAAGTGAACCCAGCCAGATGGGAAAGATGAGGCCTGAGACATACCAAGAGTCAATCAGAACGTTGGGTTTAGTATTTCATCTGCTGTATAAATATGTTTTCTGAAATGAATCTCTTAAGCATAGAAATGTTTTTGTTGTAGCTTAGAACAGTTTTAAAATAATAAACTTCCTGTTGGGTGTTTTACCTGATAATGCTTTTGGTAAATATATTCGGGAATTGATGCTAAGCCAGTGTTTAGCTGCTGTGTCCTCGTTGTCGTCGTCATCTGTCGCTGATTAAACACTTCTTAGGTGTGCAGTGCTGTGCTGAGCGCTTAATGTGCGTTATCTTACTTCATCCTTGCAGTGAGCCTGGGAAGTGGGTATGAGGGTTCTCCATATTTTAACAGATAAAAAACTGGAACTCATAGACTCAGTTGGCCCAAGATCACAAACCTCATAATTTATGTAGCCAGTATTCATACCAGTGATTCAGTGTCATTGCAGAGCATGTGCTTTTAATGGTTATACCTTAATACTTCCTGAGTTAAAAGTTATGGCTTATCATCTGAATTTAGATAATATAAGTAGAAACAAAAGTAAAAACAAAGTAAAAACAATAAGTAAAACATAAGTAAAAAGTAAAAACAAAAAAATTGCTTTTCTATTAAATGATAAATTATTTTTAAAGATATAAATAGCAATATGCTCCTCTTTTTTTATTATAAATTATAAGAATGAGAAAGTAAAGTTCCACCAATACAATATAGTATCTATTGAGCAATTTAATAGCATTGAAAAGTTTCTTTGTCCATTTTTAATATATATGAAGTATTCCAAAAATATATAAATAAAATGAAATACTTCCATTCGAGGTCAAATTTACTTTAATAAATTTATGGGAAAAAATCCATATATGTGTATATCTAGCTTTATCTATGCTAGCCAGTATATACTAGTTATTTGTGTGTGTGTGTGTATATATATATTTATTTATTTATGTTTAATACACTGGCTTACATAGATAATGTTGGATCCATCCATTGAAATGTTATTCTGGGCAATGATGAAAACATTGTCATTTAAAGTAAATTGTTTTCATTATTAAAATGACTTTAGTTTGAAAAAAGAATATCATAGCCTGAATGTTCTCTAAATAAACGCATTGTAAATAAATAGACTTCCTTTTAAAATCAAATATAATAGTTCTATTTACATAGATATTTCCTGGGGAAAAGACAATGATTTTTTAAAGAATTTTACTGTATTTTTTTATAATTAAGAATTCCAACAAAGTCAAAAGTTAGAGTGGATTTAGAAAGGCCATATTTTACCTAATTTATGTATTTCAGATAAAGGATTTGATTATAACATTTTATGGACCTTCAAAATAACTCTTATATTTTACATTTAGAAATGGATCAGTTATTAACTCAAAAATATATAACAGAATACTGGGAGAGATGGGGGGTTGAGAGGGAGAAACAGATCAGTTGAATTGATCTAATGAATATTTATGCTATACACTATTGCCATTCAACTTGCTTTACCAAAATATTTTTATCTAGATAATATTTTCAGTGAATTATTACTCATATAGGATTATTTATTAGGTAATGATTATTCAAGTCACAGTAAATGGTTTGCATAAGATAATCATCGTTGTAATGATTTGTTAAATTTGCCAGTATCTGTGGTTTAAAAAGTCTCCATTATGAAATTCACCAGGTAAGAATTTTTACCATTATGTTTTAAGTGGATATTAACAAAGAAAAATCCATTAGCAGATAGTCTCTTAGCCCAATAATAGCCATCAGGTAGTAATGGTACAGTAATAATAGTGGCTGCATTATTTTATATTATGCCATATACCAGGCATGTATTATTTCTGATTTTCAAAACAGTGCCACAAGGAACAAAACAATGCTGCAAGGAAGATATTGTTTTCCCTATTATTTTATAAACAGGATTTTAAAGGTGGAATAATTTGCTCGTTTACCCAGCTAGTAATAGTTTTCCTTACTCCAGGTTTTCAAGACTTCAAAACCTATCCTTTTTTTACACTCCATGTGTCATTAACATAAAGCCTCTATGATGGTTTTCAGTTTACCAGAATATTTGAACACCCTGTACCCTGGCTGTGCCAGATAATCATCTGATTATTTCAATTCCAGGAAGTTTGAATATCATAAATAATAATGACTTTTTCTAGTATTTCTAGGATTCATCAAAATTCCAGCAACCACTCAGAAATTAAACTTTCTCTTTTCTCTTGGCGTTTCTTTAAAAAGTTAGTGTTTTAATAATTAGATTTTATATTACCTCTAGGTTTTCACTGAAGCATAATGGATTTAAGAGAAAATTTATGCTACTAAAATTGGTTTTCATAAGTTACAGTAGCAACTTCATCATGCTTTTAAAAAATTTTATTCAAAAATTTAAAAAAATTCGCTTACTAATATTAAGCCAAATATTTATTTCCTAGATTTTGCCTAAATGTTCTTCCCTGAGGCCATTGCTCTTGTGAAACTGTTTTAATGGCCTTCACTGGGGTGTGGTGCAAAAGCTCTAATTGACTTTGCTGAAAACAAGGGTTTCATATAAATTGAATTTTTCTTTTAGGATAATTGCCATTCACTTTTGTTTCATATGCAACTGAGTGGGGTTTTGCAGTATCCTCTGTGGACAGTTAAAGTGCTGAAATAGGAGAAGTGAATAATTGCTTTGTGTGGTAATACTGACAACTTCTGCGTGTTTGTCAATCTGTGTTAACAGTATCGATCAGGATGGGATCCTCATAGAGGGGCAGATAATATTTCCACTAAATCTTCGGACAGTGACGTAAGTGATATATCTGCGGTTTCCAGGACTAGTAGTGCTTCTCGTTTCAGCAGCACAAGCTACATGTCTGTCCAATCAGAACGGCCAAGAGGAAACAAGAAAATCAGGTGAGTAGGGGCACTTTAAGAAGGAAATTCTAAATATGTTTTAGAATATCTTTATTTTTCTTTGGATAAATGTAAAATCCTTTCCTTCTAAATGGTTAATATATATCATGAAGACAATAAACAACTTCTGTGATTACTTTTTATTATATTTTGGTCTATATTTCATACTTTTTTACATGGAAAAGTTTCATAGAACTTATAATAATATTCTTGCTAGATTATCTGAAATAGTATCATTAGCTATTTTTCATGTTTGTTATTGAAAAAGTAATTCTGTTGTTGTATTTTTACTGAGATTAAAGGGATGGTTAAATGAAGACTTGAGTGTTTTTAATATTCTAAGAAATATGAAAAATCATATTGGAAGGTGATGAATACATTTCAATGATTAAGAAAACACATTACTTTTTTAGTAGGATGCTCTGTTGTCCTCCTGAAACTTTTATAAATGTATGGAAGTTTCTCAAAAAAATATATAAATGTATGTTAGTATAATGTTCATTTATCACCTCATCTATAGACTTTATGGGCACCTAAGTGAAATTAGTTGTTTTTTTTTTAACTCCTATTGGATCAAAACAAAACAAAAATCAGTAATGGGGAGACCACAACTTTTTTCCAGGCAACTTTGTAACAGGAAGACACAACTTAAAAAAGCAATTTTGATTTAACTGTTGCTTACATAGTGCTTCTCTGTTATACACTGGAAAAAAGTTTTCAGTGCTTAAAAGATGTAGTTTTTACCTGTGTTTTAGTAATTTTCATTACTTTTCTATTTAATTTTGTATGTATTTTTTCCTTAACATTTTCTTTCTTTTTTGTGTTTATTTGCATGCTTTCAATTTGTGTTGCTTTCAAAAGGCCAAAGGGACTAGAAGAGGGAGGGAAAGAAGGGAATAAGCGTGAAGAGGTAGTTCATGCGGAGGAAGAGGTAAAGGAAGAAAGAACTAATGAGAATGAGAAAGGGAAAGACATTACAAGCATGTGTAATAAGGAGAAAAACAGAGAATCAGGAGGTGAGGAGAAAACACCAGATATACCTGAGCAAGGGAAAGGAAAAGAACAGAGGAATAAAGAGGATTTGCAAAAGCAATTCTCACAAGATGATGACAGGTAAAATTTGCTTATTTTTGTAGACATTTCCTATTAGTTATATCCTTTCTCCTACTCCTATTTTGCCATTTGCATTTGGTTTATTTTCTTGCATTTTATCTATTTAACTTCTAATACAACTAATTAATGTGTTGACAAGTTACTATCAAACAGATTGATTTATTAACCAGTCTTCAATTTGTATACACTGGCTCTGAGTATGATTTAATTGGGTTTTTAAATCCTTTTTGACTAAGTAAATCTAAAGTAAGTTTCCCTTTCCATTTTTTTTTAGCGTGAAATGCTGTATATCTTTCCAATTTGTAGGGTCAAAAATCTTTAAAATGAGGTTCTGAAGGGGCTGGGAAAGTGTAGCCTGCTCTACAAGAAATATTATACACTAGAAATGAACTTTTAAAACGAGTGGCAAAATAGGTAGGAAAATGTAAGCTTTATTCTGTCCTCAAATAAAGAAAAAAGCAAGTCCTTTGTCTTACAGTTGTCTGGTGGGTTCTAGTGCAGTTTTAATTCCTGAGAAAGATTGTGAAGATCAGTGTTCTTTGATCCTTTAAAAAGAAAGGATAGAGGCCTCAGGGCTTGTTAGAAGGCAAACATGATGGGTTCGAAATTCATTCAGCTAGAAAACTGCCAGAGAAGGAACTTTGAACAGAGGATAAATGGAAAAAACATAACAGCAAGGCATAAAGCCAAGTATGTTTTCATTTTCATGATGCAATGCATTAATACGTATGAATCCGTCTTCACAGTGCTGTCCTGAAAGCCGCATCAGCCCAAGTACTCATAGACTTCACTTTCTGCCTGAGGAGATGAGATTTCTCTAGCTACATTTCTCTGAGGCTAAGAGTGGCAAAGCTGTACAGTTTGGAGGGATTTGGTTTTCTAGTAGCCAATTCAGAATTTGATTTTGTATTCTTATGAAGCTGGCATAATAAGCACACCCAATTACAAGCCAAATTTTGCTTTATTATACATAAATTCAGTCTCAATATCTGCTTTACTCAAAATTAATGAGAAGATAATCATCATAAATGTTTTCCCCCTTGGTATACAATTCAGTGGTCTAATTCTATGACACTTCACTTTTTGTCTTAGTTTGCTATATTTAACTATCTGTGGTGTATGAAGATTTCTATGTAACAGACACAAAACTTAAAAGTTAATTTTAAGTTAGGCATATTTTGTGATTCCAATCTGAACTAGTAATTTCAAGTCTATTTTCTTTGTTTACATTGCTTTATTAATGAAGACTATTTTTCTGACTTATTTGGCATAGGGTCATTTCATCATTAATTCACAGAGAATAGTTCTTCAAAAATTTCCTTAGAAAGAGACATAGAGTTTCCTTCCTTTAAAAAGCAGAGCAAAATCCGGGCCTCTAAGGTGTCTTCCTTTCTTTAAATTGTGTAAAGGAGAACATATGAGCCCCTTGGTGTGTGCCTGTTGCCAAAGTCTATGTTAGCATATCTGGCTTGGTAGGTAGAAGTTTGGAGGTTATATTTTTAAGTTCTTGATTTTTAATATTAATTTTTTCACCATTTTCTTCTTGATAAAAGCACATTATTTTATACAGGAAAGGGAAGGATAGTATATTCCTAGCAATGAATCTTTTAAAGCACTGTACTCTGCTTAAATATAACTGTAATACTTGCAGAACTGGAAGCTACACAGGGTCAGGCTGATGTCTTTCAGTTCAGTTCAGTTCAGTTCAGTTGCTCAGTCGTGTCCGACTCTGCAACCCCATGAATCGCAGCACACCAGGCCTCCCTGTCCATTACCAACTCCCCAAGTTCACTCAAACTCATGTACATGGAGTCGGTGATGCCATCCAGCCATCTCATCCTCTGTCGTCCCCTTCTCCTCCTGCCCCCAATCCTCCCAGCTGGTGTCTTTAGGGAACATATATTCCATAAGATGGCAGAAGTATCAACTGCAATTATTTGTTAGAAAATGTTGGTGCCACTAATTAATTTTTACAGTATAAGATCCTGAATTAGCTTTCACATCTCAGAATAAAATGAGCAATCAATGAGCAATCTTTATTCCGAGAGAAAATACGTCTGACTACTGCTAGTAACATTTTGTTTTGGTAGTTGGTGAACATAATCATGGGTTATTTAAATGACAAAAACAACTTAATATGCTTGTGCAACATTATTGGAAGTACTCTTATTCTGTAGTACACCATTGATATTTACCAGTAATCCAAGTTTTATAAAATAAAAATTCTTTTCTGACTTCAGAGCTTAATATCTATAGCAATGCTGGTATATTTAAAATTAACACAATAACTGCAATGAACCAAATCCATTATAGTTGCTATTTTCATTATAGTGATTGGATCTCATTGTGTGATACAGAATTATATTGTTTGTGTTATAGTAACCATATTAAAGTCTTTTGAATGTACAAGTAGAAAATGAATAGCAAAAAGTAACTTTAAAAAAAAGTCCATTAAATATTTGAATATAATATTTTTCAAAGTAGTTTTGTAAATAATACATTCATATTTAGCTATTTGTATTTCCACACAGGTATATTGGTCTGATTAAATATCCATCTATCATTAATGATTGTCTAATAGTCATTTCTAGAAAATCTGATTTACCATTTAAAATATTTTTCTCAGTCTGTGTACCTGGATATGCTTTAAATTTTATAGCTATCTACATTTGCTGATTATATACCATATATATATGGGGTGGGATATCCCAGAAAAGTTTCTAGAGGTAATGAAAAATCATTCAATGAACCAATGTTTATTTAGAAAATTTCTCAGGCAGTGTACTTTGAACTGTGAATAAAAGTGAAATCAAGCAGTTCTAAATTTCTAAGTCTGAAGGTCAAGCAATTTCTTAGCCTTGTGTGGATGGATATTTAAGGATAGCTCCATATCCAAAAAAATTTCATCAAGAAACATAAATTCACAAGGATATTTGATGAAAGAATTTGGCATAAGAAGTGGAGATCTTAAGTAAATCTGCAGTGGAAGATAGAAAAATAAATATTGAAAAGTACAATATTGTCAAAACTAACAACACTGATAGCTTTGTGATCAAATTACTCATCCATTCCTCCAGATTCTGTTCTGGGCATATAAGACTAAAGAAAAAATAATTCAAGAAACTCATTTATCTACAAATGTGTGTTAGATAGCCAAATAAGATATCCTGAACCTCAACAGATTGCCCGCTCCTCAGATCTTCTCATATTTTTTTTATTACTCAACTTTCTTTTAATAGAAATGATATAGTTTATAGTTGTGTAAAAACTTTGTGGCTTCATTATTGTAAAATGGATTCAAGGTCTTACATAAAAGTGAAACATTCACACAAAGATTCATGTTAATGAGGACTACACAGAAAACCTTGAGAATTTGTTTTTATATGATATTTAGCAAATTTTTATGCTTTATATTCTTACAGAAGAGTCAATTTATATGATCATTTGTAAGATGAAAATATAAATTAAAAGTTTCAAAAATAAAAGAAAATGAGTTCTCAGGCATGTCTATAAGTGGTATGTATATTTTCTCTTTCTGAAGAATATATTCTTGAGGTAGGAAAAGTTTTCAAAGGAAAAAGCATCAGTTCAAAATATTTGTGAATAACTGTTCTTAAGAGTCTTAAACCATCTAAATTATCTAGCAAGAAAAAGTTCTTATAGTCTTTAAAAGGGCAAGCAGAATAATTGTTAATGAAATATTTACTACTGCTAACTTATAGATCAGAGTTACAGATCAGAATTAAAATGTGATAACATGTTTTCCTGACTATGTGATATAACTTGATGTTACCACATATTTACTCATATTATAGACCTTTAAAGGGGAATCAGTATGTCTTATGAAAATAATTGTGGATAAGGAATCTAAAGTACCTGTTTTCTCATTCTGATTCTGTTAGGTATCCTAGCCACTTTACCTGGCTTTTTTCACTTGTCAAATAAATGAATGAATGAGTCACACTCCTTCTCATCATTTAGATGAGTGTAATACACAGCAAAGGGAAAGTAAGCATCTTCTGTTATACCAATGATTTGTCTTTATCATGAATTTAAGAAATAATTGGGTCTGTGGCTAACCACCAGTAAAACAAACAGCTCAACATATGTTTCTCTCACCTAGCAGATGATTCCAAAATTTAGGTGACTTTTGTAATACTCCATTGATCAAGTTGAGTTTTTGTTGTTTCCTGGAAGTATGTCTCAGTGCTAACTCTCCCAGAGGGCATACTGTGGATTATGCTGTTCAGCTGATGGATTATTGGTGGCTTGTGTGTTCCCCTTCTCATTGAAGCTATCTTCTAGTTAATACCACTGAAAATCTTACACACTCAAGCAACATCTATTCTGTTTTATGATTGTGCATGAAAAGGGAACTTAAAAAAACCAAACAAAAAAAACGCTTGATTATGATTTTTAGAATTTTGATCCTGTGAAGGCCCAGGAATTTTCATTTTAAAAACAAACACCTCCCCACCATGTGATTATGATGTGTCCTTCCTCTCTTTTGAGTTGCTTACATTTCTTCATGAATGCTGAGATACGCTTGTCAATTTCGAAGGGAAAAAAAGCAGCTAGGATTTTGACTGGGATTGTTTAATTAGAGCAATTTGGGGATTATTACCATCTTAGAAAATGTTGTCTTCTCGTCCATGAGCGCAAAGATGTTCCCTTTATGTTACTTTCTTTCAGTGATGTTTCGTTTTCAGGATACATACCTTGTACTATTTTTGTTAAATTTATTCCAAATATTTTATTTTTGAAGTGGAATTATTAAATTCATTTTGTGCCTAATCATTGCTAGTGTATAGAAACACAGTTTATTTTTATAACTTGACCTTGAAACCTACAACCATGCAATATTCATTTATTAGCTCTAAAATTTTTTATATGAGGTCATGTCATCTATGACTGAAGATAATTTTTACGTCTTCCTTTCTGATCTGAATGGCTTTTGTGTCTTTGTCTTGTCAAATTGACCTGGCTGAAACCATCACTGCAATATTAAATAGAAATGCTCATGGAATGTTTTTAAAAGAAACAACCTCGTAGAATTACGCATTAGTCTAAAAGCATTTCTGAGGGCACTGTCTCCTGTGCCACTCATCCATTTTAGCATAGTCCATGTAAAACTTTATTTTAAAATTGTGAATAGATGTATCTGTGTCACGGAGAAAGAATGTAGCCCATTGTATGTTTTCTTTATCTAGTCTATCAGGAAGTTCAAGTTCATGGCCAAAGACATGACAATTCTAATCAGTTTCTTGAACTACATTGTTCTAAAATCATTACCTATAATAACTGGCATTTTTACTTTTCCTCTTTTTTGAGACTCTGCTTCTTTATACCTGTTTTATTACAATTGTGTTATATAACTTTGTTCTAAAAAACTGTCTCAAATTGTATATGCTGCTGAATCATAAGAGCTTTCATATTGCATCTAACCTTTCAACCTTTAGAATTCAACCCCATTACATTCTCTTCTTGAAATGTTTTTTCCTCTGCACTCCTGTGACTGTGCATTCCTTTAGGTTTCTATCCATCTTTCTGATCACTTCTGTCTTCTTTGGGAGCGTTCTCTTTGCCCCTTGATAATTTCCAGACTCCCATACTAGGCTGTCTTTCCTTTGCGTGTTCTGTCTTGATGGTGCTTTCTATTCCGTGACTTCCAGTAGCATCTGTGTATTGATGGCTTCCAAATCTGTATTTCCAGCCCAGGTCTCTTTCTTATTTATCTGTCAGATCTGTTCAGTCCTCTTCTGGCCATCTTCTTATCTGTCCTGGGGATGTACCAAGGTCAGCATGTATAACTGAATTCATCATACCTCTCACAGAACAAGCGACCACAGTTAGTAACCCACTCCCCATTTTGTACGCTCTTGGTATGTGGCAGCAGCATCCTCACACCTGCCCCAACCAGAAACCTGAGCATCAGCCTTTACTAGTCCTTCCCCTGAGCACAAGTCCCTCCCTCCAGTCACCATGCCTTATTGATCCTAAAACTTAATTATCTCTGAAGTATTCCATTTCTCCCTAACTCTGTATCTATTTCCATGATCTACACTACTATCTCTTATGGAGATTAGCTTAGTAGATTACTTTAACAGGAAAATCTTATCTTTTAAAAATAATGGCCTTTAAATCTGAGCTCATTATGCTAATAGCATAAAAAATGTGTAGTCAAATTCTTTGAAGTTGTTTATTTGTGAGTTGTATACCCTTAAAGGATTAATTTTATGGTATGTGAATATACTTTAAAAATGGTCAGAAGACTTCTGAAAAAAAAAGAGAGAAAGATCTGTGTTTCTTCTTCAGTAAATATTATAAATATAGTAGTGATAAAATGCAGGTGATACTTCCTTTAGGGTTAAGTTTGTCGAGCATGTCTTGTTTTCTATTCTAATACTCCTTAAAAGCTACTTTTCCATAAAATCTTCATCTCTCTCTTTTTTAAATTCCTGTATACATTTTTAATATCACCAGAGTACTTAAGATGAATGAAATACAGGTTTATTCTCAAGAAAAGGTGATAATTTTCTTTTTCCTTTTTTTTTTGCAGCCTCAAATTTATCCTTTTCACATAAATTTAGTTGTTAGCCTGAAACTCTGAAATAATTCTCTCCTCTCTGTGTCTGTCTCTATCTTTAGATAGATACATAGATTCCTCAGTTAATAAGTAAATAAGCTATTCTCATAAAAATTTAGGAAAATTTCCGTGTGTGGGAATCTGAGCATGCTGTGACTTCCCAGTCTCTGTTTGGGGTCACCAAAAGGGAGAAATCTGAGATTTGAACATGTATGTGGTCTGAAGAGAAAGGGCATTTGAAAATAGGAAAGGCACTGGTACTAGAGTAAGAACCTGGAGGTGGAGGAGGGGTTTGGTTCAGAAGTATAGGTGGACTCTGAGTTGGCTCAAACCAGAAAAAAAGGCAGATAATAAAATAGATCAGTTATTAGACAGGGAGTGGGGAAGTTGGCTGTCACTGCCCGTTGGCCCTAATGTTCTCAAACACATAAGGAGCGAGAATATAAGGGTTTGGAAGTTGAATTTGATATTTAATTTGAAGATTTGGAATAATCACTGAAGAAAATAGGAGAAAGTAGCTTACCAAAGACAAATTTAAAAGTTGATGACTAGTTCTGCAGATCTAGAGGGTTGGAGACCAGCAATTGCAAGACACACCAGCGTGGGAGAGTAGTGTGATCTTTCCTAACAGCACTGAGCCCATCCAAGTGTGGAAACACAATTCAGATTGTAGCATTTGTGGAGGAGTGGGAGTTTTGATGGATGGGGTTGCTGGGAAAATAGCAGTGGAAAGCAACTGAGGGTGCTTGTGTAAATGTCAGTGTTAGACAAGGAGGAGGAAAAGTCCATATGGGAACTTAGAGACTAGGAAAATGTAGAGAAGATCCAAGAATTAGAAAGCTAGGTCTTGTAGTCAAGAAGGAGGTTTAGGGTGTTGGGCAGGTAGAGCATGTGGTTGAAACTTAAGAGCTTCTGGTGGAGCTATTTTCATTAGCTGACAAACTCTAAGACATGAGCATCTGGAGTGAATAGGAGACAGGGTGACAGAGAAGGCGATGGCACCCCACTCCAGTCCTCTTGCCTGGAGAATCCGATCATGGATGGAGGAGCCTGGTGGGTTACAGTCCACGAGGTTGCAAAAAGTCGGACACAACTGAGCGACTTCCCTTTCACTTTTCACTTTCATGCTCTGGAGAAGGAAATGGCAACCCACTCCAATGTTCTTGCCTGGAGAATCCCAGGGACAGGGGAGCCTGGTGGGCTGCTGTCTGTGGGGTCGCACAGAGTCGGACACGACTGAAGCGACTTAGCAGCAGCAGCAGCAGCAGGAGAGTGGGTGAAAAGAATAAAAGTGAAGGTGACGAGATATGTGAGTTTTGGAATTACAAAGCAATTTGATAGGTCTTCTTAATGAATACTTACGTTTGATATGGTTATGAGAATTTGGGAATTGAAAAGACTAAGCCAGCTCAAAAACTTCAGTGAATGAGTCAGTGACCATGAAGTCATCAGATGACAGAAAGAAAGGGGGGAAAACGGTTGGTATATGTCAGCATGGCCAGAAGTCTAAGAAAATAAAGTTTAACAAAGAAAGTTTAACTTTAAAGTAGAAGAGAAATATATTTTGTAAGTAGCCAGTAGATAGAAATATGACAACCGATGAAGAAGGGTAAGTATTTTTCACTAGAGGAGATTTCAGCAGAAGCAGAGTGCTCAAGAAAGCACCAGGTTTCCATTCAGATGGTATGAAAAGGGCCAGGAACAGGTGGCAAGGGCATAGCTCTGTAACAGTACTGCCTGGCTTTTGCTTTGTTGCTGGTGCCACCAGATTTTCAGAGTGGTCTTCACAGCTGACTCATAAGAGTTGTATTCAGTACCACGTCTCAGTACTTGGATATGAAGTTGGAGATCGGTGGTAATTAAAATTTACTCCTACATCTTACATAAATTTTAAGAGGCACACAATTTAATTGACTTTGTAGTATATAATCATTTTTAGCAATTTCTGTTAATTTGTATTTCTGTGGTGAATGGTTACTCTATCCTGTTATCACATGGGAAATCTTATTCAGAGATATCCGGATTTATTTTTACTGATGAATTAATTTCATTCTGGTTAGAATAGCAATTTAGGGTTCTATGCATTTAAAATAATCACTGGCATTCATTTACATATTAAACTTTTGTTTTCTGGCATCACCACTATTGATTATAGGTAAATCATTTTTATATAGACTCATTGTTATTTCTAGCATTTTTAACTTTATTTCTAAAATATTTTCCCCACAGGCTGTATGTTAGTAAAATAAATTTAGTGTGAAAGTAGAGAAATCCTTAAATTGAAATAATTTCTACCATACAAAATAATAGAATTAGAAAAGACTGCTGCAGTAGTTTCTGTCATATTCAATATTTATTTTTACAAGCCAAAAGGACAATTAATCCACAACTGTTATTCTAAACTAAATGTAACATTCTAACCAATGACTCCTAATAGAACCACAGATATACCTCAGGATGAACAATTTTAACATATAGAAGTTATATTTTTATAGAAATAACAAAAATAAGATCAAGTTTTAAGTCAAAGGGTTCCCATGTTGAGTGTTACTGTTCAGTTCAGTTCAGTCGCTCAGTCGTGTCCGACTCTTTGCGACCCCATGAATCGCAGCACACCAGGCCTCCCTGTCCATCACCAACTCCCGGAGTTCACTCACACTCACGTCCATTCAGTCAGTGATGCCATCCAGCCATCTCATCCTTTGTCATCCCCTCTTTCTCCCACCCCAATCCCTCCCAGCATCAGAGTCTTTTCCAGTGAGTCAACTCTTCGCATGAGGTGGCCAAAGTACTGGAGTTTCAGCTTTAGCATCATTCCTTCCAAAGAAATCCCAGGGCTGATCTCCTTTAGAATGAACTGGTTGGATCTCCTTGCAGTCCAAGAGACTCTCAAGAGTCTTCTCCAACACCACAGTTCAAAAGCATCAATTCTTCGGTGCTCAGCCTTCTTCACAGTCCAACTCTCACATCCATACATGACTACTGGAAAAACCATAGCCTTGACTAGANCCAAAGAAATCCCAGGGCTGATCTCCTTTAGAATGAACTGGTTGGATCTCCTTGCAGTCCAAGAGACTCTCAAGAGTCTTCTCCAACACCACAGTTCAAAAGCATCAATTCTTCGGTGCTCAGCCTTCTTCACAGTCCAACTCTCACATCCTTACATGACCACAGGAAAAACCATAGCCTTGACTAGACAGACCTTTGTTGGCAAAGTAATGTCTCTGCTTTTGAATATGCTATCTAGGTTGGTCATAACTTTTCTTCCAAGAAGTAAGCATCTTTTAATTTCATGGCTGCAGTCACCATCTGCAGTGATTTTGGAGCTCCCCAAAATAGATGCCAGTTTATCAGTATGGGGTGGAATGGTATAGTAAGACTTCATTTCAGATTCTGATTTTCCATATAGAAAGGATGAATCTAATCTTAATGAAGCAAAGTTCAAAAAAAGAAAACCCACAAACACCTGGCCTGAGACCTTAGAAGCTTAATGACAAAATTTGGATCTTTAATGTTTAGTGTTATCTTGACTTCAGCTTGTCACTCTTACTCTTGCCCTTCTCTTTAAAGGCTCTTGCTTTAGTTCCTTTGTGTGTGTGCTCACATTGCTTCTGATGTCTGAAGCGCAGTTTCTTTCTCTTTCTGAATAAAGTACCTGCTCATCCTTTAACACCCAAGTTAAGTACAGATTCACCCAAGAGACACCATCTCTCCTCTTCCTCCATGATTTAGCTAGTATTCTTTTACAGTAGCAGTTTCTCTTGGGTGCTCATTTTCCTGCCCTGTGATAGAGATAATTATGTATCCACTTAATCTACCATCGTTGACCATTAGTTAGCCACTTAGGGATATGTATTTATTATTTTTACCTTTTTGCTGTTTGTCTTCTCAAAATCTACAATCCCTCACACATAGCAGGCACTCAAAAAAGTTCGAGGATGAATGAATGAATACATGAGATCGTAATAAAGCAGTGACAGTTGTGAGGTGTGAAGAGCTGCTGTCACAGCGCTTCTGGCATGTTCAGTGTCCGACATGCTCATCTCTCTCCGACAAAAATGACCAAGAAGTCATTTTTTTTACCTTAGTGGAAAGAAGTTTACTTCTTTCAGAAATCAGTGGAGTTTTTTTACCTTGGAGGAGTTTGTTTTATGACACATGTGTATTCTAGTGAGAAAAGATTTAGCTGGTTTACTGATTTGATATATGATGAATGAGAATCATTATTTTATATATATGGTTCAGTTCAGTTTAGTTGCTTAGTCATATCCGACTCTTTGCAATCCCACAGACTGCAGCACGCCAGGCTTACCAGCTCCCGGAGCTTACTCAAACTCACGTCCATTGAGTCAGTGATGCCATCCAACCATCTCATCTTTGTCATCCCTTTCTCCTCCCACCTTCAATCTTTCCCAGCATCAGAGTCTTATCCAATGAGTCAGTTCTTCGCAGCAGGTGGCCGAAGTATTGGAGTTTCAGCTTCACAATCTGTCCTTCCAATGAATATTCAGGACTGATTTCTTTTAGGATGGACTAGTTGGATCTCCTTGCAGTCCAAGGGACTGTCAAGAGTCTTCTCCAACACCACAGTTCAAAAGTATCAGTTCTTTGGCGCTCAGCTTTCTTAATAGTCCAACTCTCACATCCATACATGACTACTGGAAAAACCATAACTTTGACTAGATGGACCTTTGTTGGTAAAGTAATGTCTGCTTTTCAATAAGCTGTCTAAGTTGGTCATAGCTTTTCTTCCAAGGAGCAGACGTCTTTTAATTTCATGACTGCAGTCACCATCTGCAGTTATTTTGGAGCCCAAGAAAATAGAGTCTCACATTGTTTCCATTATTTCCCCATCTATTTGCCATGAAGTGATGGGACTGGATGCCATGATCTTAGTTTTCTGAATGTTGAGTTTTAAAGCCAGATTTTTCACTGTCCTCTTTCACTTTCATCAAGAGGCTCTTTAGTTCTTCTTCACTTTCTGCCATAAGGGTGGTGTCATCTGCATATCTGAAGTTATTGATATATCTCTTGATATTATTATCAAGATAATAATCTTGATTCCAGCTTGTGCTTCATCCAGCCCAGGTAGCCTTTCCCTTCTCCAGGGGATCTTCCCAACCCAGGACTCAAACTCAGGTCTCTCACGTTGCAGGCAGATCCTTTACCAGCTGAGCCACCAGAAAGCCTGTTTATATATACAAATCCTGTATAAAGTCTAACAAAAATGGGGGAAGACAGACATGAAAAGAAAATAAAAGCATTCACTAGATAGTATTTAAAGATTAGAAAAACTTATACCAATTTAAGATGTGCCAAAAAATAGTGTAAAGTGAATTCTAAAATCCTATTGAAAGGTGCAAAGATGAGAGAAGTGACTATCATCTGGGGGTCTCAAAAATAAGAAACTTGTAAATTAGTCTTCTGAGACTTTCTATCAAAATAATTTGAATGAATGATATGTAGCACTTAATACTGACATTCTTTAAAGGCAGCTACATATTTTCAGGACACTAAGACTTAACCAACTTCAGTTCAGTCACTCAGTTGTGTCTGACTCTCTGTGACCCCATGAACCACAGCACACCAGGCCTCCCTGTCCATCACCAACTCCCAGAGTCCACCCAAACCCATGTCCATTGAGTCAGTGATGCCATCCAACCATCTCATCCTCTGTCATCCCCTTCTCCTCCTGCCCTCAATCTTTCCCAGCATCAGAGTCTTTTCAAATGAGTCAGCTCTTTGCATCAAGTGGCCAAAGTATTGGAGTTTCAGCTTCAACATCAGTCCTTCCAATTAACACTCAGGACTGATCTCCTTTAGGATGGACTGGTTAGATCTCCTTGAAGTCCAAGGGACTCTCAAGAGTCTTCTCCAACACCACAGTTCAAAAGCATCAATTCTTCGGCACTCAGCTTTCTTCACAGTCCAACTCTCACATCCATACATGACCACTGGAAAAACCATAGCCTTGACTAGACAGACCTTAGTCAGCAAAGTAATATCTCTGCTTTTGAATATGCTATCCAGGTTAGTCATAACTTTACTTCCAAGGAGTAAGCGTCTTTTAACTTCATGGCTGCAATCACCATCTGCAGTGATTTTGGACCCCAAAAAATAAAGTCTGACACTGTTTCCACTGTTTCCCCATCTATTTGCCATGAAGTGATGGGACCAAATTCCGTTATCTTAGTTTTCTGAATGTTGAGCTTTAAGCCAACTTTTTCAAATTAAGTTAACTGACTTAATTTTACTATTTCTGTTTATCATGGAGTATGAGTACACATTCCATGGTGCACCTGTCATGTGCAGAGACTTAGCCTTCCAGTCTGGCACACTAGGGATTCAGATGGCTTGCTTTCCAAATTGGTGAATAAGTACTTGGTGCCATGTTACACTGACTCACAGTAAGCGTAATATCACTTATCATCATCCAGAATTTATTTTTGGTATTATAATAGGTAATAATAAAGTCCTCCAAAAATATACATGAGAGATAATATAGAATGATGGTTAAAACTTAGCTCTTTATTCAGACAAAACTGTACTGAATCCTAGTTCTGCCAGTTCCTAATAATGTAAACTTGGGCAAGAAAAAAATACTTTCTTCACCCATATACTAGGGGTAATAATAATATGCTTGCAGGGTTGCCATCAAAATTCAGTGGAATTATGTCCTTAAAGCTTTTGATACCATTCCTGGCACATGACAAGAAGTTGTTATATAATAGGGGTTGAAAAAGTAAAGGATAGGAGATGAAAAGTAAGTTTATAAAATCTCACTTTTTTTTAGCTTTTAGATCTGCAGATTTCATAGCAACTTTTCTATAACACTTTGCCAGATGACAATTCAAAATAAGGTAGATCCTTCTTATGCTTTGTGCAAGAGAAAATAATTTCTGAAATATAAAAAAGATTGTATTAAATTTCACAAAGTAATGTAGTAGCGATTCTAGAAAATTTTTATGAGATATGTTTCATAGTTTGACCTTTAATGGTCTTCAAATTTAAATTATTTTATTCCTTAAATTGTCTTCATTTATTCAGCATATATTTTTGAACACCTTCTATACGCCAGTTGTTTTTCAGTCCCTAAGTCGTGTCTGACTCTTTGTGACCCCATGGACTGCAACACACCAGGCTCCCCTGTCCTTCTTCATCTCCCAGAGAGTGCACAAATTCATATCCATTGAGTCAGTGATGCCATCTAACCATTTCATCCTCTGCTGCCCTCTTCTCTTTTTGCCTTCAATCTTTCCCACCATCAGGGTCTTTTCCAATGAGTCTTTACATCAAGTGGCCAAAGTATTGGAACTTTAGCTTCAGCATCAGTCCTTCCAATGAATATTCTGGGTTGATTTCCTTTAAGATTGACTGGAGTTTGATCTCCTTGCTGTCCAAGACACTAAAGAGTCTTCTCCGGCACCACAATTCAAAAGCATCAGTTCTTTGGCACTCAGCCTTCTTTATGGTCCAACTTTCACATCCATACATGACCACTGAAAAAGCCATAGCTTTAACTATACAGATGTTTGTCAGCAAAATTACATCTCTGCTTTTTAATATGCTGTCTAGGTTTCCTTCAAGGAGTAAGCATTTTTTAATTTCGTGACTGCAGTCACCATCTGCAGTGATTTTGGATACCAAGAAAAGAAAACCTGTCACTGCTTCTACTTTTCCCCCTTCTATTGTCTGTGAAGTGAAGGGACTGGACGCCATGATCTTAATCTTTTTTTTTCATGCTGAGAATCACGCCAGCTTTTTCACTCTCCTTTTTCACCCTCATCAAGAGGCTCTTCAGTTCCTCTTCATCTTCTGCCCGTAGAGTGCTATCATCTGCATCTCTATCTTGGATTCTGTGCTAAAATACTGAATAACAAGACCTGATTCCTTCCCTCAAAGAGAGAGAGAAATAAACAAATGGTTACAATATAGAGTACAAGTGCAAAAAGTAATTTTAATATGTGGTTTGATAATACTTCCCTTTAGTAAAACATTTAGACTAAGTGAACTGAGGCAGGAAGTGACAAGTGACTCTTTTCAACATTATCCAGGATAAGGAAACAGTCTCAGGAGAAAGTCCACAGTCTCTTTATTTAAACTAATTAATTAATTTGTATTTTATTTTTAATTTTTATTGGAAGATAATTGCTTTACAGTACTGTGCTGGTTTCTGCCATACATCAACATGAGGCTGCCATAGGTATACATGTGTCCCCTGCATTCTGAACCTCGCTGCCATCTCCTCCCCACCCCATCCCCCCTCAGTAGGTTTTCACGGAGCAGTGCGTTGAGCTCCCTGTGTCACACAGCAAATGCCCCTGGCTATCTGTTTCACATATGATGATGCAAATGTTTCCATGCTGCTCTCTCAGTTCATCCCACCCATCCCTCCCGCGCTGTGTCC
>SJYA01002044.1:670332-911219 GCA_006410615.1 Neotragus moschatus
GAAAGAAAGTGTTTATCCGGGAATCTTGTGCTGACCCACATGGGAAGCGCTCTTATAATACCACAGGGGAAAAAAATATAAGTCCATTCTGACTTCTAAATTAAAATCTTAGACTCCCCAGTTCACAGCTTCAAAAGATCTGCATTTAGAGGTGGCAAAGGCAACCTGTACTTACTTCTCAAGTGAGTTTTTTCCCCCTTCTCTGGCATTTTAAAGCCTGTTAATCCCGGCTCCCTCATAAAGCTCAGCAGTGGGGGATCATTGTTCATTGGTTTATTATGGGCAGACCAGACTGGTTTCAACTGAGCAGAGGAAGTTAATTATCAAATGTTTTAGCTGGCTCGAACAATGAGTAACCAGTTCTTGTTGGACACCCTCTGGCTCACCAGGCAACATTATAAGATGGGGGTGGGGCTGGGGGGGGATGAGAACTCACCCATCAGAATCTGCTCTGCGGGAATTTGCTGGGACTGCCCTAATCTGTTTCCCAGGTTGTTCCAACCAGTTCAAGAGCAGTTAAACAAGGTTATGTAAGTGTCATGTGATGTAGCCCAAAATAGTGACTGCAAACACAGGCTGCTGTTGCTGGGCAGTTGTCGACTGCTTTGAAAAAAAAGAAGAAGTCCTCCAGCTGGACGACAAATGGACCTCTGAACGTGAAAAGGAGATTTTTTTAATTTTTATTTTTACTTGAAGGATAATTGCTTTACAGTATTGATTTCTGCTGTACATCAGTATGAGTCAGCCATAGGTGTGCGTACGTCCCCTCCCTCTTGAGCCTTCCTCCACCCTTTCCCACCCCTCCAGGTGATCACAGAGCCCCAGTGAGAGTTCCCCGTCATCCAGCGGATACACACGGTAGTGGATATGCTTCCAGGCTGCGCTCTCCATTCGCCTCACCCTCTCCTTCCTCCCCCAGCCCCTGTCCATAGTCTGTTCTCTCTGTCTGCATCTCCGTTGCTGCCCTGCAAATAGGTCATGAGAACCATCTTTCTAGCTGCCATACACGTACCTTCGTATACAATATTTGTCTTTCTCTTTGTGACTTACTTCACTCTGTATAATAGGCTCTAGGCTCATACACCTCATTAGAACTGACTCAAATGCATTCCTTTTTTTTTTTAATGCATTCTTTTTTAAAGCTGAGTAACATCCCATTGTAAATCTATACCGCAATTTCCCTGTCTATTCACCTGTCGATGGACATCTAGTTAATCAGCAAAATAACAGCAAGTTATGTGGACTTGTCTATAATACTATAAAGCCCGTAACATATACAAAAGGAAGTTCTGTCATAGATTTTAAGCGTGCAAGAGTGGAGCTAATTATAGAATGCTAAATAAGTATAATAAATGATGTTGCCAATGTGAAAAACTGTATTTTGTTACTTTATAAATGACTAGATTAAGGGGAAAGTAAATCAAGCTTTATTGCAATTGCTAGAAATTGAAAAGAGTTAAATTCTAAAAATGATTTTTAATAAAAACAGCTCTTTAAAATGCAGAATTAAGTAAGTATTCTTGATTGCTTTAGGGTTCATGTGGAATACAGGGAGATAGGCTGAATTTGATACTTGTAATTTTTGGAATTTAGGAGATACTGTTTAATTTACCTGGCTACCCAGGTGGCGCTAGTGGTAAAGAACCTGCCTGCCAATGCAGGAGACAGAGATTCTAGTTCTGTCCCTGGAGAGGATCCCCTGGAAGAGGGCATGGGAACCCACTCCAGTATTCTTGCCTGGAGAAATTCATGGCCAGAGGAGCCTGGTGGGCTACAGGTCATGGAGTCTCAAAGAATCAGACATGACTAAGTGACTTAGCACACACATTTAATTTACCTTGAAAGAAAATGATTTCAATTTTGACTTTAACTCTGATCGAATGTGTGTCTAAAACAAAATGTGCATAGCATATTATTACTATTTATATAGATAGATAAGATTTCTTTAAAAGAAAGACTAATCTTTCTAACAGATATAAACCTGGTCTGCCTGGTCTAACAGGTATAAACAGGTATCATAATATACATTTCAGATTTACTTTTTAAATGATAAAGACCTTTTCTTAATCACTCTAAGTATAATAAAGTATTGCATGAACTTGGAATTAACTCAGTTAATAACTGAGTAGCATCAATAACTATGCTTTGGTAATCTGTTCACAGCTTTGCCTTCTTTCTTCCTTTTTCTTT
Source organism: Neotragus moschatus (assembly GCA_006410615.1). Classification (NCBI taxonomy): domain Eukaryota; kingdom Metazoa; phylum Chordata; class Mammalia; order Artiodactyla; family Bovidae; genus Neotragus; species Neotragus moschatus. The sequence goes on from SJYA01002044.1 coordinate 672,523, forward strand.
TTTTTTTTAATCTAGTAACTCAGCTATTTATTTACACAAGTTTAATTCAGCTTCATCCAAAATTCATCACACTGTAATATTAATGTTTAAATTATACAAATGATATATGTGAGCATACAGTGTATAAATTGGCATGTTTTCTGTATTTCATGGATATAATCTAATACCTTCAAACAAGTTTACAGTTTTAGAGTAATGGAATTTTAATTTTTTCTTGGAATATATTTGAAAGAAAATTTATCTCTGAGAACTTCCAGAGAGTAACTATGAGCAAAATAATATTTATATTTTCTATTAATTGTTTATGTAGAATATTATCTTCTGCTTTAATCAACAAAACCCAGTACTTAAGATAAGTTTTGGGGAAATTTTGTCTTCTCTTTTATACTGAATTCTGAAATTTCTATATAGTGTTATCAAATTTCTGGCTCCATGCAGGTTGTCTAATGTCTATACACATTTAAATATCTAAATGTTTAATTTAAGGGAATTCTTGCATTATTGAATTAATTTCCTACTGGGACATTTGTATTATGACTACAGATTGTTTAGAATCATATCAAGAGCACAGTAGAAATGGATTGCAGTTCTGTACAGAATATGCTAATTACATATATATATATATATATATAATATATGTGTATGCTGCTGCTGCTGCTAAGTCGCTTCAGTCGTGTTCGACTCTGTGCGACCCCATAGACGGCAGCCCACCAGGCTCCCTGTCCCTGGGATTTTCCAGGCAAGAATATTAGAGTGGGTTGCCATTTCCTTTTCCAGTGCATGAAAGTGAAAAGTGAAAGTGAAGTTGCTCAGTTGTGTCCGACTCCTAGCGACCCCATGGACTGCAGCCCACCAGGCTCTTCCATCTATGGGATTTTCTAGGCAAGAGTACTGGAGTGGGTTGCCATTGCCTTCTCCATATATGTGTATATATACATATATCAGTTAAAAGTGAAGCAAAAGTGAAGTTGTGTCCAACTCTTTGTGACCCCAGGGACTCTAGCCTGCTAGGTTCCTCCATCCATGGGATTTTCCAGGCAAGAATACTGGAGTGGATTGCCATTTCCTTCTCCAGGAGATCTCCCCAACCCAGGGCTTGAACCCAGGTCTCCCACATTGTAGGCAGACGTCTGAGCCACCAGGGAAGCATATATCAGTTAAACCACTTGGCAAAATGCACTTTACCTATAAGTTTGAAGAGTAAAATTTTCAAATAAGTTCTAAATGCCCCAATGTTCACTTATTCACTAGAGCAAGATTGTCTAAATATTAATTGTAAAAATTTATTTTTGAGTTAAGAATTATGGTATGCTATTCATTTTTATTTTCTTCTAAATTTGATTTCTCAGTGTTCTCTCTGAAACAGAATTTATAATACAAATAAAGCATGTCTATTCTGGCAATCAGTTTCTACGTGATTAATGTCTGCATCAAGTGCTCCCAGTTTGAAGCTGAGTAAGGGCAATTTAACCATTCTTGCCTGTCATATTGCTTCAGTCTTTCTCCAAATAAGACAATTGGTGACTGAAAAATTATAGTGACTTGGAGTCCGCTACAGTGGCACACTGGTATCTTTTGCTTAAACAGCAAAAGCCAGTGCATATATGGACAGATATTTTGATTGAGACTGATATTCTGTCGTGTTTAATAAAAGACTAGTTTGGGACTCATTTTTACTTAACCCTCGTAAAGCACTTCTATTTTTAACAAATGTGAAGTGCATTGTGATAAGTAGAGTTAGTGAGATTAACCTTGATAGTGGTGGCGAGACTGTTTGCTGTGGTTGGGGTTTCCAACCAGGAGCACACGGAGCTCTAGGGTCCACTTCCCTGAAACCTGTCATGATGGAGGGGTGGTCTTACACCCCAGTGTAGGAAGCAAAGGGAAAGGAAAAAGGAGAAACCTCAGTATTCACATATTTAGTAACTATGACTGTTGAAAGCAAAGTTGGGAAGTTTAAAGGGTTAGTGTTTTTCAACTGATGGAGAGTAAAAGATTTTCAAACTTTTGAGTTATTAAAAGTAAGGCATGAAATTGGCTTGAAGCTAATTAGAGAGTGGATTTGCATATTTCTGTTTGGATTCACACGTATAGTCTGTCAAAAGAAAACAAGAAACAATCCAGTTATTGTCGCTGAAATAAATATTAACTTCATGTTTAACTTTAGTTTTTAAAGCTATAGTAATAAAAATAAGGCATTAAGTATACCACTTTCAGATTATTTTAAACTATTTCCTCTGCAGACATTTAAATTTCCTGTGGTCTCAGACAGTAAATTTCCTATTACCCTATATAATTCCTGAATAGTATAGTTAACGATCAAAAAATTACTCTTTTCCTTTCAGGATGCCAAGAAACATGAATCTAAAGAAAGTTTCTTGTACTGCTGAGTAAAGAAAATAAAATATTATTTACCAAATGACACTATATTTTGATATCTTAATTTTCAAGTTGTTAACGCCTTTGCATTGTTGTCACATTATTTTTGTATAATGTTATCTCACAAAAATGTTCAATAAATTAGAGTGAATTAGAATGAAATTTTTAAGCAAAGAAAATATTGTATTTTGAATATAGGAGTGACTAGATTTTTGCCATCTGAAAAAATACATTTAATTGCCTTTTATAAAATGTTTATTTTATAATGCTAACCTTCATTCAACTGTGTATTACTTTATAAAAATTTATTTATTTTTATATATTTGTTTTTGGCCGTGCTGGGTCTTCGTTGCTGCATGGAGGCTTTCTCTAGTTGTGGTGAGCAGTGGCTGCTCTTGGTTGTGGTGTGCAGCCTTCTTATTGCAGTGGTTTCTCTTGTTGTGGAGCACGGGCTTCAGGTGCATGGGCTTCAGCAGTTGCCCCACATGGGCTCAGTAGTTGTGATGCCCAGGCTTAGTTGCCCCATGGCCCATGGGATCTTCTCAGACCAGGGATCAAACACATGTCTCCTACATTGGCAGGTGATTCTTAACCACTGGACCACCAGGGAAGCGCCTGTGTATTTCTTGATTTTACTTGATCATAGGAAATGAAGGGGCCTTCTGATGTTTCTGGAGAAGGCAATGGCACCCCACTCCAGTACTCTTGCCTGGAAAATCCCATGGACGGAGGGCCTGGTGGGCTCCAGTCCATGGGGTTGCTAAGAGTTGGACACGACTAAGTGACTTCACTTTCACTTTTCATTTCCATGCACTGGAGAAGGAAATGGCAACCCACTCCAGTGTTCTTGCCTGGAGAATCCCAGGGACAGGGGATCCTGGTGGGCTGCCGTCTGTGTGGTCACACAGAGTCAGACATGACTGAAGTGACTTAGCAGCAGTAGCAGTATGATGTTTCAATAACTCTAAAAAGTTTTTATTCTAATTATTATAAGCAATAATTTTGAAAACTCTGAGTCGCAAAAAGATCATCTCTATCCTACAGATCAGTGAGGAATGCCACCCAGATCATTCTCCTTGGGCAACATTTCTCCTATTTAAAAAATAAAATCCTCTAGAAAGAAAACTTTAGTTTTAAAGTAGTGCTTTAGAGTTGAAGAGTGTGACAGGTATTATTTACACTAAACTTCTAAGAGGACAGTAAACTGAGACATAATAGTAGCTAATTTAAAAAAAATTACATTTGATATGCAAACTAGATCTTTCTGTTACTTCTTAAGTACATTTCATATAGGAACAGGATATAGCCAAATATAAAACACTGGTAGATTACCAAAACCATTCCTAAGTGTATGCTAATTTAACGCAAAGAGGCATCTAACATGACTCCAGACATACGAAGAACTGATTAAGATAAGACAGGTGTTCTTTAGTTGAAGTGAAGTGAAATGAGGTGAAGTGAAGTTGCTCAGTCGTGTCCGACTCTTTTGCAACCCCATGGACTGTAGCCTACCAGGCTCCTCAGTCCCTGGGATTCTCCAGGCAGGAATACTGGAGTGGGTTGCCATTTCCTTCTCCAGGGGATCTTCCCAACCCAGGGATCAAACCTGGGTCTTCCGTATTGCAGGCAGATGTTTTACCATCTGAGCCACCAGGGAAGTCCTTTAGTTAAATGGCTCCATGCCGGGGTCCAGCCCCGGTGGATCCAGGGTGATTTGAAGGGTGGATGGCATCGGCGTCTTAGAAAAAACTTATTTAATTACAGATAGAGAGGGATTAGAAAATGAGCAAAGAAAAGAGGCTGAATAACTTGGCTTACATGGAATACCAATCACCACCTATGTAGGCCACAGGCGTCTTTCCATTCTCCCGAGGGAGAGGAGGCACTGAAGCCCCCCTCCCCGCCCCGGTCCCATCTTAGAAGCCCAGGCAGAATTAGTAGGCTTGGTGAGGACCCCCGAGCCAGATGGGAATTCAGCCAGAAAATAGTAGAAGATATTAGAGGAGAAAAAGAGGCTGAATAACTTGGCTTACTTGGGATACCAATAAAATTCCATGACAAGGAATTTGCACCATCTACGTTGGGCCGCCGGCACCACTTGAATATTGGAAAGTGCCCCACTTGGGCACTTTTTCGCATGGGCTTGAAAGCTGGGGCGAGTAAGCAGACATGGCGGGCACCCACGCTCCAGATGGAATTCAGCCAGNTTGGGATACCAATAAAATTCCATGACAAGGAATTTGCACCATCTACGTTGGGCCGCCGGCACCACTTGAATATTGGAAAGTGCCCCACTTGGGCACTTTTTCGCATGGGCTTGAAAGCTGGGGCGAGTAAGCAGACATGGCGGGCACCCACGCTCCAGATGGAATTCAGCCAGAAATACGGAAAACAAATCTTTCCGGAAACTGATCCGTTTTCTTTATTTTCAGTTTTGCTTATATACCTTTTGTTACACATAGGGATGAATACAGAGTCACACGGGGGTCAGCAGTCCTGACCTTTATCAAAATCAGGTGCTTTGCATAAATGTATACAAAAAGGTCTTAGGGGTTTTACATCANGGCTTGATCACGCCTTTGCGTATGCCAAGCCTCCTTCCTCATGACCTTTGCCACGGGTGGAGTTCCTCAGGCAGCTCCAAAAATGTGAGTAACTTGAGCTGGAGAAATCCCATAATCCAGTCTGCTTGCCAATAGACTTAGGAATTTAACCATAAAATTCTATCTAAAAGGCAAAACTGCCTACATAAGATATTTTATTAGAATACTTTTTGTTAGCCTACACCAGAGTTTCTTTGTGGTTTTTGTACAGTCACTGCATTAAAATCACCAGAGACACTTTAAAATGCAAATTTATGGTTCTTTTGCTAGAAATAGTATATTAAAATCCCCAGGACTAGGCTGCAGATTGTATTCCTGAAAAACTCTTTCAGGTGGTTCTGGCAAAAAACTAAAATAGAACTACTCATCCAATTCATCTGGAAATTGTGTACTTATATGCTTTTTCCATTGAACAGTAGCATTCAAGAACAAAATTTACTGCTTGGCTTGTTGTTTGGCTCGCTTGAAGGATCTTCAAGTTTCTGGAATTATCCCCAAAAGCCTTGCCAAAAGAGAAGCAGATTGTCTAAGCTGCAGGAAAAGAAATTGAAAAGATTATAAAGATTACAGTCAGCATTCTGTGATTTGTCAGCTTGACCCAAGGAGAGCAAGGAACACTTTGACCAACTGGTCATGTCTATAAATGCTTTGTCATTGAATATGAAAACCAAGAATTGACAGGAACAGAGACTGGATTAGAGATAGTGGTGAGTAGCTGCAGGCGCAGTGCAGAGGCCGTGGAAGATGGTCAGCAGCAGACACCCAGAGGGGAGAATTGGCAGCAAAGGAAAGACTGAAATTCAAACATTCCTTAAAATTGGTTTGTACTCCCCTGGATAAAGGACCTGTTATGCACATATATAAATCAAGACAAGGAGACCAATCACCTCTGAGTGATTAAGTTGAAAACAGTGTCTCTACTTCTGGTCAAGTAGAAAGTCTAAATACTTTTAAATGCTAGTTGACGAGCTGTGTTTATTTTAAGAAGGTGAGCTTCCTCTCTTCAAGAGAGGCAGCACACGCTCTAGGTTATCCTGCATTGTTTGAGCTGTGATTCCTTGTCTTCCTCAAGGTTTATGACTTCTCAATTTTCTCTTAATTGGGATAATAATAGTACTTACATCATAGATCCTTTAAGAGGTTTAAATTACTTGATACGTATAAAACAGTGCATAGCACATAAGTGGTTGTTGTTATCATTATTCAAACTAAGAGACAGAATTATGTAAATTGAGTAAAATGTCAGCAGTCAAAGCTTTCAAAGGATGTTGTGGCATTGCGAATAATTCATCTATTAACACAGGAAATCTCCTGAACAATCTTAGAGAATAAAGATATTATTATAAAGTATGGCCAGCTTCCACCATGACAGTACACCAAGTGTCTCCAGTTTGAAAACAAATAAGAACTTACTACCTTTTTTTAAACGTATTTTAATCCCAGTGTCAGAAAATTATAATCCTAGACCTTCCAAAATGTCACAGATTTAACCACTGAAAAATGAAAATCTTTCATATCTGTGAGGAAAAGCATTCACAGCTTCAAAATATTTGATGAATAAATAAATGGCTGTTGATCTTGAGGGCCTCTTCCAACTTTGTGAGAAGTGAAATTGTAATAGACTCATCTTTGCTGGCCCTCTTTGTATTAAACATTTCTTTTCCTCAGAAGCAAAGTTTAGTGTTTCTGTGCTTAAAATTAGGAAGTAGACTAGTGAAATTATTTCAGAGCTGTAAAACTAGTATTTTCCTAATAAAAAACAACTTCTAGGGAGTTCCCTGCTTGTCCAGTGGTTAGGACTTGTCACATTCACTGTTGTGGCCTAGTTCCAATCCCTGGTCAGGGAACTAAGATCCCACAAGCTGTGTGTCATAGCCAAAAAAAAAAAAAAAAAAAAGGCCAACTTTCTAAACATTCTAAAACATCGATAAGCTGATGATCAATTAACTGAGCATCACTATCTTCATGACACGTAACTAGATGACACTAACGTGGAGAGACAGGAAGGTTATAAACAAACTATTTGAATTAACCAATAATGAATATTGTTTATCTTAACGTCGCAGGGAAANAACAAAAAAAAAAAAAAAAAAAAAAGCCAACTTTTGTATTCTCTTGACCCCTGCAGATCCAGAAACTCCTTTCTCCCTAGTAGGGAGTAATTGGAATTTTCTTTGGTCAATTTTTATTTTATTTTATTTTATTTATTTATTTATTTTCTTTCTTTGGTCAATTTTAAAAATTATTTTCCTATGTCTTAACTGTAAGTGGTAAAATGCAAGTCCATTCTAACTTTTACTTACTGAAAAATAATAGAAGTACAGAAGCTGAGAAATTACTGTCAAAATGTAAAATAAAAGACTGACCAAACCAATAAATAAATAAATAAATAAGTTAATGCATAAATGGAAAACAATGTTTGATTTGTACACATTTTTGCAACTTCAGTGAAACATAATTTCCAAACTCACTTGTATGTTTCCACTCTTTAGTGGCTAGAAATTGTGCCAATCAATCAAGTCAAGTGATGGGTATAAACTGATTTTAGAAGAACCTCTGAGGCTTTATTGGTGGGTACGTCAGACCTGCAACAGAATACGGTTCTGAAGCAAATGGTCTCTAGAACCAGGTAAACCTGGGTTTTAATTAAAACTACTCATCAGTTTGTCAGCATGAGCGAGTTACTTCCCAAATAATCAAGTTTCTTTATCAGCAACATGGGGATAATTTCCTATCTTAAAGTTCAATATGAATGTAAAATGAGATAAAATATAAATGAGGTGCTTAACACAATGGCTAGCATGGAGTAAGCATTCAATATATTAAGTGTTCGAAGCTGTTGTTTTTGAAGTAGTATGAGAAGGATATTTTGAATGGAACTAAAAATCTAAAACACTTCTATGACATTAGTGAACTTTATCCTGTGATAAAGTTGCTTTCATCTTTGATTTTATATACCAACACTTCCTCCAGAGATAAGAGATCAAAGAAAAAGTACAAATTTTCAAATCTATTTTCATCACTGTGAAGCTAGTGCCTATTCAGCCCTAAATTCCAAATTATCTGAAACATAGAATAATAAAGGATATTTATAATTATTATCCCAGTCATCAAGAACAAGTTAAATTATTGCAGTGGCTTTTGTAAAAGGTGGGAAAATATATGGTTAGTCCTAAATCATGTCCAACTATTTTGTGACCCCATGGGTTGTAGCCCACCAAGCTCCTCTGTCCATGGGATTCTCCAAGCAAGAATACTGGAATGGGTTGTCATTTCCTTCTCCAGAGGATCTTCCCGACCGAGGGGTAGAACCAGCATCTCCTGCATTGCAGTCAGATTCTTTACCCATGAGCCACCTGGGAGGCCCCATATAATATCATATATACATATATACATATATAATTTTAGTTGTGTTATCTCTTTGTAACATTCACTCCTTTCAGATTAATTTTTTCTATAAATATGTCTGTTCTTGGCTAATATTGCCAAAATATTGCCTCTTAAAGTTGTACTTGTTTTCATTTAAATTATAGTTACTTCAGAAGTCACCTAAGGATTTCTAAGAGTGGAATAAACCTGAGTTAAAACCATTAATTCAACACAGATCTTCTGAGTATCCTACTCAGGGCCCAGTGCTTGTAAGTTCTCCCTGAATGTTAGAAAGAATGGATAAGTGAGTGAAAGTATAATGTGTGTGGGATACAGTATAATGTGTAAGAGTGAAGGCTGTGGAATCAGACAGTTGGATGGGAATCCTGGCTCCACTACTTACTATCTTGCCTGTGCACGGACCTTGGACAACTGACTTAGCCTCTCAGTGCCCAGTTTTCTCATCTATAAAATTGTAATAATAACAGTTTCCTCATTGGATTGTTTGAAGATCAAGTAAATGAAAATGAACAAATCACTTATAACAGAGACACATACTAAGAACTGATAATTATTTCCTAAAATGCTAGAATAAAAAAGAAATATTAACTATAACTTTAAAGGTAAAACTTATACGTGAAATGCCAATATTTAAAGTCATGTACTACTAATTTAAAATTTCTAGGAATAAAGACTAGCTTGACAATTCAGTTGTAGCCAGCTGATACAGACTCTGCCCATATCTATCATACGCAGCCCTTTCACAGGTTGGAAAAGGGGGGAAGGTCTCTGAATCCAGTCTACAGTAACTCTAACACATTGCTACATCAGGTCACATCTTAGTCCACCTAGCCCAAGAGTCTATAAGCCACAGAAAATATTCATAAACTGAAAGGGTATTTAGCCACTCTAAGACAAGTGAAACAAGGAAGGTCTGAGTCTAATGAAATGACAGCTCGTTGGTTGTACCTGGGAAGATCCCTAGCTGTGGCAGTTTTAGGAGTGGGAATGATCTAGCTCCGAATTTACGTTCTCTACACTTACCATCTGATCAGAAGGATCATGCAGCTGACACAGGTAAGAATGTATTTATTCTGTTTGTGGAGAGTATTTAGAAGTTCCTCTGTGCTGGATATTGTAGTATCAATTTCCAAGGACATTTCTAAGAGTAACTGGCTTTTCAAAATGTTACCAAAAGGTTACATTTTTTAAATACTCAAGTATAAGTCATTTTATTTTCTAATCTTTGAGGAATTAAGATATAAAAATAAGCTTTCTCTGATATAACAGTGGTACTATTTAGTCAGCTGTGCTCTCTTTCATTAAAATTGTTTATTTGATAATACTAGGCTAAGTAGCATTTTAGCAGAGTGGCTAAATGTCTTATTAGAGAGTTTTCACCTGTTTTAAATAGCCTAGCTAAATGTCTTCAGTTTGTAAAAGAAAAAATATATTTGTTGTTTTTAAAGTCTTGGGCTACATGGGCTAAAATGTAATCTGATGTAGCAATTCTGAGTGTTATTCCATTCTAGATCCAAATACAATTTCTTCCTTAGGTTATGCCTTACATCCCTACTTTGAAAAGCAACTGAGTAGCAAAGCAAAACAGTCTAGACTAGATTATTTTAATGCTTTGAATATCCGCACATTGTTGAAGATGTAACCTAAATATAATGGAAGGCACAAGGATTATTTTAAGTGGGAAAAGAAGGAAGCTTCTCCAAATTAGTGCAACGCTTTCAGTATCAGCATAGAAGCAAAAGTGGGTGCAGCATCCAGTAACTGCATGGTCGACGTGGGATGGGGGACTATTGTGAAGCTTACAGGTGGACAGAGGAGATCAGTAGCATGCCTTAACTTATTATCTGCAATTCTTTACTATTTAGTGTCTTTAGGATTTACTTGATATACCCTACTTGCCTAGGGTATGAGAGTGAGAGTGTAAGTCACTCAGTCGTGTCCTACTCTTTGTGACCCCATGGACTGTACCCACCAGGCTCCTCTGTCCATGGAATTCTCCAAGCAAGAACACGAGTGGGCTGCCATTTCCTCCTCCAGAGGATCTTCCCAACCTAATGATCAAACCTGGCTCTCCTGCACTGCAGTCAGATTCTTTACCCTCTAAGCCACCAGGGAAGCCCTGTTGCCTAGGGTATATGTTTGTCTTCATGCTTCACTTAGCACACTGGATTTTAGAACAAATATTGTGTCTTATTTTTCTTTATAATTACCATAGTATTGACTCCAGTGTTTTGTACATAGTATATGTACAAATTAATTAACTTCTATTTTTAAAACATTATGAAGTTTTTTCTTTAACATGAGCAAATATTTATTGAGCACCAAAATGACTTATGAAAATTACTAGATGCAGCTTAAACATTAGTATTTAATTATCCCTACATTACTAGGAGCATTCATTCATATCATGAATTTATTGAGTTCACTTATTCAGTTAATTCTTTTTTTTAGAGCTGTTTTGTACCAAGCATCAGGTCTGGGGCTGCTGAAACACACTGAAAAATAAACTGAGTTCCATTAGAAGAAAGCAAACAATAGTGATATAATTTATATAATGGAGATATAAAAGTCTGAGAAAACACTATAATTGGCATCCAAAAGTCCATGATGTAAATGTAATGTTGCCATATTATTAGGTTTATGAAATGATGGACACTCTTGATTTTCCAACTTAAGCAATTTGGTGAATAGTTATACACTTTACTGAAACAGGGAAGACTGAAGGAGAAAAGTATTTGCAAAAAAAAGATTAAGTTCAGTTTGCATGTGCGTGCATGCTTAGTCACCCCAGTCATGTCCAACTTTTGCAACCCCATGGACTGTGGCCTCCAGGCTCCTCTTCCATGGGATTCTCCAGGCAAGAATACTGGAGCATTGGGATGCTGGGTTGCCATGCCCTCCAGGGGCTCTTTCCAACTCAGGGGTCAAACCTGCATCTCTTATGTCTCCTGCCTTGGAAAGCAGGCTCTTTACCCCTAGTGCCACTTGCGAAGTCCTAAGTGCAGGTTGGGACACATCAAATTTGTGATATTCTGTGCAAAAAGTAGGTGAGTAGGTAGGTAATTCATAAGTTCAGAAAAGTAGCTTAGTTAGCTAACTTGTTTAGAGATGAGTGGAATATATATGTGTATAGGTATATATGTATGTGGGTGAGTGAGTGACAGTCACTCAGTCGTGTCTGACTCTTTGCGACCCATGGACTGTAACTGCCAGGCTCCTTTCTCCATGGAATGCTCCAGGTAAGAATATTGGAGTGGGTTGCCATGCCCTTTTCCAGGGGATCTTCCCAACACAGGGATCAAACATGGGTCTCCTGCATTGCAGGCAGATTCTTTACCATCTGAGACACCAGGAAAGCCCATATATGTATGTATGTAATATGTATATATATATGGATAAATCTTGGTATGTTTGTATTATTTTTAAGATAAGATAATTTTTTTCTGATGGTTCTGTTTCCTCTGCAAAGTTTAAGGAAAAGTTATCTGCTGAGAGGAAAGCAAAAGGAGGGTGATTTGAGTAGCAGAAAGGCTACTAAGATTTTGCTGGAATCTGTCTACACCATTTTCAACCAGTCATCTAGAGCAGCATTATCTAATAAAAATGTGGCTATTGTGGAGAGTGGGGAGCAGGTGTGTTGAGTAACTTGAGGCTGGTGACAGTGGATTATAGTAGAACCAGTATGTTCTACTGAATTTTGTTTTTTTTCAACAGTGCTCAGCTGTTGAGGGAGAAGGCAATGGTAACCCCACTCCAGTACTCTTGCCTGGAAAATGCCATGGACGGAGGAGCCTGGTAGGCTGCAGTCCATGCGGTCGCTAGGAGTCGGACACGACCGAGCGACTTCACTTTCACTTTTCACTTTCATGCATTGGAGAAGGAAATGGCAACCCACTCCAGTGTTCTTGCCTGGAGAATCCCAGGGACGGGGGAGCCTGGTGGGCTGCCATCTCTGGGGTCGCACAGAGTTGGACACAACTGAAATGACTTAGCAGCAGCAGCAGCTGTTGAGAGGTAGGTACAGAAGAAGCACATGGTAGGATTCATCAAAAGGCTCTGCCAGTTGGATGCTACGTGAGGAGGGATACTAAAAAAGTTGAGAGTATTTGCAAAAAAGTGATTGAAATGATGGGCTATAGTGTCAAGTTAAATGTAAGTAAAGATGAGGGGGTTGATAATTGGAGAAAAAAATGAAGAAATCAAAGGTCTTACATTATTAAAAAATGAGGATAGCTGATGAAATGAGCTAGAAAGAAAGTAGATAGAAAAACCTCTTTGCAACTTTCTGAATATGATTGGAGTATTATTTTCCCCATTTTACATAAGAGGGCAACTGAGGCACAAACTATTTTGACAACTCAGTTATAGCATGAGTCTTGCACTGCATCTTGAATATGAGACTCCTAATAAACTAAACTGACTTCCCAGTAGATAGTTATTTTTCTTACTAGATATGCAGATCATAGATATTCTTTGTTCAAGGAAAGGAAGCATTACATTTAACAGAGTTGAAATGCATATGTCCAAATAAGTATCAAAATAGAAAAATAGATTGTTCATTTTAGAGCATGTGTCTGCTTCATCTTTTTAACGTTTACTTGTTAAATATTCATTTACTGCTTTATGTTTTCACTTTCAAATGTATTTTGTTTTGAGTGTCATTATATTATAGTTGGGGCTTCCCAAGTGGCTCCAGTGCGGGAGATATAAGAGATGTGGGTTTGATCCCTGGGTTTGGAAGATTCCCTGGAGGACGGCATGGCAACCCACTCCAGTATTCTTCCCTGGAGAATCCCCAGGAATCTGGCAGGCTGCAGTCCATAGGGTCACGAACAGTTGAACACAACTTGAAGGCATTTAGTATGCACACATATTATAGCTGTTAATTTTAGTATTAAGCTTAATATTTTGTATATGATAGCATTTAATTACCTTTATAAAGTTTTTGCATTAGTTCACTCTATTCATAGCACAACAGTAATTAATATCAAAAGGAAATAATACTTTACATAGGAAAATATGTCTCATATCAGATATTTTTGCTGGAATCTATATATGCCATTTAAATCAATCATCTAGAGCAGCAGCATCTAAAAAAAGTATAATGTAAGCTCAAATTTCTAAGTTTAAATATTTGCATAGACATTAAAAAATTAAAAGGAGCAGGTAAAATTAATCACATATTTTATTTAATCCAATATGTCCAAAATATTCTTATATCAAATTTTAACCTATATAAAAAGATGAATGGGCTTCTCTGGTGGCTCAGTCGTTAAAGAATCTACCTGCAATGCAGGAAACCTGGGTCAGGAAGACACCCTGGAGGAGGGCATGGCAGCCCACTCCAGTGTTCTTGCCATGGACAGAGGAGCCTGGCGGGCGGCAGTGCATGGGGTGGCAAACAGACAAACACGACTGAGCGACTGAGCACACACAGAAAGATTAATGCATAGTTTATTCTTTTGGAGAGTGTACTAAGGCTTCTAAACCTTGTGTATATTACAGTATGTAATGTATCCAAACAGTGTGTGTGTGACACGGTGCATCAGAATCTGGAGGAGGCACATTTCAAGTGTTCGTGAGCTACGTGTGCTAGTGCCAATAGCACTGGGCAGTGCAGATCTGGAGACTTCAGAAAGTATAGTTCAACAAAATAACACAGAGTTGAGCTCTTTGTTTCTCCTAAGAGAGCAGCTTAAGAAATCTTGGTAAGGAAAAATACTTATTTGTTAGAAAAATAGTTTTTTAAAAAGTAAATAAGCTCAAACTGCTACAAAGTTCTGGTCTCTTTTAGTATTAACAATCCTTTTACCATAGTCTTATTTGCCATAATTTTTTTCATTAAACTTTTAATATGTGCCTATTTGTAAATATATATATATATATATATACACATACACACATACATATGGCATAATTGTGTTTATTTATATAAATTTGACTTTAAAGGACTAATGATAAATCTTGGGCAATTTAATAGTTTCATTGTGTATTACTCTATAGCATAATCATGCAAAAATTCTGAAGATTTATAATTCCTATTTGTGGAACATAAGAATTTTTAAATGTAAGGATTTAATCCTATAGTAGTAGTGAAAGTAGCCCAGCCATGTCCAAGTCTGTGACGCCAGGGACTGTAGCCCTCCAGGCTCCTCTGTCCATGGGATTCTCCAGGCAATAATACTGGAGTGGGTTGCTATTCCCTTCTCCAGGGGATCTTCCCAACCCAGGGATCGAACCCAGCTCTCCTGCATTGCAGGCAGATTCTTTACCATCTGAACCACCAGGGAAGCCTTGAATTCTATAGAATGGAATAAATGATGCATTTTAAATTTACATTTTTACGTTTAAAATTTAGAGTTTCCATTTAATGGCAATTAATGACATTATTGGTTTCAACATTTAAAATCAAAATCATATTATAAATATTCAGTGCAACATAAAACACAAACACATCAGCTTTTTATATGCTTCCAATTGAATACTATAAGAAATGTTAAAGTCAAAAGATACTTTGTATTTGCATTTGTATGTGCAGTTCATTATTCACCACCCAAATGTGATTTTCAAAGAAGTGGCAGGTTATGTTCATTAAAGAAAAAGAACTTATACTACATAAATAGCCATGAAAGCTGCTGCTGCTAAGTCACTTCAGTCATGTCCGACTCTGTGTGACCCCATAGACGGCAACCCACCAGGCTCCCCCGTCCCTGGGATTCTCCAGGCAAGAACACTGGAGTGGTTGTCATTTCCTTCTCCAATGCATGAAAGTGAAGTCTCTCAGTTGTGTCCGACTCCTAGCGACCGTATGGACTGCAGCCCACCAGGCTCCTCCCTCCATGGGATTTTCCAGGCAAGAGTACTGGAGTGGGGTGCCATCGCCTTAAGCAGCCTATAAATACACTGCAGGAGAAGTATGTTTGAGACAACATTTACAACTTGCTTAAATTCTATTCACATTTATTATTTCATTGTGGTGAATAGATATTTATTATCTAAGTTGTTTTCTAGCCTTTGGCTTCTCAAAGTCAATAGAAAATGGGAGTGTATTAGTTTCATAAAGTAGCTACCACAGTGGAAGTCATAATATCCTTAAATTAATTTTGTTGTCAGTTTTCAGCACAAACCTGAGAAGATAATAGTCTAATGTTTCATGTGAGCACTTCTGGCACAAATGCGCTCAGGTTACATATAGATTCTTGGACATTATTTTGAAACCTGAGCTTTAGCAGTGAACAAGAGAAATAAAGTTCTTGTCCCTTCAAGTGGAAGGGTATATAATGAAAAGAAGAGAAAGAACTCAGAACAGGTTAAGAAGTAAACTCAAGGTCATGAACTATTAAGTGATAGAAATAGGATAGAAATCTGTGTCTGACTTTGAACCTAAATGTATATTTCACTTCTTTAGTTTTACCAGATTTTTATCAGATTTTCTTGCCTTGAATAAATCGCTAATATTGTTGAAGTACAAGTACCTAAGAATTAAGCATAGAACTTTTCCTATGAGAGACCATGACCTAAACCTAAGAGAGTCTGAGAACTCCCTCATTACCCCAGTATCAAGAATTAGGCCTATTTTAAATATAATTTGCTTTTCTTTGAAGCTTGTTGGACAGTAACTCTTAAAAATTCCTTATTTTTGGCAAACAAAATGTAGAAAAACCTAAAAAGTCATTTTGTTGATTAGTCCAACTAAAGAAAAAATTTATAAAATACTGATAATTAGAGAACCATAGATTTATTTTTGACACTCTCACTGTATATTTTAATTTGTTTGTTCATTGGCACCAAAGATGCAATACTTAATGCCTCACATTTATGTTAGATATCCTAAACATTAAAGCATACTTTAGCTCAGGAAAATTTCGCTTCTTTTTAAAAATAATACTTCATGGTTTAATCATGTTAGTCTTTGTCTTTCATATTGCTCATAATAGAAGGAAAACTTTAAAAACCACACACTAGACTAAAAAATGCTGACAGCCTTAAAAGACTAGCGTTGTGTGTACCAAGACATCATTCCAGAACAGAAATCCACAGTCTTTGTAGAACTGACTGACTTGACATTTGAGAAGAAAAGATACTTCCCTCTAAATGATTCCAAGGAAGATTCAGTATATATGACCCAGGGCATTTTGTCAAAATATTACTGTCATAATCATTGAAGCAGACTACAGTCTTTCTGTTCTTCATGAGTTCTGAGTGACATGTAAAAAGCAAGCTTATACTTGGGTAATGATGACTCATTTAATGAGGCAACAAAAGTATATTTTAATGACAAAGAATTACATATTATAAAAATATTTTGTTTTCCACATGAAATGCCTAAATTCGATTTAAAATATGCAAGTTAAGTCTTAACCTAGATTCCATGCTATACTTACAAAGTAATTTACACATTAAATCTTCTGAGAGTTTTGCTTCATATCCCCTCTATTACTTTGTTTTTCTAAATTTATTAAATAGGGCTATAAATCATGGTCTTTGACATGAAGTGTGGTTATTTTATACACATACACATACATACTGTTCTTTGCTCTGTGTGGCGTTCAGTCAGGTATGGCCACAAGAGGGGACACAGGAGGGACTCAGGAAAACAAAGTTTGTAACAAACTTTGTCCCGTGAAAAAGGCAGGTATACTATACCACACAGAGCAACAGGGTAGGTCAGGAGGCAGAAGGGGCAGGAGTGAGAGAAAAATCAAGGCTGGAACCTTTATTGGGGCAAGAAAGATAAGAAAGGGGAGAATAAAGTTTAAGATTGGCCAATCTGAATAATTTCTGCAAGCTGGGCTTTGGGTTATAGGGGTGGTCTCTAGTTGCCTGGTACAGGCCATGGGATGGTTCAGGGCAAAGAGCCTCTTGATGAAGGTGGAGAGAATGAAAAAGCTGTCTTAAAGCTCAGCATTCAAAAAACTAAGATCATGAAATCTGGTCCCATCACTTCATGGCAAATAGATGGGGAACAACGGAAACAATGACAGACTATTTTCTTGGGCTCCTAAATCACTGCAGATGGTGACTGCAGCCATGAAATTAAAAGACGCTTGTTTCTTGGAAGAAAAACTATGACAAACCTAGGCAGCATATTAAAAAGCAGAGACATTATTTTGTTGACAAAGGTCTGTCTAGTCAAAGCTATGGTTTTTTCCAGTGATCATGTCTAGATGTGAGAGTTGGACCATAAAAAAGGCTCAGTGCCAAAGAATTGATGCTTCCGAACTATGGTGCTGGAAAAGACTCTTGAGAGTCCCTTAGACAGCAAGATCAAACCAGTCAATCCTAAAGGAAATCAACCCTAAATATTTATTGGAAGGACTGATGCTGAAGCTGAAACACCAATATTTTGGCCACCTGATGTGAAGAGCTGACTCATTGGAAAAGACCCTGATGCTGAGAAGGATTGAAGGAAGGAAGAGAAGGGGACAAGAGAGGATGAGATGGTTGGATGGCATCACCGACTCGATGGACATGAGCTTGAACAAGCTCCGGGAGATGATGAAGGACAGAAAATCCTAGCATGGTGCAGTCCATGGGATCATAAAGAGTGGGACACTATTGACTGACTCAGCAAGAACAGTCTGGCTCTGGATTGGGATAATTTGCATATCAAAGGCATGCCCCAAGCTGAGCCCCTTACTATCTCTAGAATTGGCTCATACCAAAAACTGACATCACTCCCCAGCCAGAAAGGTTTTTAAATTGGCAAAACATAACACAATCAAGCTTACTCCTTGGAAGGAAAATTATGACCAACTTAGCATATTAAAAAGTAGAGACATCACTTTGTCAACAAAGGTCCATAGTCAAGGCTATGGTTTTTTCAGTGGTCATGTATGGATGTGAGAGTTGGACTATAAAGAAAGCTGAGCGCCAAAGAACTGATGCTTTTGAACTGTGGTGTTGGGGGAAGATTCTTGAGAGTCCCTTGGACTGCAAGGAGATCCAGCCAGTCCATCCTAAAAGAAATCAGTGAGTGTTCATTTGAAAGACTGATGTTGAAGCTGAAATTCCAATACATTGACCACCTGATGGGAAGAGCTGACTCATTTGAAAAGACCCTGATGCTGGGAGGGATTGAGGGCAGGAGGAGAAGGGGACGACAGAAGTTAAGATGGTTGGATGGCATCACTGACTCGATGCACATGGGTTTGGGTGGACTCTGAGAGTTAGTGATGGACAGGAAGGCCTGGCGTGCTGTGATTCATAGGGTCGCAAAGAGTCGGACACGACTGAGTGACTGAACTGAACTGAAAACTGAACTAAGAAATACAAAACAGTTTTCACCTGGAGCTTTGCTGTTTAGATATTTTAAAATATCTGTAATCAGTGGCCTTTTGGTACATTCTATTGATGAACAAGCTCCTTGTTTTTTTGATCTCTAAGCCCAGAACCCTAGGGCTTCCCTGGTGGCTTAGCAGTAAAAGAATCCACCTGTAATGCGGGAGACCTGGGTTCAGTTCTTGGATTGGGAAGATCCCCTGGAGGTAACTCACTTTATTATTGCCTGGAGAATCCCATGGACAGAGGAGCCTGGCAGGCTACAGTACAGTCTGTAGGTTCACAAAGAATGGGACACGACTGAACTGACTGAACAGGCTCGCACCAGAACCCTCATTTTCTTGCAGGCAAGCAAACCTGATAACTAATAACAACCCTGTCTCAGGAAGCACAATGTGCTTCAACTCTTCACTGACATTTCCACATCCAATGGCCCAGTCTCCTGAGCCCTGCTCTCTGTGAAAAAGGCTAACTTTTCTGAGAAGAAAGCCTTTACTACAGCAACAAGGCAAAGGTCATGAGGAGAATAATGTAATATATGTTGCTGTTAAGTCATACAAACGTATATATTATACATTATACATATATGGATACATATATATATATATAAAGTGCCACAGATTCCAAGAACTTGGAACATGGAAGTTATTTATGGTTCTCTACAAATCTTTTTACCTGACTCCCACACATACTCAGAAAGATAAAAGGGCAAGAAACAACTTCTTTTTCTCAGTTATTGTCAGACAAGTATAAGGAAAATATAGACAATTTCCAACAAGGCATCCTTGTTTCTAAATATAAAGGTATAATGTATAGGTAATGTATATTTTGGGCTTCCCTGGTGGCTCAGAAGTAAAGAATCCACCTGCAATGTGGGAGACCTGGGTTTGATTCCTGGATTGGGCAGATCCCTTAGAGGAGGCCATGGCAACCCACTCCAGTATTCTTGTCTGGAGAATCCCCATGGACAGAGGAGCCTGGTGTGCTGTAGTCCATGAGGTCACAAAGAGTTGGACATGACTAAGCAACAAAGCATGATGTATATATGGCCTCTTGAAAATAATCCTAGAATGAGTGTCTTTCTTTTTTTTAATCCTTTGAGACTCCAGAAATTCTGGTAGATTCTTCTATTCTTCTACTGTAAAATCGGGTAGATTCTTCTTGAAACATTAATTTTAATTAGATGTGAGAATTTATAGATAGTAATTAAATTTAATCAAGATATGTAGGGTTAAAGTATGTTCTCAGTCTCTGAAATGTTGCAATGTGATTATATAAAGTAGATTTTTTTTAACTAGAATTTGATTTGCAATCAAGTTTTCAAAAGAAAAAAATCAGAGTATCCACTATTTTTTAAAATATGGAACTAATGTCTTTTGTACTTTAAAGTCTGAGAAATTAATATTCTTAATTTATAACCATTTATACATTCTGGCCTAGAGAATTCTATGGACTATATAGTCCATGGGGTCACAAATAGTTGGACCCAACTGAGCAACTTTCATTTCATTTCATACATTTTGAAACTCAATATTTAGTGACTGTAAAGGTTAGTTATAGTCCAAGAATGTTTTCATATTATAGTTTAGCTTTCAGTGCTATTTTTAGCAGCATAATGTGAATTTTTATGCACTGTAATCATTTCAATAATGCAGCATATTCATCATTTGTTAAATACAAAACTTGATACACTGATTATAGAGCTGGGTGATTAGCAAGAATAAATCAAGTTCTCACTTTTTCTCACAAAACTTTAACTCTTAGTGTTCCTTTGACATTAGTAAGAATGGTGAAAAATGTAAATTTATCCTTGAAGTAATAGGTCAGTGAGTGTCCCTTCTGATAATTTATCATGGAGCTTTTCTTTTTCCTGTTATTGAGAAGTACTATGTAATCATGTGGTTAAAAAAAAAAAAAACTAACATGAAAATAAGCCGGAGGGAAGTCTACTTCTGCCTAAAAGATTTATATATAGAAATAATGAGGTTAGCTGAAAAGTTCAGATGAAATAATAGAAAAGTTCTTTACCAACTGAGCTATGAGGGAAGCCCAATAGAAAAATTAGAGATTTTCTATATATGGTGAGTTGATGGATTAGAATTATGAAATTTATTCTGAAAACTTGTGAAGTGAGACGTTTTTGCTTAAAATATATATATCAAGGAAAATTGTGGGGAACAGTAGGCAAAGCTGAATTAAAAAAGAAAGGAACCATGAAAATTTTGAGAGATTAATTTTAAAAACCACTTCAACAGAGATATTATGGTCATAAAAATCCGGAGTTTAAAAGTACCTTAACAATGATCTTTAATCTCATTTGCTAAGTTAGGAAAAAGAGGACCAATGAGTAAAAGAAACATTTCCAGTAAACTATTAGCCATGTAGTTTTGGATCTAGAAATTGTGGTAAGACAGTTTTATTTAACAGATACACAGATGAATTCTTTTTATTCCCCTTTAGTAAAATTCCTCACAGCATAAAAATTTAATGTTCTAAATCAAACATTCGTGTTTTTAAACTCATGTATTTCTCCATCTTGAAGGAATTTCAGTAACTACTTTCTTAAGGGTCATTTGTGTCCTCCATACCTCTAAATCTGTAGCTTTTCTTAAATGTTCCTGGTAGTTAACTCCGTATCATTTGACCACCACAACTTTCTTGAACCTCATTCTTCTCTTCTGTGGAATTTGACTCTATACTATTTTTCTTATTTCTGAGAATGCATCTCTATTCACCTCAGTCACTCTTCTTTTCTTAATCTTTAAATATAAGTAATCCTTGGACTATCTTTTCAATTTTTTTCATTTCTCTCTCTCTACCCGCTTAGCCTGCCTACCTTCTTGCATATCTCAGTTGTTCAGTCATGTCTGATTCTTTGCAAGCCCATGGACTGCAGCCCACCAGTCTCCTCTGTCCATGGAATTTTCCAGCCAAGGATACTGGAGTGGGTTTCCATTTCTTCCTCCAAGAAGGACGGAAAGTCGACTCGACTGAACGACTTCACTTTCACTTTCAAGAATGGAAAGACCATTTACATCCCTTTTAGGCCATCCTAATTTCATCTGTCCTCTCCTGTTCAGCAAATACTTGTTGGTTCTCTCTGTTTAGCCCTGACTGTTCCCTCTAGCACTTGGCCTGAGTGTACAGCCTTCTCCTACTGAACCTCAGTTCTGTTCAGTTCAGTTCATTTGCTCATTCTTAGTTTTTCTGCATTGACTGAATTCCGTTCAGTCGCTCGCTAGTGTCTGACTCTTTGCAACCCCATGGACTGCAGCACACCAGGCCTCCCAGTCCATCACCAATTCCGAGTCCACTCAAACTCATGTCCATTAGATCAGTGATGCCATCCAACCACCTCATCTTCTGTCGTCCCCTTCTCTTGCCTTCAATCTTTCCCAGTATCAGGGTCTTTTCAAATGAGTCAGCTCTTCCCATCAGGTAGACAGAGTATTGGAGTTTCAGCTTCAACATCAGTCCTTCCAATGAATACCCAGGACTGATTTCCTTTAGGATGGACTGGTTGGATCTCCTTACAGTCCAAGGGACTCTCAAGAGTCTTCTCCAACACCACAGTTTAAAAGCATCAATTCTTCGGCGCTCAGCTGTCTTTATAGTCCAACTCTCACATCCATACATGACCACAGGAAAAACCATAGCCTTGACTAGATGGACCTTTGTTGGCAAAATAATGCCTCTGCTTTTTAATATGCTGTGTAGGTTGGTCATAACTTTTCTTCCAAGGAGTAAGCGTCTTTTAATTTCATGGCTGCAGTCACCATCTGCAGTGATTTTAGAGCCCAGAAAAATAAAGTCAGCCACTGTTTCCACTGTTTCTCCATCTATTTGCCATGAAATGATGGGACCAGAAGCCATGATCTTCGTTTTCTGAATGTTGAGCTTTAAGCCAAATTTTCACTGTCCTCTTTCACTTTCATCAACAGGCTCTTTAGTTCTTCCACTGAACCTCTCCATCAGGAATTTCCACTGGTCCAGTGTTGTTTCCTAAATCAGTACCACTTGGGAAACACTGTACTCTCTAAGGGCCTCCATTTTCTCTTCTTTAAGAGAATTGAAAGTGAAAATGTTAGTCTCTCAGTTACGCCTGAGTCTTTGCAACCCCATGGACTGTACCTCTGTCTATGGAATTTCCCAGGCAAGAACACTAGAATGGGTTGCCATTGCTTTCTCCAGGGGATCTTCCCGCCTCAGGGACCAAACCTGGATCTTCCTGCATTGCTGGCAGATTCTTTACCTCCTGAGCCACCACAGAAGTCCTCTTTAAGAGAATCACATGAGTTAATTCATAGAAAACACTTGGACAAGCATTTGGAATATAATAAAGGCTTATCAATTTGAGCTATGATTATATCTTATTCTTAGGTCCAGATACTAAGCTGTATAGATGGTTCCTTCTAGATAACTTTTACATTAGCTTTGTTTCCTATTAGTAGTAGCAATGGAGTTGCCTAAGTTCCTATTTCCTTTCCCAGAACTATTGCTGCTGCTGCTGCAGCTAAGTCCACTTCAGGTGTGTCTGACTCTGTGCAACCCCATAGACAGCAGCCCACCAGGCTCCCCCATCCCTGGGATTTTCCAGGCAAGAACACTGGAGTGGGTTGCCATTTCCTTCTCCAGTGCATGAAAGTGAGAAGTGAAAGTGAATTTGCTCAGTCGTGTCCGATTCCTAGCTACCCCATGGACTGTAGCCTACCAGGCTCCTCCATCCATGGGATTTGCCAGGCTATAAACTCCTAATTGATTTTTTGATAGGCAGTCTCTCCTGACTTTGCTATTCAAGACATATTAAATTGTGCTGCTGTTATAAACAACCCTGAATTCTTAGTTGCATAATCAACAAAAATTATAGTCACTCGGGGGCTCTGTCCGATAGAGGCTCTGTCTCTCACAGTCCCAGCAGCAGAGGGAAAGGGAAGTTGGAGTTGAATACCACCAATCAAATGCTTCTGCCCAAAAGTGATAGGACTCATTTCCAGTCATTCCAAATGAGCAAGGATCTGCCCTTTAATCAGCAAGGCACTGCTTCCTATCCAGAGTTCCAAGACTTAGGAACATTAAACACAGTTTCATTACTAATGATATAGTCAAGGAAGATGTTTTGACTAAAGAACAACCTGTTGATTAGCTAAATATTCCGCCCTAACTCTAGACATCAACTTTGTAGCATAGACAAATACACACACTCAAGTACAGTTAGATAATATACATTATAGTGCATTGATAGAATGTGTTTATATACAGTACCTGAATTACTGTTCAAAATACCAAGTGTTCAAATTCTGGTCATCTCCAGGAATCAAAGAATTAGCATGAAGAACTCAGATTTTTTATACTCTTCAGAGAGAGATCTTTTCTTGATCATCTAACTTAATTAAGGTTTAATGACATTAGAACTGGTCATTGGACTCTTAATTCTAAACATTCTCATGCAGCCATATTTGCATTTTACATGCTGATATATTTACCAGTACATTAATTTAAAAAGCCTATGTCATACCATTCTTGTATCCCTGCATTTGTGTGAATATATATGCAATAAACATTTGAATAAATGGTTACTATTTCACTAGCCTAAAATTGTAGATGGTCATTTGAGTAAATGAAATATTGTCTATTAAATTATAATGTAGGATCATAATCATTTTGAATTCCACATTTTAGGAAGGAAATAATATTTAATACAGAAAAAATATTTGATGAGGTGAAGAAGAGCAGGGTTTTAGCCGGGTTTGTTATCCTCCTTTCCCCCTTCCCACAGGGTATATGCCAGAATCAAGAAATGGCACTCCAAAGCCAGAAGTATCCACTCGGTGACCCACAACGGGTGCAGTCGAGTCTGAGTTATAGTGATGGGTATTCAGTTAGCTCTTCGCACATGCCTCCAAGAATACAAGAATGGGAAGGAAAGAGAATTAAGGCTTTCAACGTGGCGTAATGTGTGGGATTTTGGCTCATCTCTGGGTTTTTTCCTACTCTATCATTATTCCTGTTTTATTCTAACTTTTACGTCCCCCTAGCCTTCTCTAGCACCACTTACCAGCCTAAGATGTTATAAATAGTCCCATTCGAGTGTCTTTTCTGCCCCTGCACTGCAGTTCTCATACTCCATTCTGGGAGCTGGTAGGCCCTTTCTACTTTATTCATAACAATTCTGAGTCACTCCAGTCTCTAATTCCTTGGGCAGGTTCTCTCCTGAGCACCTTCCCACCTCTCAAATTGATGTAGTATTTTTTCATGACTGTGTATTTTATTTACAATGTTACTCTTATGTTTGTACTCTCACAAACTCAAGAGTTTATCTTTGTCCTGTGTTTACTGGTTATCCTAACAGCCAAACTACTTAGTTGTATTCATTTAAACCTATTAATGAATAGTTTTGGTCTATAAACATTTTGTTTATTCAGTAACTGCTGCTGCTGCTAAGTTGCTTCAGTCATGTCTGACTCTGTGTGACCCCATAGACGGCAGCCCACCAGGCTCCCCCATCCCTGGGATTCTCCAGGCAAGAACACTGGAGTGGGCTGCCATTTCCTTCTCCAATGCATGAAAGTGAAAAGTCAAAATGAAGTCGCTCAGCCGTGTCCGACTCCCCGCGACCCTATGGACTGCAGCCTACCAGGCTCCTCCGTCCATGGCATTTTCCAGGCAAGAGTACTGGAATGGGCTGCCATTGCCTTTTATAATCCCTTAAATATGCTAATTAAGTCTTTAGAGACTATTTGTAAGTATTTCACCACCTTTCATTACCTTTCTCCTAATGATAAGTGATACGAGATTTGCCCTTTAAAAAATCTTTCAGGATACAACTTTAAACAACTACAGTTGTGTCATAAAATAAATTGCTTGTGCTGACAATTTTTCATATTTCAAGACTACTACATATATCGATATTTTCATTATTTTCCAATGCCAAAAATCAGAAACATGCATAAAACCATATTCAGAATGTGGAAACACTGTTTCTTTCTGGAACTGAGCATCCTGTATCAGTGCCCAATATTAGTGTGTAGTAATCTCATGGAATTAGCTTGAAAGCCATGCTATACCTTAAGCCTATGGAATGAACTATGCAAATTGAATTGTTTTAGTCCTTCCTTGCTTTTTTCATTTGTCGGATTGTTTTAATTTTTTTTTTTTCTGATTGTCGATAACTTTTATGTTCATTTTGGAAAAAACAAAATAGAAAAAAAAGAACATTTTTCAAAAAGCATAATACCAACCGGAGAAAATTAAAACCACTTCACACTGTTCACAGTACATCCTTTAGATTTCTTTCTATATGCGCTTGTACTTTTCCCACGAACATAAACATCTGAAACATATTTTATTTTTCTTTACATTCCCTTTATTCCTCTAGTGCAGGTAGCTAGTGAGTCATCTATGAATCTAGGTTTCCTGAACTACCCAGTTTAGCAAGAGATGTTTATTTCTATTTATATGAATTTCTTTTCTTTTCTGTTTGTGACACTGTGTCACTCTGGGATTTGAATTTGCTTGTGTGCCTTAGTGGTAGAGTGAATCCATATTTGGTACGTGTGCCAGCCAAAGCTAAACTGCAGATATCTGCTTTCTCACCCTTTCTCCCATAACAAGAACATATTTTATGTTAATAAATATTTATTTACAACAGCATTTTCAAAGGTATATTCTATTTTATTGATGAACATGACTTATTTAAACATCCTCTACCATTGGACATTTCTGGGGGTTTCGCCTTTGTGTGTGTATGTGTTTTACTATTACAATCAGTTCTGCAATAAATATTATTCTTGCTAAATCTGTGATCATTGCTGTTTTCCCTTAAGGTAAATCCTGAAAGTAATAGTGATATGTTAAAGGATAGGCATGTTTTTTAAACGCTTTTGATACATTTTGTCGTGGTGCCTTTCAGAAATACATCACTGATACCCCCACCAGCAACACTGGTAATTTACCTTGTTACCAGACCCTTACAGATGTTCTCTTTTAAAGTAATAATATAATGACAGGGTCTGTGTTTTCTTAACCACTAAGTATTCCAAATGATCACCCATGTTTACAAATTCTTTACTACAAAATATTCTGTAAGTAAAGAGTCACAGGACTTTTAATATGTTGGTTGACAGCTTGTCTGCTTGCAGGGCTGTTTGCGTATAGTTTAAGGTGATGGCCGAGTGAGGAAAGTAAAAGAAAGCAATAGTGATACCCTAGACTCAGTCACCCTCCCTTCAAAACATGGCCCTGAAGAGCAGCTACACAAACTCATCCTGATGATCTGTGTTTTAAGGAGATGAGTAGATCCATCTTACAAAACTTTTCATAACGCTTCTTGTAGATAATGCATTACCAAAGGTGTTAGATTGAAGAGAAGTACATTTCTTTAAAACCAAATAGTAAAACATTAATCTATAAACTTATTTATCTTTTCAGTTAGTATTTTATTATATCCTGATTGGTTTTGGCTAAGTTCTTTATGCCCTAATATCCAACCATGAGAATTAAAATGCAAAAGTCGCAAGGTATATTTTGAGAGTGTATCTTTAACTTCCTTGGTAGGTAGTACTAGGTGGTTCTTTTAGAAAAGTATGCTTGGGGTAAAAGTTCCTACAAAACAGTACTAGTTATTGTGACTATGGAACATATATTATTTTGAAAGCCTTAGTCTTGACTGAACTTTGACTTTTATAGACCCATGCCATGCCTTTTCTGATGATAGCATACCATAAAATCATGTTGTATTTCTATGTTCATTTGCCCAGAATCCATGAAACAAGATATACTCTGGGAGCAAGTGTTTCATCATCAAAGGGGACCTTATAGATATTCCAGTTCAACATGTTTAATTGATGCTTAATGGATGATGATGGTGGTAGCGGTGGTGGAGATAATAATAAGAAGGAGGAAGAGAATTGTTGGAGCTCTTATGTGTCTCCTACTCTGCTTAGTGCTTTACTTAAGTTTTCTCATTTATTAAATGAGGAAGTTAAGTTCCAAAAAGGGAAACAACTCTCCTAAGATTAGTCAGTAAAGCCAAAATTCAAATCCAGATTTCCTGACTCTCAGTGTAGTCCATGCTACATACAGCCACATAATGCTGGCTATATGAAAACCATTTTAGACATGTGAATCTCCAAAGTCTTAAAATTTATAAAGATTATTTTTTATGCTTTTAATTATTTACATATATATATTGAAGGGCTTTAGCCTTATTTTATGTACTGTCTATATTCCCTAATTACTGTCATTTCTATTTATTGAATTTTTATTTTAATCTTATTAATGTCTATTCTTTACAATAAGAAGCTACAGTGAAATATTCTTTTATAAATGAGGACCCTGAGGATCAAGTAGAAGCAATAAACTTGCTGAAGGAAGTCAGTTAAGTAGCAATAAAGCTGGGATTGAAGCCCCCATCTGTTACCTCCAAACTCTTTCTACTTTATTCTATAGTTGCTTATTGAAAAATAGCAAAAGCAAACAAACTTGAAAATGATTAATTTGTGTCACCATGGAAGTGTATACACTGTCTCCTCTCTTGCTATCTCTTGGTCTGTTTTTGCCTCATTTCTTCTTGAAATTAATATGAATGATAAAACAATACACTTTACTGTCTTTTTAAAAAATTCACACTGAGTCTTTTTCCTCTTAAATACTTGGAGAAAATGAACATAGGTTAATACCTAAACTAACGTGTTAGGTATTCCCTGGCAGTCCAATAGTTAGGACTCCATGCCAGGGGTGCCCAGGTTTGATTCCTAGTCCTTTTTAGTAAATATTACTCTGGATAGAGGAAAAAAAAGTTTTTAAAAATTATTGCCTTCTGACCATATTGTATAGAAAACTGCTAATGACCTTTCTTTCAAATGAATACAAGAGGAAAATCTTTCCTTCATTTTTGGAATATAAACATATCAATAAATATGAAAATGTAAAGTGAAATAAATTATTTTTAATTCAAAACTAATGAAAACATCAATCCTTGTTAGAAAATTTAACAAGGTTTAGAAAAATCTTACTAATAAAATGAGAAAATTAAACAGCTACTCAGCAGTAGATGCTGTCATTTTTGCCATTTTTTTTGTAAAATTTCCCCAGTCATCAAATTTCTCTTTGATGGCTATAGTAAAGCAAATTTGAGAAGAATGGTTTGGAAGCTTCTTTTTCGTTATTGTTTTTCATTATATGACTGCCTTAAAGCATATTGCGCTTGTCAGATAGCATATTCTCTTAAATGAGCCGACTTATTTTTCACAAATCTTTTTTATCTCCCCACTGAGGCCATGCAAACCAGTGTCTTCTTTGAAAGCAGAAATTAAAACATGTCTGATTTTGGATACTTATGTTAAGGTTGGCCCTGAATAGTAAAACTCATTCAAGACCATGGTGTTTGAAAAAATTTAAGTCCTAAAAACATGCCCCATTAATGATATAATTGAATTTTACTCCAGATATTTCATCTAAACTACCTTTTTCTGTCTTTTCCTTTTTGCTCTTGCCATCACTTTTAACGATCCATGGGCCTACAGTGTCTTTACGTCCAAAATGCAAAGCAGACAAATGGGCATCTCAGGGAAGAACATGACCAAAAGCACCAGCATCAGCGGAGACATGTGCTCGCTGGAGAAGAATGATGGCAGCCAGTCGGACACCGCAGTGGGTGCCTTGGGCACCAGCAGCAAAAAGCGACGCTCTAGCATTGGGGCCAAAATGGTAGCTATCGTTGGTCTTTCCCGGAAGAGCCGCAGTGCTTCTCAGCTCAGCCAAACGGGTAGGCATTTTTTTGTTACTGTTAACTTCTGTAATTAAATCACACAATCTTTTCTCTTACTCATTCTGGCTCAGTAATGTGTGAATGATGACAAGTACCAGAAGGAAAGGGGCATTTTAAACTAGTGGACCTTTCTGAAAATATAAACATGACTTTGTTTTTCAGTGATGAGCGAACCTGCTTGGAAGTGAACCTTGGTTAACTGTTCTTGACATGCGCTTCACATGTTTTCTCCTCAAGGAGGAGCTCAGCTGTGGTCCCCCTGATTTCAGTTTCTGGTCCTTTGCAAAGGTGCTCTGATCTGTGAGATGTTTGCTTTTCTTTAGGGTCCTCAAGTTGGAACCCACCAAGTTAATTTACACTCCCAGCAAGCTACCACCATGAAGATGACACCACATATTTTGTGTGAATAATATACTTCTTTTATTGCTGACAACCTAACTTCTTTTTCAGTTTGTAAGCAGCATTTACCAGTTGTATCAATTTCCTCACTGCAGTTTTTACTTTCCCGGTTAACACTTCAAGTAGCAATATTCTCCAGCTGCAGGGGTGGAGGAATTTTCTGCTGATGGGGAAGATATTCAAAGCTTTGCTATTCGAAAATTCAGTCTCTAAATCACATCTGCAAAAATAAATTAGATACCACCCTCCTAACTAGAAAAGCCACTGTTAGCAATTAAGAATTTATTTGTGAGTCAAAGCAATGTCTTTTTTCAAATGGGTGTTGATAATTAAACATTCAGTCCCTGGTATCTGCGAAATAATAGCATATCTTCTACTTAACACAGAAACAAAAGCGTGTAATATGGTGTTTCTTTTACAGCAAATAAATTATAGGCAAATGGAGTAAATCTCATTTATGTCTGAATACTAAGGTTCTAGTACAGAGAAATCAGGGCATCAATCTGCAACACAGAAGAATTTAAGGGTACGCTAGTTCCTGGACCCGCCTAATCTTGTTTTTACAAACTATACCAGTGATTCTGGAAATTTGAGCCTTATATAAAAATATTATATTGAAATAAGATTTTTATGTCTTTCCTATATCCTGCCTGTGACTTACTATTTACTGTGATTATGTTAGAGTTTTTTTTATAATGTTAGAGTTTAATTTTTTACTTGGTGTTTTAAAATTTTATTTTGTGTTTTACTGTAGAATTAGGGATTTAATGTATGGACATAGAGATCATATCTAAATGATTTTTTTAATTGCTAATATTTATACGTACATAATTAACTGTGTTGTGGTAAAATGGTAGATGTTGGCCTTTTGAAGTTGAGAGTTTTTTTTTTCTCTAGCAGTGAGAACTTTATTGCATTTTTCTATTTAAAACTTATATTTGTAAACCTAAAACTGCTCTAAAAATAAATTCTATTAAGTTTTTAAAGTGAAGAACCTAAAATAAACACTAATAAGACTACAAGCTAGAGAATATGTGGTGTTAAACTAAATAATTAATTCTGTTCATTTGGGGTTTTTGGATAAATGTTGAACACTTATTGTGTGCCAGGCAAATTGAGAACACAGATGAGTCAGAAATCATTTATAACCTGAGTTGTTTATACTCTAGTAGAGGATATATACTTAAACAGATTACTTCAAGATCCTATGTCAGGGACTTCCCTGTGGCCCAGTGGTTAAGACTGTCTTCCCATACAGAATGTGCGGTGTTGATCCCTGATCAAGGAACTAAGATCCCACATCCCTTGAGGCCAGTCAGTCACACAATTTAGTGATGGGTTTGATGTGGAGAGTTGAAGGAAAGAAGATCCTAGGATGATCCTCATGTTTCTGGCTTGCATCCATGGATGGATGGTTGTAGTACTATTAATGGATATTGGAAGCATAAAAGAAGGAGTAGGTTGGGGAAAGAAGGGTGAGTCCTTCCATTTAGGACACTTTAAATCTGAGATATCTATGTAATATCCAAGTAGAAATGTCTAGAACATATTTAAATACACACTTCTAAGGCCCATGTCAGAACCAGGGATATAAATCTGAGAATCATAAAGTTTAGAGGTTGCTTGAAACCATGAACATGGGTGAGATTGCCCAAAAAGAACACTACAGATAAAAGAGCAGTCGATGAAGACAAAACTTTGTGGAAGATTGACTCTTTAGAATCGGACAGAGGAAGAGGAGCCAGTGAAGACCAAGGAGATACTATCATGAAGAAAGAACAAACACTATAAGAGAGCAGTGTCACAGAAACTAAGAATGTAGAAGATTTGAAGAAGCAAATGGTCAGTGTTTCTCAGTCATCAATTTCATTCTTTGTAGTTTTAGCATTAATATCCCATATATCTTTCCTTGACGGTATTTTTATTTAATGATAGAGGTCTGTTGACCATACACTGATTTGGTTTTTGTCTTCAGAAACACTGTGATATTGGCAGATTTTTAAAATGTAGTTTTTGCTTGTTATATCCTATAGCCCCTTCTTTCACATATAGCATAGCAGAAAATAACGTGTTTCTTTTTGTTACTGTCTTCATTGATATTCAGTGACATTATAATG
This sequence comes from Neotragus moschatus, assembly GCA_006410615.1. Classification (NCBI taxonomy): domain Eukaryota; kingdom Metazoa; phylum Chordata; class Mammalia; order Artiodactyla; family Bovidae; genus Neotragus; species Neotragus moschatus. The sequence goes on from SJYA01002044.1 coordinate 704,460, forward strand.
GTTAACATTTTTATCATCTTAAAATGTGTAATTATTCCTGTCTGCACACTGTGTAGCTTTGACCTGTATTGACAGTAGAATTCAGAGTATCTCCCACTTTAAAGCCCAAGTTTAACTGTAGAATAGCCAACAGAGATAGTTTCATAATTATTGAACTCCAAACTTTTTTTTGGTTTCTGAATTCTGTATTTATGTGTATATGTTTCAAGTAAGATTTTTATGTTTCCTTTTCTTTAAAAATGAAGTAATAAGCTCTAAGAGTGTTTAAAACTGAAATCTTCAAATTCATTACCTAAACTCTGATCATATGGTAGCATTATCTAAAACAATGAATGGATTTGTGATGCTGGATCTTACATTAGATCCTTTGTTTTGATTTTCCTGGCCTCTGCTTGGAAATCTGCGTGTACTTAAGGTGTAGAGTTATCACTTAATGAATGACATATCATACATAGTGTCTTTAGCTTCTTAAAATATTTATCATCATAAAAGTAAATATCATTTTACCAGTATGAATTTTCACGACGAGATAAAGACTGCTTGCTTGACTTCTGAAGAGTTAGAAAGCTCAGCAAAATAGTATCTTTCTAAAGAATGTTGAAATTATTCTGAATTTTATCATTAATCATACATAAATAATAATTGGTAAAGGGGAAACCATTTATAAAGATATGTTGGTTAATACACATAGTAGCTAAGTCATATCTCTTTTCTATCCCCATGCTATTTTGTATCCTTTGACTGCTAAAAGGAAACTCGCCATTTTTAAAGCTTAAATATATCTTGCTAAACATCACAACCTTGTAGAAAGTGCATGGAATGAATAAGGAGACTTGGATGCTATTGCCTACCCTGGGTTATATAAGATATCAAATATGGCCTCTTAAAAAAACCTACCCAACATATCTGAGTCATAGAATGTTCATCTGACATATGGAATTAACACCTGCTGTCCTAACAGGGTTTTTATAAGATCATACTTTAAATGTATAAGAAAGTGCTTTCAGCACTTAAAAGTCACTCTGCAGATGTAAGCTATCAGTAGCAAATTCAGCCTCATATGGGGAATCAGAAATTCTATTTTAGACATGTTGATTTTGAGATACTCATTAAACATCTAAGTACAGTTATATGTTTAATTAGATATGCAACTGTAGTCTAGTAGGTCAAGCTAAACATGTAATTTGGGAGTAATCAGCAGGTAATATTTAAAGCTGTGGCACTAGATAATATTGCTTAGTGTAATTTGAATCAAGAAGAAAACTATAATAAAAGCAGAGCGATGTTATATACCCACATTTAGAAGTCAGGAAGAGAATCCATTAAAGGAAACTAAAGAGAGAGCAGCCATTAAAGAAAATGAAAAAGAAGAATACGGTATCTTAGAAACCAAAGGAAGGAAATATCTTAAGGAAGATGATCATCTCTGTCAAGTGCTTCTGGTAACTCAGATAAGGTAAAGACTGGGAGTTGACCATGGGTTTTCACACGATGGAGGAATTTGACAAACCTTGCAATGGTGGACGAAAACCTGATTTAAGCAGGTTAACAAAAATGAAAGAGGAGGTAGAGACTGTGAGAATAATTTCAAGAATAAAAGTTATAACACGTGGACTTCCCTGACCTGCCGATGGGTTCAGGAGGATTCCACATGCTGCCAGGCACCTGAGCCTGTGTGCAGCAACTGCCTAGCCCTTGCTGCACAGCAAGAGAACCCACCTCAATGGGAAGCCCACACACCTCGACAAAGAGTAGACCCTGCGCTCAGCAACAAGAGGGTGCCTGCACTCAGCAACAGAGACCTAGAACGGCCAAAAATATAATGCGTGAAAAGAATCAGTTGAAAACAAACAAATGTGATTGATCCTTTAAAGCAATTTTTAACACCTAATACTTACAGAGCACTTTCACGTGCTAAGCAGTTTTTTGGGGCACTTTACATGTAAATCATCTAAGTCACACAACAATGTTATAAAAAAGAATTACTATTACCCTCATTTTACAGATGAGGAAACTAAGGTAGGCAAAAAGAGTAAGTTCCCCAAGTTTGCTCAACTAGTGAGGGTCAAAGCTGGGACTGAAACGCAGGCAGTATATTCCTTCTTCATTCTCATTACCCTGTTAGAGTCTAGACCAGCGCTGTTCAATAGATCTGTTAGCAAAGTTGGCAAGTTCTGCGTCTGCTTTATCCAATACAGTGTGTGACTGTTGAGCACTTGATACGTGGCTCCTGTGGCTAACTAAATTTTTTACATTTTAAATTTGTATAATTTTAATTTAAGTAGGCACATATGACCGATGACTACTGTGTTGGTGCAAATAAAAACAATTTCTAGAATTTTGATTTGAAAAAGAAAATTTTAAAAAATAGGACTATAGCTTGGAAGAAATAGAGTCAAAGAAGAGTTTTGGCTTTTTTAATAACAGAGGGGATACTTCTGGGGAATACTGAGTAGGTGAGAGAGTTTCAGATCCAGAGCTGAACCAGAGATCAGCTGTTATCACCTGTGGCCGCTCAGGGATCTCGACTCTTTTCATCTTGTAGTAATTTCTAAGCTCATGTAGTACTTTTTATTTCCTCTAATTGTAACATTTAGTAATTGTAATTGTTTGTATATTTGGTTATCTCTTGGCTAGACTATTTTTTTTTCTTATTTTGTACCTCCTTCTCAGTGTCCGCTCATATCAAATAAACTGATCTCCAATGAAAGGCCCATGTACTTCTTTGGAGTTCATGATGAAGTTCTCTGAAGAATGGAATGAAAATGGTGGAACTTATTTTTGTCTTTTAGCCCAAAAGACAGAAAAAGAAATTAAGCACTACCATATCTAATATATGGCTTTACCCTAGTTTTCTCAGTTGGTCTGAGTGTCAGTCAGGTGTCATATGCCTTTTTGGAGGTGTTAGTTTCATTATCCCTGAGAAGGTGGGCAAGAGGCTTACAGAGATTGCATGAGGCTTGCAATGAAACTGAATTGAGTGTAATACCAATACTGCAACTATATGAAAAAGGTAGACCTGAAAATTCTACCCTTAGTCAAGCTTTTCATTAGGTGCGGATGAAGTAAATACAATGACAGTCTAAGATCTGACAAGTCCCTAAAAATTCTAAGTTCTCAGGAAAATTAATAAAATACGGATTTATGGCCACTATTATTAATGATGAACTTCACATTTATACTTTATATGAGCTACGATGTTTCTTTGTGAAGTTTCTTTTTCAACTATGACATTATTAAAACTGAGTATGAGAAAACTGAATTCGAAACCAGACCTTTGAATTGCTCTGTTAGCTAACATAATGCCAGCTGCTTTAAAATATAAACTGTGAAAATTTAATACAAAAGAAGTTTATTCATTGAGCAGATATCAGTCCAAATACCAGTTATTCCCCGTGGGAAGTGTCCTGCCCTGTGGTTGTTCAGAGTTTGAGGCTCTTTTCATCTCATGGCTCTGCCCTCTTGTAGGGCCTTGGAGTCCTGTGTATTCAGCCAGCACGTGGGAAAGTGTTTATGAGCAAGAATTGGAAATAGTGAGATAACTTCTGCTTGTATTCCATTGGCTGCAACGCAGTCACAAGATATTGGAAAATGGGAGGTTAGGAAATGTAGTCCAGGGAGTGCTCAGGAAAAAGAGGGAACAGTTTTGTAAGCAAACCAGTATTTTTTAAAACTAAAATGAATGTTACTTCAAACATTTTTCTTGAGAGCATAAAGTATTAATTTTCCATTTGAATAATGATTTACAAATATTTATTGCATTGTAATCTTTTAAAATATTTGCATATTATGTATTCCAAAAGTAAATATATTTGTTTATAATTTTTTACTGAAATGGATGTAAGATTTTAAAGATTTTAAACACCTTGTCTAGTATGTAATTCCGAAAGGCTTAAAACTACTGTTCTCAGTTCAGTTCAGTCGCTCAGTCGTGTCCGACTCCCTGCGACCCCATGAACCGCAGCACGCCAGGCCTCCCTGTCCATCGTTAACTCCCAGAATTCACTCAAACCCATGTCCATCAAGTCGGTGATACCATCCAACCATCTTATCTTCTGTCATCCCCTTCTCCTCCTGCCCCCAATCTTCCCCAGCAACAAGGTCTTTTCCAATGAGTTAGCTCTTCGCATCAGGTGGCCAAAGTATTGGAATTTCAGCAATATCAGTCCTTCCAATGAACACCCACAACTGATCTCCTTTAGGATGAACTGGTTGGATCTCCTTGCAGTCCAAGGGACCCTCAAGAGTCTTCTCCAACACCACAGTTCAAAAGCATCAATTCTTTGGTGCTCAGCCTTCTTTATAGTCCAACTCTCACATCCATACATGATTACTGGAAAAACCATAGCCTTGACTAGATGGGCCTTTGTTGGCAGAGTAATGCCTCTGCTTTTCAATATGCTGTGTAGGTTGGTCATAACTTTCCTTTCACGGAGCAAGCGTCTTTTAATTTCATGGGTGCAATCACCATCTGCAGTGATTTTGGAGACCAAAAAAATAAAGTCAGCCACTGTGTCCACTGTTTCCCCAGCTATTTGCCATGAAGTGATGGGACCAGATGCCATGATCTTCGTTTTCTGAATATTGAGCTTTAAGCCAACTTTTTCACTCTCCTCTTTCACTTTCATCAAGAGGCTCTTTAGTTCTTCTTCACTTTCTGCCATAAGGGTGGTGTCATCTGCATATCTGAGGTTATTGATATTTCTCCCAGCAATCTTGATTCCAGCTTACACTTCCTCCAGCCCAGCATTTCTTATTATGTACTCTGTTCTAGTGTATAATAATTCTAAGTGAATGTTTGCTAAATTAACAAGTCTATTAAGAGATAACTTTGTAATAATGAAGAATAATGTTGATATTAAATAGTAGTACTGTCTCCTTATGTCATTAGAAATCCCAAACTAAGATTAAAGGATACATAGCATGTTAAGTTAACAAAGAATGTGACTTTAACACTAAATTTAGGCATATTTCTCACCACTGAAATTATAATAATGCTTTAGCACTTATAATTCTACAAGCCATTATTAATTAAAAGTCATGTCACTATTTGTCATCTGCTAATAAGCTTAAGTGGTTCAAATGTTACAGATGGGGCAAACAAAGTATTTCTTATAAGTGAAAGCTGTTATTAGCATACATTATGTTAAAGTGCTTCTGTGGCAAACTAGGATCAACAAGTGGCTGCGGAAGAGCAATTTTATTGTTACTGAAATTAATTTAACATATCTTAAATTTAAACTGAATTTCATATCTTTTTAAAATTTGTTTTTAATCGAAGAATGTTTGCTTTACAACGTTGTGTTGGTTTCTGCCATACGTTATGAATCAGCCATAAGTGTATATATGTCCCCTCCCTCCTGAGCCTCCCTCCCACCCCACGCCCATCCCCTCGCTCTAGGTTGTCACAGAGCACAGAGCTGAGCGCTGTGTTAGACAGCAGCTTCCCACTAGCTATCTGTTGTATATGTTTCAATGCTACTCTCCCAATTCGCCCCACCCTCTCCCCTCACTATGTCCACAATCTGTTCTCTATGTCTGTGTCTCTATCCCTGCCCCGCATATAGGTTCAGCAGTTTCATTTGTTCTACAAAATTTAATTTTCAATTTTTTTGCATGCTTAATTGCTGAGTCATATGTGACTCTTTGTGACTCCATGGACTGTAGCCTACAAGGCTTCTACGTCCGTGGGGCTTCTCCAGGCAAGAATGCTGGAGGGTTGCCTTGCCCTCCACCAGATCTTCCAAACCCAGGGATCAAACCCACGTCTCCCACATTACAAGTGGATTCTTTACCATCTGAGCCACCAGGGAAGCCCAAGAATACTGGGAGTGGGCAGCCTGTTCCTTCTCCAGGGGATCTTCCTGACCCAGGAATTGAACCAGGGTCTCCTGCATTACAGGAGGATTCTTTACCGGCTGAGCTACCAGAGAAGCCCAATGGTGGTAAAATATACATAACACAGAATTTACCATTGACCACTTAACCATTTTTAAGTGGCATTAAGTTCAGTGACATTAATACCTTCATACTGCTGTGCTACCTTTATCACCATCCGTCTCCAGAACTCTTTTCATCTTGTAAAACTGAAATAATTCCCCATTTGCTTTTTCCCCCAGCTCCTGACAATCACCATTCTGTTTTCTGTCTCTGTGAATCTGATGACTTTAGGTACGTAATATAAGTGGAATTGGGCTTCCCTGGTGGCTCAGACGGTAAAGCGTGTGCCTACAATGCAGGAGACCCGGGTTCAATTCCTGGGTCAGGAAGATCCCCTGGAGAAGAAAATGGCAATCCACTCCAGCACTCTTGCCTAGAAAATCCCATGGACAGAGGAGCCTGATAGGCTACAGTCCATGGGGTCGCAAAGAGTCGGACACGACTGAGCGAATAGTGTTTGTCCTTTGTGACTGGCGTATTTCACTTTGCTTAATGTCCTTCAAGTTCACCCATGTTGTAGCATATGTCAGCATTACCTTCCTTTTTAAGGCTGGATAATATTCCATTGTATGTATGTATACCACATTTTGTTTATTCATTCACTGTCAAAGGACATTCAAGTTATTTCTCCCTTTTAGCCATTGTGTGAACATGGGGATGCAAATATGTGTTGCAGACCCTGCTTTCAGTTCTTTGGGCCTGTGCCCAGAAATGGAACTGCTGGATCATGTGCTAAACCTATTTTTAATTTTTTAATGAACCATCATATTGTTTTCCATAGCAACAACACCTTTTATATCACCACCACTGATACACAAGGGTTCCATTTTCCCTATATCCTCACCAACACTTGTTATTTTCTGATAATAACCATTCTAGTGAGTGTGAAGTAGTCTCTCACTGTAGGTTAGATTTCTCTTTCCCTAATGATTAGTGATATTGAGCATCTTTTCATGAGCTTACTGGCTACGTGTATATCTTCTTTGTAGAAATGTCCATTTGCGTCTTTTACCCATTTTCTTTTTTCTTAAATCAAAGCATAATTGACATATAACATTATATTAGTTTCAAGTGCACAACATGAAAATTCAGTCTTTTTATATGTTGTGAGATCATCACTACAATAAGTCTAATTAACATCTATCACCTTATATAGTTACAGAATTTTTTTCCTGAAATAAGAACTTTTAAGAGTTAATCTCTTCCAAGACTATGTTAAATAATAGTGGTAAGAGTGGGCACCTTTTTCTTGTTCCTGATTTTAGAGGAAATGCTTTCAGTTTTTCACCATTAAGAATGTTTTCTATGGGTTTGTTGCATATGGCTTTTATTATATTGCCGTATAGTCCTTCTATGCCTACTTTCTGAAGACTTTTTATCATAAATAGGTATCGAATTTTGTCAAAAGTTTTCTCTGTATCTATTGCGATGATCATATGGTTTATTATCTTTCAGTTTGTTAATATGGTGTATCACATTGATTGATTTGTATATGTTGAAGAATCCTTGCATCCCTGGGATAAAGCCCATTTGATCATGATATATGATCCTTTTAATTTATTGTTGGATTCTGTTTGCTAGGATGTTGTTGAGGATTTTTGCATCTATGTTCATCAGTGATAGTGATATTGGTGTGTCATTTTCTTATTTTGTGGTATCCTTGTCCACTTTTGGTATCAGGGTAATGATGGCCTCATAGAATGAATCTGGAAGTTTTCCTTCCTCTGCAAGTTACTGAAAGAGTTTGAGTAGGATATATGCTTACTCTTCTCTAAACTTTTGGTAAAATTTGCATGTGAAGCCATCTGGCCCTAGAATTTTGTTTGTTGGAAGATTTTTGATTACTGTTGCAATTTCTATGTTTGTGATTGGTCTGTTGATGTTTTCTGTTTCTTCCTGGTTCCATTTTGAAAGGTTATACTTTTGTAAGAATTTGTCCATTTCTTCCAGATTGTCCATTTTATTGATATATAGTTGCTCATAGTAGTCTTTATGATCCTTTGTATTTCTGTGTTGTCTGTTGTAACTTCTTTTTCATTTCTTATTTTATTGATTTGAATCTTCTCCCTTTTTTCTTGATGAGTTTGTCAATTTTATTTATCTCTTCAAAGAATCAGCTTTTAGTTTTATTGTTCTTTGCTATTGTTTCCTTCATTTCTTTTTCATTTATTACTGCTCTGATCACTCATTATTAGAGAAATGAAAATCAAAGCTACAGTGATGTATCATCTCATACCAGTCAGAATGGCCATTATCAAAAAGTCCACAAACAATAAGTGCTGGAGAAGGTCTGCAGAAAAGGGAACCCTCTTGCACTGTTGGTGGGAATGCAAATTGATACAATCACTATGGAGAACAATATGGAAATTCCTTAAAAAGCTAGGAATAAACTACCATATGGCCCACAGTCCCACTACTGGGCCTATACCTTGAGGAAACCATAATTGAAAAAGACACATGTACCCTAATGTTCATTGCAGCTAGGACATGGAAGCAACCTAGATGTCCACTGACAGATGAATGGATAAAGAAGGTGTGGTACATATACACAGTGGGATAATTCTCCCCTATAAAAAGGAATGCATTTGAGTCAGTTCTAATGAGGTGGTCTAACCTAGAACCTATTATACAAAGTGAAGTAAGTCAGAAAAAGAAAGACAAATATCATATATTAATGCATATATATGGAATCTAGAAAGATGGTGTTGATGAACCTATCTATAGGGCAGCGATAGAGATGCAGACAGAGAGAACAGACTTTTGGTTAAAGTCCAAAACAGAGGTGGGATGATTTAAGAGAGTAGTATAGAAATATATACATTAACCTATGTAGCCAGGCAGTGGGAATTTGCTGTGTGACACAAGGAACCCAATCTCTAATCGGACTATTTTTTTTTAAGGGCAGAAAAATATAAGCCTGTTTTTAGATTCTTAAGTCATTTGTATATTAATAACATTTTGTATATAACTTATTTAAATTTGTCTGAATCCCATTGGATTGTAAATCCTTGATGGTAAGCACCCATCTCATTCATTTTTATATCTATGGTACCTAAGATAACAGTTGATATCTACTAACTACTCAGTACATGTTTGAATGAATAAATGAATGATTTAGTACATCTTTGTTATAGATATTAATAAAATAACTTAAAACTATATTGCTCCGGATGTTAAACTATTGCACTGAAGTTTTTAAAGCTACAAATAATCATTAAATATATGTGAAATATTTCTTATTTCTCATCTCACATTCTAGTGTTTTGTTATTATTTATGGAAAGAATAGCAGAATTTGTGAAAGATATTAGAGAACTTTCCATTTATATCTACAAATGAAAATTATCTTGCATTATCCCTTTCCAAGCATAAATATTACACTCTTAATCAAATTATTAAAAATTTGCTCATGAATTCTTATGGTATTTTAATAATTTCCTTAAACCACAGACATTACCATACATTTATTATGCTATTTAATGTTCCCATTAAGTAAATGTTTTTATCACTCTTTGCAAGGAAGGCATCTTAGTGGGCACTGTGAAAGATGAAACTTCACAAAGTGTAGTCCCTATTCTCTCATAGCTTTTTTATTTGTTCTTAAAATCTATTGAAAGAAATGAGTTGTAAGCTTGAATAAATATAAAAGAAATTGGAACATGATAAAGATAAGCAAGAGGTACAAAGAATATTCTATAAGGGAGTGTAGCAGAAAGGAGAAAAAGATTTTAGGGTTTTAGATACTGGATCCCACCTCTGCTACTTGGGCACGTCACTTACCCTCTTTAAACCTCTACTTCCTCAGCTGTATAGATATTGGACTCTATCTTCCTACCTCATGAAGTTGTTATGAGCACTTATGAAAGCACTTAAAATGTTCTCCAACAAGTTCTCAATAAGTGGAGGCTGCAACTGTTAATATTATTAACATTAATTTAGCTGTTATTGTTAGTAGTAGTATATTATCATTAGTGTAGCCATGGAAACAATTACTTTCAGCATTGATACCAAATAACAGTTGATCTGAGCCTTGAATTTTTAATGTTGTTTACATTTATGAAGATGCTGAAATAAACAGGTACATTTCAGACATGGTCGATATTAGACCCAGAGCTATGAAACGCAGTTTATGTATGAGCAGAGCAAATAGCAGCTGATACAGTGGGAGATTACATGAGCAATATAGATTGGGGCAAGATTACAAAAAACTTAAAGTCAAGCAAAAGAGTCTAAACCATACAGTTGGCAGTAAGAAGCTATTGAGCGGTTTGAAGCAAGGTCATGACAATCAGAGGCTTCCCTGGTAGCTCAGCTGGTAAAGAATCTGCTTGCAATGTAGGGGTCTCCTGTTCAATTCCTGGGTCAGGAAGATCCCCTGGAGAAGGGATAGGCTACCCACTCAGTATTCTCAGGCTTCCCTGGCAGCTCAAATGGTAAAGAATCTGCCTGCAGTGAGGGAGACCTGGGTTCGATCCTTGGGTTGGGAAGATCACATGGAGGAACTCCATATGTTCTTGCCTAGAGGATCCCCATGGACAGAGGTGCCTGGCGGCCTACAGTCCATGGATCACAAAGAGTCAGACACGACTGAGCAACTAAGCACAGCATAGCATGACAGTCAGAGCTGAAAAGATTTTGTCAGTAAAGACTTGAGATCAAAAATAAGAGACAGTTTTATTAGTTTAGAGCAGAGATGTTGCAGGCCTAATCAGTGGTGTATTAGTTTCTGTTGCTACCTTAAGAAATTACCACAAATGAACGTAGCTACCTAAAACAGTGGAAATTTACCATTCTGTCAGAAGGCTAGGTTAGCTGGTCTGGTTTCTTTGCTGTGTATGTCTTACAAGACCAAAATCAAGGTATCACCAATATTGGGCTTTCGTTTAAAGGCTAAGGAGAAGAATGTTTTTCTAAGTTCATTCAGGTTGTTGGCAGAATTCAGTTCCTTTCCATTGTAAGACTAAGGTTTCCATTTTCTTTGGCACTTGACCCCCTTCCTTGTCGAGACAGCAATGTACACTGAATCTTTCCTGTGCCTCTAATCTCTCTGTGTACCCATTCAGCTGCATCTGCTTCCAGATAAAGTTCTCTGCTTTTAAAAGCTCATGTAATTAGACTGAGCCTACTTAGATGATCCAGGACATCTNAAGACTAAGGTTTCCATTTTCTTTGGCACTTGACCCCCTTCCTTGTCGAGACAGCAATGTACACTGAATCTTTCCTGTGCCTCTAATCTCTCTGTGTACCCATTCAGCTGCATCTGCTTCCAGATAAAGTTCTCTGCTTTTAAAAGCTCATGTAATTAGACTGAGCCTACTTAGATGATCCAGGACATCTTTCTGTTTTAAGCTCCTTAACCTGAATTACATCCTCAGGGTGCCTTTTGCAATATAATGTGACGTGATTCTAGGTTCCAGAGGACAGTGCGTGGACATCTTTAGGGGTGATTTTTCCTATGATGATAGTGGATGGAGACAGATAAGTGGGGAGATTCAAGAAATACTGCAAATATTTTTAAATTATTATTTATATCCTATGTGCTTCCTGGCAGTTGATGCAAAAGGGAAATAAAAGTTAATTTTCACAGTTTATACTATCTGACCAAAGAACACATACCAGTTATTAAAGATGTCAGCCTTTTTCTCAATAAAAAATTAAGAAAAGTCTATCATTTAAAAAATGTAATTAGCAGTAGCATAGTTTGATCATGTTAATTTTCACAACCTGAGATGCATAATTTACCATCTCATTTCACATACTAGTAAACTGAGACTTACAGTTTGCATGGTGAACAGATACAGTCCACAGCTGGCGCTCTTATGTGGCTTTATAAGCGGTTCTTTTCATATCATTACGGGGAGGGAAAAGTTCTCTTCAAAATAAAGGTTTCTCAAGGAACTACTTTAATATAGGTTTTATTTTATGTAATTGGACATAATTTTAAGATATAAATAGCCAAATGATTAGATTGTACATCCTAGTAATCAGTAAAGGCCTAGTAAATAGCTAAACCATAATGAGTCTAATTGTAAGCTGAGCAGCCCATATTAAGGAAGAGAAATCTTTTAATTTTATTAAAATTAAGTGCATTACAGTTTTTGAACACAGAGTATAAACAGTATTAAAATGTAATTTAAAGTAAAGGCCATTTTTAATGAAATTCCCACACACCCTGAATAAATCTGTGTAGCTACAATATGCTTTTCCTTCAGTGGGTCCTGTTCCTGTTATCCACCAGGAAGACTTCCAAAGAGACAGTTGCAGGTATTTGTTAGAAATGTAATACAGCCCTAAGCTAAGCAGTGTAAAATTCTACTAGGCGTAAAGATCACTTGTTTTTGCAACATGTGAAAGAAGGTAGGAGTGCTGACTCATTGTCCTGTTGGACTTTTAAAGCTCTTTGCTGTAACAGACATTATAGAATGAAAAACACGAAGACAGAATCCATATTTCCTCTCTGATGCTGCTCTAAGACATATCCTTCTATTGTATGACTTTCTTTAAAACTGACACTCCTATTTCACTACCTTATAGTATCTTAATGTATTGTTATTTAATAAATATGCATTAAAATTCTTCTCTATGGCAGACAGCAGAGTTTATATTAATAACTGGGATCCTCCTCACATGGTATTCATGTTCCAGTGGGAAAGACAAGACTTAACAAAATAATAGTCAAAATTACGAAGTTTCTTTGATGGAAAAGTACCATGTAACATGAAAGTGTATCATGGGAGATGCTAACTTAGTCTGGCTCATCTTTATCTCCACCCTGGCTCTCGCACATAGTAGCGTTTCAACAAATGCCTATTGAATGATATGCACATATGTACAGGGCCCTTCTGTCTTTGTGTATGGTTTATTCAGCCATCTCTGCATCCATAAATATGGTCTACAAATAATTTGCATATGGCAAAGAAGGCGAGGGCGGAAAGATTAGAGAGAATAGCACTGAAACATGTATGTTACCATATGTGAAATAGATGACCAGTCCAAGTTCGATGCATGAAACAGGGTGCTCAAAGCTGGTGCACTGGGACGACCTAGAGGGATGAGATGGGGGGGAGGTGGGAGGGGGGATTTGGGACGGGGAGACACATGTACAACCGTGACTGATTCATGTCAATGTGTGGCAGAAACCACCACAATATTGTGAAGTAATTAGTCTCCAGTCAAAATAAAAAAATAAATTTTTTTAATTGAAAGCCAGATGACCAAAGCCAAATTGAAAAGTGATATGAATTCAACCGTATAAGATCCAAATTTGTATCTGTCTATATTCTGAGGAAGAGAGGCAATAAATAGATCCAGTTTAACCTAGCTATATGCTTGGGCTTGAAACAGTGGATAAATTGATCCAATATTAATCTCTTATGCATTAAAGTCTGGTACTGACATAAGAATGTGTATATTCTGTATTTTTTAGTCCAAAGAGTGATTTGGTTTGGGTTTGAGTTTTTATTTTGTTCTAATATGTGAGAAACTCATTGCTTTTTACTTCAAGCTTCTTCATGGCTTACAAAATGAGATTGGGACAATAGCTAATAACGGAGTATGAGATGAGGAAAGAAATATGCTGATAAGGAAATTGATGGTGAGGCAGCAAGAGAGAAAGAAAAAACAGAGATGTGTGGAGACACGGAGATAATCGCAGAAAACCACAGAAAACCTGCAGTGGGATGTGCTCACAGCTGAGTCGTTCAGCACTTTTCATCCAAACGTTCCTTTCCAAGGGAGAGAGAGTAGCAAACGGTAGAATGGCAACCACAAGCCTCCCCTTGTGTCTTCCTCCTTCCCCTGCCAGTGGTCATTTATCCTGAACTAGAGCTGTCTGTGTCAAAGGGAAGATGTGCGACCAGAGGTTTCTGACTTGCTGTCAACCAGGCTGACTTCTTCACTTAACTGGTCAGTTGCAACATTATCTTATCAGTTCAGTTCAGTCACTCAGTCGTGTCCGACTCTTTGCGACCCCATGAATCGCAGCACGCCAGGCCTCCCTGTCCATCACCAACTCCCGGAATTCACCCAGACTCATGCCCATCGAGTCAGTGATGCTCTCCAGCCATCTCATCCTCGGTCATCCCCTTTTCCTCTTGCCCCCAATCCTTCCCAGCATCAAAGTCTTTTCCAATGAGTCAATTCTTCGCATGAGGTGGCCAAAGTATCAGAGTTTCAGCTTCAGCATCATTCCTTCCAAAGAAATCCCAGGGCCGATCTTCAGAATGGACTGGTTGGATCTCCTTGCAGTCCAAGGGACTCTCAAGAGTCTTCTCCAATACCACAGTTCAAAAGTATCGATTCTTCGGTGCTCAGCCTTCTTCACAGTCCAACTCTCACATCCATACATGACTACTGGAAAAACCATAGCCTTGACTAGACGGACCTTAATTGGCAAAGTAATATCTCTGCTTTTGAATAGGAAATGACAATTTGCTAGTTTTACTTCAATACGCTGAAATAGATTCCCTTAAAAAAAATACAAATAGTATTTAAGAATCTGTGTTGATTTGACTTCTTTCACTTTGAAAATTTCTCCCCCCAAAATAAGGACAGTGAAATCATTTTGCACATATGAAAATATCTGTGTTTTAGAAACAAAATGGCATACCATATAACTAAATAGCTATAACTCTCTGTTTAAAAGTCCATTTCTTATTTCCAACTGAAATGGAAAACTGAGGTTTAGTTCCTTCATCAAGGAATTATAATATTTCTTCCAAATCATACAGTACAGTGTACAATTTTAAACCTACCTAGGGCTCTTTCTTTGAATCATGTTCTGGAATTTAACCTCACTTACAATCAAATCTTTTTTGTTTTATTCTACATTTTATAGTGATGAAGACCAAGTGCTTCACATTCTCTGTATAGCTGAATGATATTTCATGTATTTAGATATGATTTAACCTTCTTATTCTCAATTATACACCCTTTTAACTTCAGTAAAATTTCTTTGCTGACTTTGAGTAATGGACTATTTGTCTTTTTAATCCTTTCAAGCATATTTAGTATGCTTGAATAATACACCTGGAAGTGCATTTATTCTGCATTTATCTTAATGACTAGAAGCTTAAGCTGGAAAATGTTATACAGATGTTATATAAAAATACTGCTTTTATTCGGTTTTATTATGGAATATTTGTATGACTAAAATCTATCATGACTATTCACTTTGAAGAAGAGAATTGTAAGAGTTCATTTAATTTTAATCTGTTTTATCTTTTTGGTCTTTTATGATTGCTAATCCTTTCTTTATCTGTTCTTGGTACAATTTGATTTTTGTTCTTATCAGAGTCCCCATTAAGTTTCATTCTGTTTCCACTGAGACACTTTAGTATCCTAAGGTCAGTTAAAATTCCGTTGCATTTATCTATTGCCTAAAATTTTAAATAGACTATTAAACTAGTGCTAAACTTTGACTTTTTAAAAGTATTACATGTTTAAAATATTCAGTCAATATAATTAACTGTGTTTCTGATAAGAGTGTTGTGCAGGTATTATGAACAACTAAATATTACACAAAGTATAAAAATTATATAAATCACAGCTATATCCTCAAAAAAGCTTTAGACCTGTTAGTGTTATATAACATTTCAGTAGCAGAAAATATTGTAAGATTTCAGAAAGATCACTTTTGACTGGAGTGAAATTTTAGATGACTTCTTGGAATATTTATAATTTGAGCCGGAATTTAAAGGATGAATGAAATGATATAGGAGTGCATATCAAGCCTAGAAACATTTAGTAGTATAAGTTCAGGAAAACAGAGTGTGCATCAGAGAAACATCAGTGATCTAATTTGACACAGCATTGCTTTTTAAACTTTTTTTCTAAGCAGTTGGAGCCCTTTAATATTTGCAGGAGTCAGGCAATGTAATCTGTAAGGGTGTTCAGAGACGAATATGACATGTTCAAGGGACTAAGCTATGATCAGGGCACCTGAAGCATAGAGTAAAAGAGAGAGAGTTGAGATGTGAGGATGGAGAGTTGAGCAGAGGACAGATCATGGAGTATCTTAAAAGTCAGGTTCAGGAAATTGAATTTTATCCTAAACCTATTGACCATTTTGCTAAAGGGAGACTAGAGGTGGAGGGAAGCTGCTGGAGAACTTTATAGTGACTTTTCAGGGCAGGTAATGGCCTGGACCCAGGGAGTAATGGGGAGAGAGGATGTGAATGGATGTGACTAGAGCTCCAAGACTTCGGCCACATGATACAAAAGGCAGACTCATTGGGAAAGACTTTGATGCTGGAAAAGACTGAGGACAGGAGGAGAAGGGGGAGGGAAACAGAGGATGAGAGGGTTGGATGGAATCACCAACTTGATGGCCATGAGTTTAGTAAACTCCAGAAGATAGTGAAGGACAGGGAAGCCTGAGGTGTTGCAGTTCATAAAGTTGCAAAGAAATGGGCATGACTTTAGTGACTGAACAATAGGACTAGTTAGAGGTGAAGATGGCAGAATAATTAAAGCAAATATCTGAAAATCTGACTTGAGCAACTGGATAGACAGCTGTTTTGCTATTTATTGAGATAGACAATGAGAACCATGAGGTTACTTTGACAAATATAATTCTGTAATAGTACTTACTATTAGCCAGGCACTGTGCTAAGAGCTTCATGGGCTTCCTTGGTGATTCAGATGGTCAAGAATCCGCCTGCAATGCAGGAGACCAGGATTTGATCCCTAGATTGGGAAGATCCCTTGGGGAAGAGAATGGCAACCTACTCCAGTATTCTTGCCTGGAGAATCCCATGGACAAAGGAGTCTGGTGGGGTACAGTCCATTGTGTCGCAAAGAGTCGGACATGACTGAACAATTAAGAAGGCATGCATGCACATGCTAAGAGCTTCATTCACACTATCTTCAATGTATTATCTATTAATCATCTTTAATACATTACCTAATTTAATCTTCAATAAATATTAGCTTTTAAAGAAAGCNCAAAGGAGTCTGGTGGGGTACAGTCCATTGTGTCGCAAAGAGTCGGACATGACTGAACAATTAAGAAGGCATGCATGCACATGCTAAGAGCTTCATTCACACTATCTTCAATGTATTATCTATTAATCATCTTTAATACATTACCTAATTTAATCTTCAATAAATATTAGCTTTTAAAGAAAGCCAGATCGTCAGGACTTTAAACAGGAAATGAGTGGTAAAATCTGGAGGTACCAGCTATAAACAAGCAAAAGGGGAGAAGTTCTAGTTCAGAGACTGGCAAACTATAGACCACAGGTCAAGTTTGGCCATGCTGCCTTTTTCTTGATAAATAATTTTTTTCATTCAATATAAAGTTTTTTGGGAACACAACCAAGTTCACTTCTTTATGTATTATCCATGGTTACTTTGCGCTATAGCCGCTCAGCTGAGTAGAAAATCATATGATCCAAAAAGCCATCTGGTCCTTTACTGGGAAAGTTGACCAAGCCCTTTTCTAGTTTTGTTACAGGTAGGGATCTAAGTATAATTTACCCTCCAAGATGAGAAAAGTCTTTATATTTGGACATAAAGGGAAGGCTGGAGAAGGAAATGGCAACCCACTCCAGTATTCTTGCCTGGGAAATTCCATGGACAGAGGAGCCTGATGGGCCACAGGGTTGCAAAGGTCAGACACGACTGCACACACATACCCAAAACATAAGGGGAAGGGAGTAATTGAAGACAAAGAGGACATGACTAAGTGTAGGAGACTCACCAACATTTTTATTGGATAATTTTTAAATCTCAAATATAAGAAGACTTTAAATATAAGTCGAGCCAATTTTCTTTTTCCTGCTTAATTTTTCATTCTTTTGAACTTAGAAAAGAGTTTTCTACTGTGACAAAGCTGATCACTCCAGGATTATCCAGTCAAGAAACAGTGCTCCGTTGTTGTGAGAGACAGGGGTCTTCCGCTAAAATAGCCTCAAAATATTATCATTGTCCATACATTTACCGTCCAGCGTATTTATCATGTGCTCTGCATATCGGGCTTCCCAGGTGGCGCTAGTGGTAAAGAACCTGCCTGCCAATGAAGGACACATAAGAGAGGCTGGTTCAATCCCTGGGTCAGGAAGATCCCATGCAGTGGGAAATGGCGACCCACCACTCCAGTATTCTTGCCTGAAAAATCCTGTGGACAGAGGGGCCTGGCAGGCTACAGTGCATAGGGTCACAAGGAGTCAGACATGACTGAAGCGACTTAGCAACTTGGGAACTTGGCAACAACTGCATAAATCAACAACTGTGCTGTTTACCACCTCTGCCTCTTGTTCGCTGAACAGTGCTTTCTTTCACTTCTGATCTTCTCGTTTTGTTTTTTGGACTAATACAGCATATGCATTTAATATTGTAAAACAAGTATAACAAATTCGGTACTCACATGTTAAAAGAAAAATCCTTTGCAGTGTTTGTTAGCATTTCTCCACTTTGTCCAGAATGCTGTTTGGAAGATCCTGGTTTCTTACCCTGTAACCTAGAATTATTCCCTCTCGATTTTGGCAGCGTTTGAGAAAAATGACATGATCATAGCAGTTAACTATGCCTTTTCCAGATATGTGCACTTTGGGAAGTTCTGTTCTTTGTGGCTAATTGTAGGTTAGTGTTGACCACTATTGTTTATCTTAATGAACATCAGATTATGAAAATGAAGTAATAGTATGTTTTTCTATGAATTTGATCATGAGTTTATATATTGTTGTGAAACAAAATTCTGTTTTATAGAGAAAATAAGTACAAGCTCTTGCTTTCCTAAAATCTTTACTGCTGTAGCTTCTGTGAATTTTTAAAAATTGAACCTGATTCTAGGACTCTTAAATTATATATTATCTATTACAGATAATGAGTAACATCAAAGGAATATTTTAGCCATTACAAAAATGTTTGACAAAAAAGGAATTGACTATGTAAAGTTTAAAGCAGGCCTTGTGATGGTTGATAATAGGTTCCTGAAATGTTTTTGTGGGGATGAAGGTTAAATGGCAAGTTGAAAGAGTCTGGGCTTAAAAAAAGGCACATAGGGCTATAAAAAAAAAAAAGTTTAGGAATAATGTTAATATATCATCCTTTTGATATCTGTTTACTGTCAAATTCATTGAAGAGAAAATGCTTTTCTTCTTAAGCCAAGTGAAACAGAGCTAGGAGAAGCAGCAAGAAAGTAACCGACATTTACTGGAATACCAACCATTTCCTATTAACTCTTTTGATCCCCATATTTACTTTTCGTAGTGGGGATTATGATCCCTACCTCTCATTTCTTATATGAGGAAACTGAAAGAGGCAATAAAAGCAATGGCGAGGGAGACAGTGGGGGAAGGAGAGGAACAATGCCTTGCCCAAGTCATGTTCAGAGTTGTGAAGCAGGAGAATCTTCACTGATGGTCTCTACTTTCTAATCTCTTTGAATGGACTCCCTTCTTTTCTCTAGCTGACCCCCTCCACCTTAATTATTTCCAGGTTCTTTCCCTTTTTTCTTTTTTTCAGGAAATAACTGACTACTCATTCTAATTAGGATACAAAGGAATAGTTCTGAATGCTTAAAAGCCCTTTACAAGTATTTGTATATTCAGAATTGGAAAGTCTTAAACCAAAATTGTGAAGCTGTGATGGTGAGAATTCAGGCATCAGCAAGCAGAGAGAAAGGTCTGAGGAGGCAGAGTTGCCCTTTATCTCCAAAATCACCCCTAACATGATTATACAACCTCCTTTCTTTTCCGTACCCAAGTTCACCTTTGAAGAGCTACCATTGTTGTTAAGCAGGAGATATGTTATCTGCTAAAATATTACAGTTTTACCATAGCAACTCTTCCGTAACTTTTAAGTTGCAGTAACAAACATAGAGACTTCTCTATCCACATTATCAGAAATCGAATCTCTCTAAGGTATAATAAACTTACTATTTCTCAGTATGAGTACTGAAGAACAGAGATACGAGGAAAAAGAACAAGTAGAGAAGAATGTGCCATCGTTAGCCACGTAGAGCTTTCACACCTTGGAGGAAGCCTTTCCGTAAAGCTTGAAGAAATAGCAGCATCTGAAGCATCACTGAGCAGACCCGGTAATCGCTATAGATCCAGGTTCTGACAGTTTCTAGAGGCGACTAGTCACTAATGTATGTTCTCTTCTTTCACTTTCTTTCCCCTGAAAGGGAAATAGAACTGAGCCAAGCTGCATACTCCTCTTTGTCATGGGACAGGCATAAAATCATAGCTGTGTTCCAAAACCCGTTCAGCTTCTCAGGATGACAGATTCCTTCTCACTGTCATCTTGTCCTGAGACGGGAAATGTATCAGTATCGCGAGTGCTCGGGCCCGCCCGTGTCACATCTGTTACTCTGACTTGCTTACAGCTGTGCTGTCTGCGTGGGCTCCCTCCCTTCTGGCTTCTTGGCTGGTTGATTCATGTCCTTACCTGTATCTCCAGCTCTGGCTTCTTTTCCTGTCTTGCATTCTAAACTCTTCCAAAGAACTAAGGTAGTAGGTAGATTCCTTAAGCATTTTTCTTCTGATTGTAATAACATGCCCAATCAAGAACAAGTTAGAAATTTTCTCTGATTGGACCATAACACCAGCCACCTACCACCTACCACCATCACCGTCATCAAGCTTGCCATCTATTCCAGTATACCAGTCCTGGCCTTCCTTTGTAACATAATGGGAGCTTAATTCTGGCTTTAATTCTGCTGCTTCAAGCTATTGGTTTATTTATTCTCTCCTCTTTGATGTAAAAGTTTAGAAACTATTTTCATAGTGAAAGTAATAGTATCACCATAGCTGTGGAGAGGCAACGTAAGGTATAATGAAGAGACACATAAACATTTTATGATAATTTTATTTTTAAACAAATAAATTTATCAAATTATTAAGTGATAGTCATATTACATCCACCATACTTTCTCAATATTTCTGAACCATATAGAAGTTATAGGTAAAGCGTCTGTATACAATGCAGGAGACCCAGGTTCAATCCCTGGGGCGGAAAGATCTCCTGGAGAAAGAAATGGTAACCCACTCCAGTATTCTTGCCTGGAAAATTCCATGGACAGAGAACCCTGGTAGTGTACAGTCCATGGGGTTGCAAAGAGTCGGACACAACTGAGCAAACTTCACTTTCACTTTCACATAACTAAAGGGCAGAAAGCATGTGGTTTTATGTATTCCTCTTATTTTATCATTAGTAACCTTTACAGATATTTGCTTAACTACAAGCAGTATGGTTATTTAGTGTATCTAAGAAAAATCACAGATTCAACAAGCGAATTTATATTGATTTATAAAAGGCCAATATCCACACGTGCACAGAAAAATTTTATGAGTTAGTCAACTATAATATGTTTATTGGTGAGAACATTTTGTGATTATGAAACTAAAGCTAAAAAAATGTGACTTTCTCAAGGTTGCATAATGATATTAATAACAAAACAAAGATCAAAACTAGTTCTTTTTTTTTGTTTAACTAGCTCTTTAATAATGTGATCATGTTGCCTTTTTTACTAGGAAAATTTCTGTTTAAATCCTTAGCTATTGTCTATATAGTAGCTATTTTCAGAAGGAGTACATTGAAATGGCAGATTTATATAACATATGTACTATCTTTACTTTTTTCAGGACTAAATTGAAACTTTGTTTAATATCACACGTTTATGCTCAATTTATAACTTTTACATGTCAATCAAGATGAAGTGCTTCTGAAAACTTCCTAACATAAATGATTGTAAAGGTAAAATAACAATGCTTAAAGGAGATCTCTTCGAATCAGTTACCAGGCAAAGAAGGAAGAACCACACTCTGAATACACATATAAGGTTGTAGGAGACTGAGGCAAAGCAGTGTTTGGTAATTGTGTCTCCATAATGCGTTTTTCTCTCTGGGCCTTGCTTTCTTGCTTCCAGACTTAAAGGAAGATATAAAAGCTACAGATTAGGAACTCTAGTGATGGATGGGATCTACCACATGGAAGCAGCCAACTAACCGAGACGGTCTAGAGTCTGGAAGATTGTATTAGCTTTTGTGTTGCTACTGTAACAAATTACCATGAATTTAGAGGCTTAAAACAGCACAAAATTACTCTCAAATGTGTACAGGGTGGCTCAGTTGGTTACCCGCTTCAGAGTCTGACAACACCAAAATCAAGGTGTTCACAGGACTGTTTCTTTCTGTTGGCTCTGGAAGTGAATCCTCTTTCAGCCTCATTTCTTTCATGGTTCTTTAGTTGTTGGCAAAATTTCATTCCAAGCAGCTGTGGGACCAAAGTCCCCATTTCTTTGCTAGCTGTCAGATGGGGTCATGCGCGACTTTTGAGGCAGTCTGTATTCCTTGGTTGGTGGAGAGCTTCTTCTACTGTCAAAGCCAGCAACAGCTGGTCCAGTTTGTATCAGGTTCTAAGTCTCTCTGGCCTCTCCTTCTGCCTCATCGCTCCTTTACTTCCCTCCTTTGATATAGCTCTATAAATGACTCTTGTGCCTTTCTCTTCTTTTACAAGCTCACTTAATTCCACTGGGTTCATACAGGTGATCCAGGACAATCTCCTAGTTTTAACATCAGCACCTAGGCTAGTATTTGGTGAAATAAACCACAGGGTAAGAATTTTAGTGGGACATCTTTAAAATTCTGCTTACCGCCGAACCCTGGAAACAGTGATCCATATTTTATAAAGACAATTATCTATTTTTATGTTAAAATCTACATTTAGTTGTTGATATTACAAACGTTTGTGAAGTCATATTTAACTGTTCTAATCATCTCTCTCCTGTGTCTCAGAGTTAAGAAAAAGCTGGACACTCAATCATACATACTTTAAACAGTATGGCAGAGTTCAGTGTGGTAGTGGGCAATAGCAATTAAGCAGGAAAATCTCAAAGACACTCTTCAGTACTAAGAGAAACTGTGCTCAAAATGTGCCTCTCCCTGTGGAAATTCTTGCAATATTGCTGGTTTGGGAAAACGGGGGTTTTATTTTATTAAGAGCACTAGTGTCTTTGCAGGGAATACCATGATAAATGGTGTGCTAATTATTAGACATTTACCTGAATAGGCTTTCTTGGTTGTTGAACCATAGTCCTGATATGACTAATGGCCTTCCTATTTTTGCTGCTGTATCAGACCTAGGGAGGCTGGGCATAACAACAAAAACAGCTCAGGTTAATCTATACAAAAAGGAAGTAGATGTCTCCTACTAATTAAGGATCAGAATCTTCTTGGTTATCTTTTTATTTCAAAGACAACAGACCTGCATTTTAATAGTTTGATAATACCGAGTGTATATGCAACCTCAATGTGATGAGATCATTGGATTTTTATTATATAATGGTAAGCTTCTGGCAATTACTCAGTTCATGCTCATGTTTAATGTTTATTGAAGTGGATTCTAAGAAGATATTTTCTGGATTTGTACTGATAAATTTCTCCTATAATCTGACTAGCCTTTATTAATAATAATTTAAAGGAGAGTCAATTTTCACCTCATAAAATGTAGTGTTTTATTCAGAGTTTTTTGTAACCAGTAATTACTTACTACACAAAGATTTGTATTTTGTTGTTAAGTAAACTGAGCCATTGAAGTAACTGGATAGGCTAGGAAAAGGTAATAAATAATATTATTTGTAACAATAGTAAAATAATAGCATATTACCTTCAAATTGTAAATCTTTGAATATACATCTACTGAGTATAATCATCACCTTGTTTGTCCAGGAAAACATGCATCAAAGATATTTACTTTTCTGTGTTTTTTTTTTTTTAATGCTTTTCCTTTTTAAGAAACAAAATAATACAAACACCTATAACAGAAAGTAAAAGTTGTTTCCTCACTTAACCACATCCTTCCCTTTGATCTCAAAAGATAAACACTGTTAATAATTTGTTGCATAATCTAATCATCTGAACTTTCATCTATTCCTACTTCAATTACATTCTCCAGGTTCTGTTGCAATTTGCTTTGGTTTTTTCACTTAAAAAATGTATTTTGGAATCTTCACACATCATTGTGTATAGATTTATCTTTCAGGGAGTTCTGTTAAATATTCTTTTACCTCATGGATTTAACATCATGACCTACTGAGGGACATTTAGGCTTTTTTTATACTGTGCTACAGTGAACATATTTATACAGATACAACCTATGTCTAACTTCAGTTCAGTTCAGTTCAGTCGCTCACTCATGTCCGACTCTTTGTGACCCCATGAACCGCAGCACGCCAGGCCTCCATGTCCATCACCAACTCCCGGAGTTCACCCAAACTCATGTCTATTGAGTTGGTGATGCCGTCCAACCACCTCATCCTCTGTCGTCCCCTTCTCCTCCTGCCCTCAATCTTTCTCAGCATCAGGGTCTTTTCAAATGAGTCAGCTCTTCGCATCAGGTGTCCAAAGTATTGAAATTTCAGCTTCAACATCAGTCCTTACAACGAACACCCAGGACTGATCTCCTTTAGAACGGACTGGTTGGATCTCCTTGCAGTCCAAGGGACTCTCAAGAGTCTTCTCCAACACACAGTTCAAAAGCATCAATTCTTCAGTGCTCAGCTTTCTTTATAGTCCAACTCTCACATCCATACATGACTACTGGCAAAACTATAGCCTTGACTAGACGGACCTTTGTGGACAAAGTAATGTCTCTGCTTTTAATATGCTGTCTAACTTATCTGTAGGATAATTCCTGAAAGTAAAATAACTTGCTATAAGGATGTTCTTATTTTTAATTCTGGAAATTACTTGTCATAAGAATTGCACTATTTATATCCTGTCCAAGGGAATATGAGAGAGCTCATTTTTGCCCATCGTGGTCATACTAGTGTTTATTTTTTTATCTTTGCTACTTTAGCATAAATTTTCATTTTTATTTTATTGAGTATTCAATAAACACTGAATGCATTCTTTGACTATTGGTGATAGAACAAATATTTCAGTGCACTTATTGGTTTATTTACCATTTTATTTCTTTTTTCCTATGAAATATTTGTTCATAGTTTCTTTACCCATTTTCCTAGTTCTGTGCCATCATATCTAGTAAACCCTTTTCCTCTCCAGTACTGTAAAAATATCATCATATTTTTACTCTCAGATGTTTGTATAAAGTTTTTATGAGTTTAAATCTTTGATACATCTGGAATTTCTTTTGTAGACAGTAAAAAAATTAGAAATCTACATTTTTTTTCCCAAATATCTGGACCTAGGTAATTCATTGAATAACCCAAACTTTATTTCTGTTAAATCCTTCTCCCCCTTTTTTGCTTTATATGTATCAAATTGTCCTTATTTATTTTTCCTGGATTATTTTCTACTCTGTTCTATCAATGTTAGTAGTTAAAATAGTACCATAATGTTTCCAATACTATTCTAGCTTTTTAATTCATTTTACTAACTTGTAGGGCAAGACTACAGTTATTATTCATTTTCAATATTCTCTTGTCTAAACTCCCATGTTTGCTGTACTTGGTAAACTGTCAAGTTAAAGTTGCATCAAAATTTAGGCTAATTTGGGGCAAATTGACATATTTATAATGTTGATTCTTCCTATTTAGACTCATAAGATGTCCTTCCATTGATTCATGGCTTCAAGTCCTTCAGTAACATTACATAATTTTCATCATTTAGCTTCTGGACATAACTTGTTAATATTATTCATAGGTATTTTGTAGCTTATATTACTGTTGTAAATACCATGGCTTTTTTCTATTACATTTCCTAACTGGTTATTTTTGGTATTCTTCTGTTAAAATTATTGGTTTAAATAGTGCTTTAAATCTTGTATCAGGCCACCTAATGAACTCTGTTTAATTTTAATACTTTTTTCTCATATACTTAATTCTTAGTTAATACTTAATTCTACTAGTTTTTTCCTCAGGTTTCCTAAATACAACCTCAGATCTTCTGAAAATAATTGTCTCCTCCAGGTGCACTTTCAAGGTACATCTGCTTAGGTCTATCACAGATTAATTGGAGCACTGACTTAAGATATGTTCAGAAATTATTTTGCATTTGTTCCCTGCTACTCTAGAAAATAGACCAATATGACTATCTGCTTTTTTTAAAAGAGGAGGGAATAGAAAAAGCAGTATTTTTTCCTTCCCAACCCCAAGCTTACATAACTCATGTTGTCAAAAAAGAAAGCAAAATTCAGTTTTCCTTTGTACTGTATCCTGTGTAACTCTTTGAAGCATAAACTTTTATCTATGATTCACTGCTTTTTAAGGTCATTACACTGTTTAATGTATTGATATGACATTGGGTCTTTTGCCAATATAAGATCTATTTCCAGCTATTAATATTTTCAGAGACATGAAAAAGTAAATTTTAATAGTGAATTAACAAAGTGACAGGAACAAGGGAAAAAGTATTGAGAAGCATATTTAATAAAGGTTTCTATGCCTGTGGCATTCTAACTTTGTTTATTTAAATGTGTTGCTGGTTAAAAATGGACGCTACCATGTGTGAAAACGGAAAATGTTTTCACCCAAAGTAGCATTTCCTGAATTGTATACCACAGAACAGTCAGTCTCTGGATGCCAAGAGATGTTAAGCAGAAAAATAGGGCTTTGTGGTCAAATAAGTTTAGAAAATGTGGGTTAAATAGTTTTAAAATGTTTTTTCCCTTTGCTATGTTCATGTACTTTGTAACTTTTATAAAGAAAGGATGTGTAACTTCTCTCTGACTCACTTTGACCAACCCTTTGTCTATGAAGCATATCTTGGAGTTAGTTCTTTGGAATACTGTGGAAAATACCTGAACATCCCCAAATTTAAATTGCAACATATGTTTCTAAGAAAACATAGAGACGGAAGAAGCAGACGACAAACTTTTCTTTGATTATCTAGTTGGAGATCTCTGGGCACATTTTTTCATTAAGTTGATGACTAAGGACTAAAACAGCCTTCTTAGCTCCATTCCAGTCTCTCCTCCATTCTTTCACTGAACCATGAAGAGACCACACAGAGCTAGCTGCATTGATAAGTGAGATGAGAGGTATAGTGGGAGGAAGAAAGATGCAATGAATGATAGAGAAAAAGAATTGTATGAAGTACAGGTCCAGTGATCTAACTGGGAATGATTTGGTCTAAAGTGGCACCTGATCTAACGGGCTTCCCAGGTGGCACTAGTGTAAAGAGCCCTCCTGCCAATGCAGGAGACGTAAGAGACACAGGTTCAATCCCTGGGTTGGAAAGATCCACTAGAGGAGGGCATGGCAACTCGTTCCTGTATTCTTACCTGGAGAATCCCATAGACAGTGGAGCCTGGCAGGCTACGGTCCATAGGGTCACAAAGAGTTGGACATGACTGAAGCAATGAAGCATGCATGCAAACACCACCACTCTTACAGTAACTAAGTTAATGATGTGTAAGAGAGTTAAATCTACAGTCTATATTTGATAGTCTCATTAATTATATGTATTTTTACCACTGGAGGACTTTCAGGGAAAGCAGTAAGCAGTCTAAGTTCTGTCGGTACAGATATCTCCTGAAGTCTGCAGTAGAGCTAAAAACTGTGAAAATAGCTTCTTTTTTTTTTTTTTTTTGGTAAAGCTTCCTATAACACTCAATAGAAGTCCTACATTATGGGAATCTTTAAGGAGAAAAATAGTTGCTCTTTTCATTTCTGTTTTTGTTTTTTATTTTTTAATTGAAGGATAATTGCTTTACAGAATTTTGTTGTTTTCTGTCAAACCTCAACATGAATCAGCCATAGATATACATAAGTCNTTTTTTTTTTTTTTTTGGTAAAGCTTCCTATAACACTCAATAGAAGTCCTACATTATGGGAATCTTTAAGGAGAAAAATAGTTACTCTTTTCATTTCTGTTTTTGTTTTTTATTTTTTAATTGAAGGATAATTGCTTTACAGAATTTTGTTGTTTTCTGTCAAACCTCTCTCCCACCTCCCTCCCCATCCCACCCCTCTAGGTTGATCCAGAGCCCCTGTTCGAGTTCCCTGAGACCTACAGCAAATTCCCCTTGGCTGTCTATTTTGCATAATATATGTTTCCATGTTACTCTCGTCACACATCTCACCCTCTCCTCCCCTCTTCCCATGTCCATAAATCTGTTCTCTATGTCTGTTTCTCCATTGTTGCCCTGCAAATAGATTCTTTGGTACCATTTTCTGGATTCCATATATATGCGTTACATAAGATATTTATCTTTCTCTTTCTGACTTCACTCTGTATAATAGACTCCAGGTTCATCCACCTCATTAGAACGATCTCAAATGCATTCCTTTTTATGGCTGAGTAATATTCCACTGTGTATATGTACCACAACTTATTTATGCATTCATCTGTTGATGGACATCTAGGTTGCTTACATATTCTAGCTATTGTAAATAGTGCTGCAGTGGACATTGGGGTACATGTGTCTTTTTCAATTTTGGTTTCCTCAGGGTTTGGTTAGGATTGAAGTATCTTGCTTTTGGTACGGGCTCATCTAAGATTATGAAAATGTGGNTGGAGGCTAAACAACACGCTTCTGAATAACCAACAAATCACAGAAGAAATCAAAAAAGAAATCAAATTATGCATAGAAATGAATGAAAATGAAAACACAATAACCCAAAACCTGTGGGACACTGTAAAAGCAGTGCTAAGAGGAAAGTTCATAGTATTACAGGCATACCTCATGAAACAAGAAAAGAGTCAAATAAATAACCTAACTCTATACCTAAAGCAACTATAAAAGGAAGAAATGGAGAACCCCAGGGTTAGTAGAAGGAAAGAAATCACAGTTAATTTTTAATGTATTCAGTGCTTAAAAAATTAGCTTGGCTTCTAGTACTGAATACCTCAGATGATGAAAGTAAGAAACGTACGTTCACTTTTGATTTGCTTCCTAATAAAAGATGTTTTCAGGGCATCCATTTACTTTGGTGGATTGGATAAGTTATAATTTCATTTGGTAGAGCCTTTTAAATATCCAAAAAAAATGTAATTTGTAAGTAATGATTTGGAATGCTAATGAAGAAAAATCAATTTCAAGAGCCACATCCACAGTAATAGTAGTCAGATGATTCATTCACATTCACCACAGGAGCTGGTATTAGCAGTTTTAATTTTAACCCTTTTCTTTAACATAGCAAAATAAGAAATAGAGCATGTCTGTTAGTAATGAACAGCTCTTTTATCAGAATTTATGTAAATAGTGTCCTTAGAAGCAAATTAGTATGCTGGGCCTTGATCATTGTGGTAGGAATTAAAATAATATCATCAATAAAGTACAGTTTCTTCCCTTAAGAAACTTAAAGTCTTATGTATATAAAAATTGTAGTGACAAGTGTGGGAGTTTTTTGGCAAGTGTGTTTTTTTAAGAGACTGTGTAAATAATTTACCTTTGTTTAAACCGAGCAAAATATACAATTGTTAAAACATCAGGAGTAATTAGAAAATACATTTTGATTCATGGAAATTCACTTTACAGTTAAACTTTTAAGCTGCAAAGAGACCTGGCTCATTGGGACATCAAAATTGTACAAAGGGTTTAAAAACTTTAGCATAGATCTAAATAATGTTAAGTAAAACTTAACTTTTTAGAAAAGAAATGAAAACTTTTGAAAACACTGCAAAGCTAAAGATTATAGGGGACTTAATTTATCTCAAGGGATATTACATTACTTTGCTAGGACTGCCATAATAAAATAGTACAGATGACATGACTTAAACAACAGACTTATTTTCTCATAGTTCTGAAGACTGGAAGTACTGTCTTCTCGACTTGTAGAGGGCAGCCTCTTGCTGCCTATTCACATGGTCCTTTCTCAGTGCACACACATCCCTGCGTCAATGTGTGTGTCCAAATTTCTTCTTATAAGAACACCAGTCATATTGGATTAGGTTTGACCACTTCATTACAGCCTCATTTTAACATAATCACCTCTCTAAAGACCTTATCTCCAGATGCAATTACATGCTGACCTCCTAGGGGCAGGATGTTAACATATGAATTTTTCGGGAACACAGTTCGGCTGTAACACCTATGTAGTGCTATTATGTATAAGAGATATGAATCACAATACTTTTTCTTCAATTTACTAGGACCAAGGCTGGTATGAAATGTAAGGGATAGTGTCTCTAAGACTTCCATGACCCTGGAGGTACAGGAGATTGGGCAGCATCTTTTCAAATATTTAGAAATATAACTGATGTAGTGAAATAAAAAGATGCTTGCTCCTTGGAAGAAAAACTATGACAAATCTACACAGTGTATTAAAAAGCAGAGACATCACTTTGCTGACAAAGGTCTGTATAGTCAAAGCTATGGTTTTTCCAGTAGTCATGTACGGATATGAGAGTTGGACTATAAAGAAGGCTGAGTGCCAGAGAATTGATGCTTTTGAACTGTGGTCTGGAGAAGACTCTTGAGAGTCCCTTGAACAAGCAAGGAGATCAAACCAGTCCATCCTAAAGGAAGTCAGTACTGAATATTCATTGGAAGGGCTAATGCTGAAGCTCCAATCAACTGATGCAAAGAGCCAACTCATTAGAAAAGACCATGATACTGGGAAAGACTGAGGGCAGGAGGAGAAGTGGGCAGCAGAGGATGAGATGGATGGCATCACTGACTCAATGAACATGAGTTTGAGCAAGCTCCCGGAGGTGGTGATGGACAGGGAAACCTGGCATGCTGATGTCCATGGGATCACAAAGAGTCAGACACAACTTAAGCAACTGAACAACAGCAACAAAATAATTGATTGCCTTCATGTCAAGTTGTACTTGGAGACAGAAATTACACAAGAACCTTCTGACTATATTTTCAGATCTTAAAGTTAACTGTCATTCTTCCCAGTCCTCTAAATACAAAATTATTTATCAGGTCTAGACACTATAAAAAAAAAATTGCGTTAGTAACACACAATATTATTATCCAGTTCTTTTGCCAGAAACAAGTTAATTTTGAGAATGGAAGTTTACACAGTTTTAATAGCACAAAATTTCATTATGTAATGTATATCTGTTATTATATTCAAAACAATTATATTAGAAAAGGTGTGTAGAGGGTTTTTAAATAGTAAATTTCTTATACTGTTATCATGTCTTGTAAATATATTGTGACCCAAAGACAGAAACCTATTTAAATGATCAGATGGGTTCTAAGTTAAGAGAGCAACTTTCGACCATGCAATATCAATTGAATTTTCAATACCAGTTATACAAGTTTTTTTCATGCAACTAGGAGCTGTACTTTTAATTACACTAAATAAATGACTGAAAGAATGCATCTGTTAGGAACTACTTCTGAAGTATTCAGTTCAGACTTCACCTTTTTGCTTTGGTGATTTATCATAGAGAATAGCTATCACTGCTTCTCACTGAGTAAGGGAAGACACAAAACCAACAGTTTGAATCTTCTGAATTGCCACTTCCCACATCTTTGAGGGTCTTCCATAGTCAGTACAGCAGGAGTAGTTGATGTGCAAGACCCTCTGCCTTTCACTCCACGCACAAGAAAATGCGGGATAAAACATAGCAAAATCATTTGGGGACATAAATTTATCCTGAATCCATCTGACCACTTGAATAAAATAAACTCTGAGCAGTTTTCACATATGGACTTACATTAAAATATAAATAAATGTACAGTGTTCCGTATTGTGGACCTGTCTCTGTATACAATGTTAGGGTGAAATTCTGAATTTCTGTAAATGCTTGTGACACTTTAATAATCTTTGTGATTTACCACATCATAGTCATGTGGTAATGCAAACTACACGATACACTTATATCCTGAAAGTGGAATGAATCACCTTGAGATGACTGCTTCGCCAGGCTTGGTTAAATAAAAAACCCATCTTGTCTGACATAATGCTGTTAGGTTAATGTGTTATATTTCTGTGTGGCATTCTCCCTCTGCCTCAGAGGAGTGCGTCACAAAGGTTGGTGGTAAATTTCTTACGTAGTATTAATGAAATTTGAATATATTGAAAAATATATGTACAGATAGTTCTTTAACATACAAATGCGTCTGAAAAGCCAGCCTCAACCTCCACTGGTAGAATGCTTCTAGAGCACCTGATGTTTTTTAGAAAATTATTTGACCTTTGTTCATTTTTAGGGGGAAGAGAAAAGCTGTAACAAAGCTGGTACTCAAGAGAACTGTGCCCAGAGAAAAATCTCAGGAGAGGCTTGTTTATCTGTGAGAAAACATGCCAGTTCTTTCCTGGGTTTGCCTAGGTATTTTTAGAAATCACTTATAGCACTGCCTGAAGTTTTACCAATTAGTTTAGCATTTGTTTGAAAATGAAAATATCTCTGAAAGACAAATATATTTCACCAGTTCCTTTTAATCTTAAAACCAGCTTCAGGTTGCAGTGCTTCAGGAACAGAAGTCTTAATTGGAAGAGCAGAAATATGGAGCTGATGATTTGGAATTTATGAACTTCGTTGTTACTGTTGTTCAGTCGCTAAGTTGTGTCCACCTCTTTGCAACCCCATGGACTGCAGCACACCAGGCTTCCCTGCCCTTCGGTGTTTCCCAGAGTGTGCTCAAATTCATGTCCATGGAGTCAGTGATGCTATCTAACCATCCCCTCCTCTGCTTCATCCTCACTGTTAATTGAGATGATTCTCACAACAACCTACAAGGACATTACTATATGTCATTTACAGATGAGAAAACTGAAGCATAGAGACTTAAAGTGATTCTCCATGATCATACAGCTAAGAACTGGAAGAGCTAGGATATATACCCAAGCCTGTCTAATTGCAGAGTTCACACCATTAACCACTGTGCCCTCATGTCTCCTGAGTAAGGATTGGATGCAGAGCACAAAGGGGGAAGGAGGGTGGAGACTCAGTGCTCTATGGAACAAAACAGCAAGTAAAATTTCAAATTCTTAAAGCTGGAGGTGGAGGGGAGACTCTGTGACCATCTCTATTAAACAGTGTAAAAAAGTATATAAAAGTATATAAACAGTATCTAACCTCTTTTTAGGAAAGAAATTAAGGGACAGAGAGATTCAATGACTTGCCTAAAATTACACATTTCTTAAAGAGACACTTAATCGTAGTTTCAGAATAAAAATCAGACTTCGTTTTGACATGAGACTTGAAATGTCTGCCACGCGCCTAAAAGAAGAGATGACGACTCTACACTGCAGAGTTTCAAGAGCTGGGCCCGCATGGCCATTAGTGCTAGACCAAATCATCTTTCCCTCGTGGATAACCATCCTCTTCATCCAACTGCAGAGCTAACACAGAGGGACTGGGAAGTTTTATTGGAGGGGACAAGAGAGATGAAATTTAAAAATGTGTAATGTTAAAATCCATTCTAATGAATTCCTAATAGCTATGTAGATGGGTTCAAAAGTATTATTAAATTATGAAATGTTAAGTATTATATGCAATATTTGATGGCCTATATCATGGTCCTGAGGTTCTGAGCCTACTGCCACTGTTTTTTATTTTAAGAATGGGGTACTTTCTCATCAGTAATAGCAATTCACTGCATAAATGAGTCACATGTTCTTCAGGGAGGCAGGTGCAAATTTCAAAATCCTCTTCCAACAAATTATTGTTGTGTTAAATAATCACCACGCTGAGATATAGTGGTGAAGAATTCCTGGCCAGAGACACAGTGCATTTCACGAGACCTGGGGAAATGTTTGGTAGGAACTGACTAACCTTTACATAGCTCCCTTTAAACTGAAGTATAAGAAACCAGGAGGAAAAGGTCTATTTTAAATTGCAGAATACTTTCTGTAGTGGATAGCACTATAACAAAACAAGAAAAATCACTATAGGGAAAGATACGCAGTGATTTTTGGAGTAAATAACAGAAACCAGACACCACATGGATGTCTTACTGGGTAATAAATAAAACCATTTGATATGAAAAAGTTAATAGAATCCTAGAGGGAGGTAAGGCTATATGTTTGTGTTTTATGTAATTGCAGTGAAAAGACATTGATGTGTTTTTAGAAGGGTAGTGACGTGACCCAACATAATTTTAAAAAGATAGTCCTGGCTGCTTTATGAATAATATCTGGATGGTAAGAGTGAAAGTGGCTTGCAATAGGATTAGAGAAATGGGTGGATATGAGATCTATTTTAAAGGTAGAATCAATAGAATTTGGTGATGATTGGATGAGAGAGACATACATTATGGGAAAGTAAGGAATAAGACAGGATGTCCAAATTTCTGGTTTGAGCAACCATTTGGCTGATGATGTCAATTTATTTAGGGAGGGACGATAAGAAAAGAAGCAAGTATAATGCAAGAAGGTGGCCCAGGATGTGTTAAAGATGTTAAAGGTAGAAATTTGACAGAAAAGATGAAGTCAGCCATGAGGGTTAATGAGGAGATGCAAGGGAAATGAGAGTAAAGCACTAAGAATATAATGGAATTCAAGAGAAGAAATGCTTTTAGACCAGAAGAGTAGAATGCTGCTCTTAGATTTATTTTTGATTCATTGTATTTTTGTTATTCTTTCTGAGTCATTTGTGCCTCTGCAGTTTAATGCTTGTGTGTGTGTATGTGTGTGCATGTGTGTGTGTAATGACCAAAGTAATTTATTCTCAGATTTCCCCTTTGGTTCTGTGTTCTTGTGCTATGTGCTATGCTTTGTTGCTCAGTCATGTCTGACTCTTTGTGACCCCATAGACTGTAGCCCATCAGGCTCCTCTGTCCATGGGATTCTCCAGGCAAGAATACTGGAGTGGGTTGCCATGCCCTTCTCCAGGGGATATTCCCAACTCAGGGGTCAAACCCAGGTCTCCCACATTGCAGGCAGATTCTTTACCATCTGGGTCACTAGGGAAGCCCAAGTTCTTGTTGAATACTGTGCTTTGCCAAACTTGTATTTTAGAATGTGGTAGTACTATAATTTTTAAAATTAATGTCTTATGATCTTGAAAGTGTAGCATTACTCTAGTCAAACGGGAGTACTTGAGCTGTCTTTGTTTTGCTTTGGTACTCATATGTTAAAAGCTTTTGACCTGTGTACACATGTTCCAAATACATGTTAGTCTATGATGTTAGTCTTTATTTTTAATTGCATAGCATTACTTGACCTGTTTCCTTAGCGTTTCTATATTTATCAGTTGAAAAATAACAAATGAGTGAAATGAGTAGCTTTAATCAATGGTTAGTAAATGATACTGTTTACTACTTTAAATGCTTAGCACTGTGCCTGCGTGTGGTGGCAGTCAATAGATATTTGTTTAATACTGTTTAATATCAGATGGTCAATTAGTTCTGCTAGGCTAACAGTCAGTGGTCTTTGTTAAACCTTTTCTATAGATTATCTTTTAATAGGAACTATTCATTAACCCTTGACATATATTTTTGTGAACAATTATTCATGTGCAGAAATGTAACAAAGTTTTAAACCTATAGTTGAACTGCCCGGGCTTCACCAGATCCTATCACTAATGGATTTGTAGCCTTTTATCTTCCTTATGCTTTAGCACATATGAAATGGGGACTAGCACTGACAAGTTACATAGATATGTTTTAGACATGAAGGTATAGACTTTGGAAAACAATACTTGAGAGAAAGTCACTGTATGAAAGAAAAGTATTATGCATTAGACAAACATAATATGGAAAACTTGGGGAAAACTATACTATGGGGAATTAATGTCAGAGGCTGAGCATTTGGAACTGCATATGGCTTCCCTGGAGAAGGAAATGGCAACCCACTCCGCTGTTCTTGCCTGG
This sequence comes from Neotragus moschatus, assembly GCA_006410615.1. Taxonomy (NCBI): domain Eukaryota; kingdom Metazoa; phylum Chordata; class Mammalia; order Artiodactyla; family Bovidae; genus Neotragus; species Neotragus moschatus. The sequence continues at coordinate 740,027 of SJYA01002044.1, forward strand.
AGAATCCCAGGGACGGCGGGAGCCTGGTGGGCTTCCGTCTATGGGGTCGCACAGAGTCGGACACAACTGAAGCGACTTAGCAGCAGCAGCAGCATGGCTTCCCTGGTAGCTTGGACGGTAAAGCATCTGTCTACAATGCGGGAGACCCGGGTTTGATCCCTGGGTTGGGACGATCCCCTGAAGAAGAAAATGGCAACCCACTCCAATATTCATGCCTGGAAAATCCCATGGACTGAGGAGCCTGGTGGGCTACAGTCCCTGGGGTCGCAAAGAGTCGGACATGACTGAGCAACTTCTCTCTCTTCTCTTCATGGAGTTTTCAGTAAACTAAAGTAGTTATTCTGTTTCTTGGATTGACCTTTAAAAATTGGAGCAAATTATTTTCTTTTCTACTAGATGATGTTAGTAACCTCAAAGAGTATATAGGGAGTATATACTCCTGTAGGAGTATATAGGAGTCATTTTGCTCTCTCTAAAATGACTCTGAAAGAATGAGTTCTGATAAGTGTTTAACATGAAACTTATTAAAATTCTAAGCAGTAGTCACAAACAATGAATGGAGGCCAGTACAAGTAAGACATTTACAGGAAAAGGTTTTATAGAGATTCGTATAGTAGTTTTGACACACTATCAACAATTGTTTCATTGTCATTAATTTCTTAAACTGGCACACACTCAGAACATTACAGAAAACATAATTTAGAGAATTTCTCTTATAATTATTGTGATCATTATAGTGAGAAATACATGTTGATAAATAGAGTCTCATAGAGCAGTTTAGTCTCCAATGTTGTTTTACATTTTTCTCAACATACTCCAATATGGAAAACAATTATGATCTTTCTCTCTCATGAGACCTTGTATCAAAAGGAGTACTGTAATGTATGGAGGCCAAAAGAACCTTCATTTATAGNCCCACATTGCAGGCAGATTCTTTACCATCTGGGTCACTAGGGAAGCCCAAGTTCTTGTTGAATACTGTGCTTTGCCAAACTTGTATTTTAGAATGTGGTAGTACTATAATTTTTAAAATTAATGTCTTATGATCTTGAAAGTGTAGCATTACTCTAGTCAAACGGGAGTACTTGAGCTGTCTTTGTTTTGCTTTGGTACTCATATGTTAAAAGCTTTTGACCTGTGTACACATGTTCCAAATACATGTTAGTCTATGATGTTAGTCTTTATTTTTAATTGCATAGCATTACTTGACCTGTTTCCTTAGCGTTTCTATATTTATCAGTTGAAAAATAACAAATGAGTGAAATGAGTAGCTTTAATCAATGGTTAGTAAATGATACTGTTTACTACTTTAAATGCTTAGCACTGTGCCTGCGTGTGGTGGCAGTCAATAGATATTTGTTTAATACTGTTTAATATCAGATGGTCAATTAGTTCTGCTAGGCTAACAGTCAGTGGTCTTTGTTAAACCTTTTCTATAGATTATCTTTTAATAGGAACTATTCATTAACCCTTGACATATATTTTTGTGAACAATTATTCATGTGCAGAAATGTAACAAAGTTTTAAACCTATAGTTGAACTGCCCGGGCTTCACCAGATCCTATCACTAATGGATTTGTAGCCTTTTATCTTCCTTATGCTTTAGCACATATGAAATGGGGACTAGCACTGACAAGTTACATAGATATGTTTTAGACATGAAGGTATAGACTTTGGAAAACAATACTTGAGAGAAAGTCACTGTATGAAAGAAAAGTATTATGCATTAGACAAACATAATATGGAAAACTTGGGGAAAACTATACTATGGGGAATTAATGTCAGAGGCTGAGCATTTGGAACTGCATATGGCTTCCCTGGAGAAGGAAATGGCAACCCACTCCGCTGTTCTTGCCTGGAGAATCCCAGGGACGGCGGGAGCCTGGTGGGCTTCCGTCTATGGGGTCGCACAGAGTCGGACACAACTGAAGCGACTTAGCAGCAGCAGCAGCATGGCTTCCCTGGTAGCTTGGACGGTAAAGCATCTGTCTACAATGCGGGAGACCCGGGTTTGATCCCTGGGTTGGGACGATCCCCTGAAGAAGAAAATGGCAACCCACTCCAATATTCATGCCTGGAAAATCCCATGGACTGAGGAGCCTGGTGGGCTACAGTCCCTGGGGTCGCAAAGAGTCGGACATGACTGAGCAACTTCTCTCTCTTCTCTTCATGGAGTTTTCAGTAAACTAAAGTAGTTATTCTGTTTCTTGGATTGACCTTTAAAAATTGGAGCAAATTATTTTCTTTTCTACTAGATGATGTTAGTAACCTCAAAGAGTATATAGGGAGTATATACTCCTGTAGGAGTATATAGGAGTCATTTTGCTCTCTCTAAAATGACTCTGAAAGAATGAGTTCTGATAAGTGTTTAACATGAAACTTATTAAAATTCTAAGCAGTAGTCACAAACAATGAATGGAGGCCAGTACAAGTAAGACATTTACAGGAAAAGTTTTTATAGAGATTCGTATAGTAGTTTTGACACACTATCAACAATTGTTTCATTGTCATTAATTTCTTAAACTGGCACACACTCAGAACATTACAGAAAACATAATTTAGAGAATTTCTCTTATAATTATTGTGATCATTATAGTGAGAAATACATGTTGATAAATAGAGTCTCATAGAGCAGTTTAGTCTCCAATGTTGTTTTACATTTTTCTCAACATACTCCAATATGGCAAACAATTATGATCTTTCTCTCTCATGAGACCTTGTATCAAAAGGAGTACTGTAATGTATGGAGGCCAAAAGAACCTTCATTTATAGGAGGACATTACCATCCTGTCATTTATGTCAGAAGTTCATCCGCAGAGAGGTGTGTAAGCAAAAGAGACACAGTGTGGTAAGTCTGGGCTAATCACAGGATCAGAGTGATAATGAGAGAGATTGAGAGTAAAGCTGGGATAAGACTATGGATAGAGATGGGCCTCAGACCCAATATAAGGGGGTGATTGGAGCTCTGGTTCTGCAAGGTACAGGAGCAGACTGTCTTACAGTGTTGACAAAGGGCTGTTCACTTATGCTGTGACTTTCTATTTACTCCCCAGTACTAAGAGTTCTATTGTCAAGCACCTTCTAAGTGGTTATAGAAGCCAGAAAACATACCCTTTGTCAGCTGATCTTAACTTATAATCTGAAATTGAGGACAAAAATGAATCATTTTTAATAAATGAAATTAGAAATAGTACTCAAAATGTTATATGTGTTTAAAATTGCAGTTACCTTGAATTGTGATAAAATATGTAATAATTACATCTTTTAAGATCACTGTCCTTGAAAATGTATCTTTTGGTGTTTATTCAGATGCAGGACAAGATATATTAAGACATAAAGTTTGTATTTTTGTCTCATCCAGAGAACCCATAAAATGCTGCCTTCATAGTGTGAAATACAGTATTACTTGAAATTAATAGTTTATAACAGTGAATTATGAAGCAATGCCTTTTTTCTAGATGTTAGATCAAATGACAGATAATCACACACAAAAAGTAATGCAGAACAGAAAATAAAGGAACTCAGAAATTCTACACCACTTTTTCTATGTTCAAATGCTGATACATGGTGGCTAGACTACAAATAAACATTTTTGGAAAGGCTTTTTGAATGGTGTTGCCAATTTAAATATATATGTGTGTATAGGCATGCGAGCATGCTAAGTAGCTTCTGTGGTGTCCAACTCTTTGTGACCCTATGGACCATAGCCTGCTGGGTGCCTCTCTCCATGGGATTCTCCAGGCAAGAATACTGGAGTGGGTTGCCATGCCCTCCTCCAGGGGATCTTCCCAACACAGGGATCAAACCCACATCTCTTATTTCTCCTGCATTGGCAGTTGGGTTCTTTACAACTGGCGCCATCTGGGAAGCCCCATGCTGCTGCTGCTGCTAAGTGGCTTCAGTCATGTCCGACTCTGTGCGACCCCAGAGACGTCAGCCCACCAGGCTCCCCCGTCCCTGGGATTCTCCAAGCAGGAACACTGGAGTGGGTTGCCATTTCCTTCTCCATTGCATGAAAGTGAAAAGTGAAAGTGAAGTTGCTCAGTCTTGTCTGACTCTTAGAGACCCCATGAACTGCAGCCTACCAGGCTCCTCCGTCCATGGGATTTTCCAGGCAAGAGTAATGGAGTGGGGTGCACACCCATATGTGTGTGTATATATATGCATATTTAGTTGTTGTTTAGGCTGTTAATCGAGACTTTTGGGTCCTCTCTGGAAGTCTTTTCTCAATTTGGTGTCAAGTATGGGAAGGGAGGTTGAGATCTGAAACAGTACTCTGTTAGGCTGAGTTACAGAAAGAGTTGCCAAGCAGAAGAATCCAAGTTATAAAGCAGTGGTCAAGGAATCACAGAATATTCCTGTAACTAGAACACATACTGATATGCCTCTTTATAATTACTTGTATCTCAGAGAATTTCTGTATGACACCACAAATTGACCTCTTCCTGAGGTCTCTGTCTTATTAGATCTGAGCTTCTCACCTTATTTGAGGAGTATAACTAAAGCATATTAGATGGAACCATTTTGAATTGGATTTTAGGAGGAAAACATGTTTTATCTATATTGTTACTTCCTATTATGAAGTTTCATATCAACAAGACAGACAAACTGTTACTTTCAAGGTGTCTGTAACACTGAGTGGCTTAAATAGGAGTCAGCTGATGATGAGTTGCTTAGTTTGGTTCCCAGGTTGGCCACTTTGCACAATCTGAACTGTTTACCTAATGTACTAGAGCTCCGAATAGAACTTCCTTCAGGCAGCAATTCACTTATGCCCAATCTAGGTGATGTTTGACCTGGATCTGTATACCATGAATGTTTTTCATGGGCTTTTTTTTTTGCAATATACTACTTAAAATCCTGCAATTTTTATTGCTTTAAGAGAATCTTCATCTTCTTTACTGCCTTTGACTTTTAACAACTTTAAGTAACTTTGTTATAAATTTTTTGCCTTAATATACAATGAAAAACAAAATGCCTATTTAAAAGTCAACCAGACAGTTAAGCCAAATTTCTATGAAAGATGTTCCATTTTCCATTTTTATGTCAGCATGGTATCACCCCGTTTAAACAGTGTATTACCGCTGATGTACAATCAATGTACAATTCAGTTAAACTGAATGGTAATCAGAAGCCTTTTCTCATATGTATGTTGAAATAAATAAGTGGAGCTTTAGCCAATAAAGAAAAAGAAGAAACATGAACAAATAGGAATTAGACTTCATTGTGATTAAGAGACTCCCTCTATTTTCCGTGCATACCTAATATTATTCTCCTCACACTGTGGTTAAGAAATAAATGAGTAATGAGTAAGTGAATAGTGAATGAATGAATAATAAATGAAGAAAGCAGTTGAAATGCACACAGTTTATAAATATTGTATAGTTATTGGCATTAGACCTGAAATGTACATAAAATTCTTAAATCTTGCTGTGTATTTGTGCAGAATGTTTATACTCACACAATCTCGATGCTGTTGATCTCATAATGATTTGAGAAGTAGCCAAATGATGTTCATCTAGAATTTCAAGGGGTTTATAAGAAATATTTCTTCTTTTCTCTCACATGTTTGAGAATGTTACTGTGAAGACCGTTTAAATGTATCACAAAGCCAAAGCATTGGTTGGAATAATGAAGAGAATACTGGCACAGGAAGTTTCTCAAACTTGGTAACCATCCTTGCCATGACCACTCTCTTAAGGGACTGTATACACACATGCACACACACACACACACACACACACACACACACACATATGTATGGACTCTGGGAACTGGGGTTTTTTCATTTAATTTTTATTTTACATTGGAATGTAGTTGATGTANTGTTTAAATGTATCACAAAGCCAAAGCATTGGTTGGAATAATGAAGAGAATACTGGCACGGGAAGTTTCTCAAACTTGGAAACCATCCTTGCCATGACCACTCTCTTAAGGGACTGTATACACACATGCACACACACACACATATATGTATGGACTCTGGGAACTGGGGTTTTTTCATTTAATTTTTATTTTACATTGGAATGTAGTTGATGTACAATGTTGTATTGGTTTCAGGTGTACAGAAAAGTGATCCGGGTATACCTATATCTATAATTTTCAGATTCTTGTCCCATATAGGTTATTACATAGTACCGAGTAGAGTTCCCTGTGCTGTAGAGTAGGTCCTTGCTGGTTATCTATTTTATGTATAGTAATGTGTCTTCTGTTAATCCAAACTCCTAATGTGGGGAAACTCCCTCTTCCTTTCCCTTTGGTAATACTGTTTGTTTTCTAAGTCTATGAGTCTGTTTCTGTTTTGTAAATAAGTTCATTTATATAATTTTTTAGATTTCACATGTAAGTGATATCATATATTATCTTACTCTCTTTGACTTAGTTCACTCAGTATGTTGATTTCTAGGTTTACCCATGTGCTTCAAGTGGCATCATTTCACTCTTTTCTGTCTGAGTGTTATTCCCTTGTATGTATATACTACTACCCATTCCCCGTCAATGGACATTCAGGATGTTTCCATGTCTTGGTTATTATAAACAGTGCTGCACTGGGGTGCACGTATCTTTTTGAATTATGGTTTTCTCCAGATACATGCCCAGAGTAGGATTGATGGTTCATATGTTAGTTTTTTAAGGAACCTCTATATTATTCTCCATAGTGGCTACACGGGTTTGCATTCTCTTCAATAGTGTCATTGGGTTCTCTTCTCTCCACACCCTGTCTGGCATTTGTTGTTTGTAGACTTTTTGATGATGGCCATTCTGACTGGTTGGATAAGGAAATGGCAACCCACTCCGGTATTCTTGCCTAGAAAATCCCGTGGACAGAGGGGCCTGGTGGGCTGCTGTCCATAGGGTCGCGCACAGTCGGGCACAGCTGAAGCTACTAAGCAGCAGCAGCATTCTGACCGGTATGAGGTGATACCTCACTGTAGCTTTGATTTGCATTTGTCTAATACTTAGTGATGTTGAACATCTTTCCATGTGCTTTTTGGCCATCCGTATGTCTTCTCTGGAGAAATGTCTACTTAGATCTTCAATGTGTTTTTTTATTGGATTGTTTGTTTTCTTGATATTGGAGGTGCGTGAGCTGTTTATATATTTTGGAGATTAACCCCTTGTCAGTCACATTGTTTGCAAATATTTTGAGAGTTAATTTTGAATAAAACAGACCAAAATATATCCACAAATATTCCTATTTAGTATAAGATTATTTGCAGTCATAGAGAGGAATGGTCCAACGTGGCAAAGGTAATTAAAATCTATTGTGAAGACTGAGGTAGAGATGAATTCCTGTATTATCAAGAGCAAAGGTGTATCAAGAAGAAAAAGGTTAGTTCAGTCTGCAGTGTGGCATTATACCTATTCTGAGTAATTCCTATCTCTTTTAACCACGAGCCATTTCTGGGATGACTGAATACACCAAATGGTGATGGAGTAGCAATAAGAATTCTATGTCTTTTTAGCATATGCATTTCTGGCCCTTAGTCCTTGTTTTTCCCCCGACTTTCCAGAATGACTTACTTCCTCTTTCCTATCCTTTATTAGTAGTTTGCATTCTCATCATCATTGCCTACATCATTTCTAGCATAGAAAAGAGCAAGGCTGCCAACGGCACAACTGTGTTCCCGGTTGAACTAATCCTTGGTCTAGACACTATGTAACTACTTCACATAATAACCTCTTTATGCATTCACTTCAGTGACCAAGCTTCTATTTCAGGAATAAGCTAATTTCAGATTAGTTCAGTTCAGTGGCTCAGTCAGGTCCGAATCTTTGCGACCCCATGAATCGCAGCACGCCAGGCCTCCCTGTCCATCACCAACTCCCGGAGTTCACTCAGACTCGCGTCCATCAAGTCGGTGATGCCATCCAGCCATCTCATCCTCTGTCGTCCCCTTCTCCTCCTGCCCCCAATCCCTCCCAGCATCAGAANACCTGTTGAAAATTGGGGAGCCTTTGTTTTATGATTTGGAGAAAATTTCAGTATTCCCTGTCTATGCTTTAGGAGCATTAATAAATTTTAAGTGAAACCAAGGAGAGGGAAAGTGACTACCAAAAATTTGAGAGTACCCATCTGCGATGCCTAACCTATTGCCTCTAATTAACGACCCTTCTCTGGCGTTGATCACGCGGTTGGGGGCGGGGGGCGGGGAGAGAAGCGGGAACAGCTGGAGCTACTGGGGGTCGCAGTTGTCCTAAACCTGAGGTGCGCGCTCCAAGCCGCCAGCCCTCCGAGGTGCCGCCGCCGCCGCCTCCCCCTCCGGCTGCTGATTGGCGGGGATCTCAGCATCAGCAGCATCTCCCGGAGAGGGGAGGGCGCCAAGACTGAGTCGCAGCCACAGCCACCGGGAACCTCAGCTCCCTCCTGGCAAGACCTCGGACTTTCCCATCGAGCAACCGCGTCCCCGCTCGCCACCGCCTGGATCCCTTCCTTTTACCCGCCCCCGCCCCCCCCAAAAGTGGAGACCCCCGGCAGCCAAGAAAGCCACGTCTGGTCCGGACCAGGTCAGGGAGGCAGGGGCCAGTTCCCTGGGGTCCCGCGGCACCCTCGGGGCCCTCGAAGCGCTGCGGTCGCCGCGCCCCAGCCGCCAAGACGCCTCGTATCTTGTACCGCGGGAAGAGCGGGTCTTCGTCCAAGATGGGCCGGCAGGGCTTAGGGGGCGCCGGCGCCGCGGGGCGCTCCATGCAGCGCTCGCAGAGCCGGAGCAGCCTCTCCGCCTCCTTCGAGGCACTGGCCGGCTACTTTCCCTGTATGAACTCCCTCGAGGAAGAAGGTGAGGCTGTAGTTGGGGTTTCAGCCTGTACATCTCCCGTCTCGAGAAGTCGGTGTTTGGAGGATTGGCAGGGTTTGGAGAACTCCAGGTAGCAGTGTTCGTACCCTCTCCTCTCGGGTCTGTGACTGGGACCAGATTCCCCCAGAGCGCCGGCTGGCCGAGGAGTTCTGTTGATTGGTGGTTTGGAGAGCTCCACAGGCGCCGACTTGGTTTTCCTAATGAAGTTGACTTCAGCAGTGCTTGAGAGTTGGATGAGGATGGGGTGGGTGGCAGGGTGGCCCTATTGGGCGCACCCCACTTGGTCTTGTTTCTGTTTCCTCCCGCCATCTTGGTATTAGCATTTGATTTCGAGGACAGAAATAATCAGAAAATAAAGGGAAAAGCAGTAGCAGAGCTTTGAAACACGATCCGAATGAGGAGAGGGGGGTAATACAGTGGGTCAAAGGTTGACAGTACAAAAGGCTGGTTTGTGCTCTGGGCACTTGGAACTTTGTTGACAGGCACAGTACTGTGACCATTGGTTGTCAGTCTCTGGTGTTTGAGTGATGTCATTTTAATTAAGATAATGAGAAAAACAGCTGAAGGGGACTCAACTTTTAAACTTTTCACCAACTGACTTGAAGTCCTTCATAAAGTTTTCAATAACACAACATAGGTTTTCTTTGTGAAAAACTTTCCTATAAGATTTAACAACTAATACTAGAAACCTAATTTGTAAATCAAAGTAAGAATTGGCTGCTAAATAATAGTGTCCCAACATTTTAAATGCCGCTTATCAATTTATTGATAAGCTAGTTGTAAACTGTTCATCTTTGCACGTATACCAGCGTAGATCTGTTATCACCATCATATTACCTCTATTTTAGGATTTACTTTGCTTTTATTCTGTGACAGTCAATGACTTCTTATTTGTAAATCTGCAGTGAGCCCTGATTTAAAAGAAATGACCTGCTCTGAGAACAGGTAGAAATAATTTTTTTCCATTTTTCCCGGTGGAGGACAGGAGGTGGAAAATGACTGATTAAAAATAGATCTGAAAAGTGTTTTTCAGAATAACTTGCTAGTTATTGCTGTCTAGGTTTCTTCTAGCTTATTGTTGCAGTATCAGTTTTCATTAGATTAATAACAGGTTTAATGGTATGGTACTACATCCCTATATAAATGTAACTTTTAATTTTCATACTAACCTTTTACTGTTCTTGTACATTTATGTTTTACATGTTTTCTGTTATTAAATGATTAACATTTCAGGAGATATAAACAAGTCAAGAAATTAGAAAATCAAGTTGGGTAAAGGAATGATCATAATTGTAGCTAAAACTTTGTTATTAGCCAGGCACTATTCTAGAAACCTGACATTCACATACTCTTTTAGGCCCACAGCAGTCTTACGAGACAGTGCTTCTATAATCCCCAGTTAACAAATGAGGAAACCTAGGCAGAGAGATTCAGAAACTTGCTCAAGGTCACCCAGATAGTAGGTAATAGTCAGCATATAAACCCAGTCAATCACACAACCTGTTTACACAAACTAAGCTATACGAGTTTATTATTTGCATACACTTGGCCACAATTACATACCTAGTAAGTGCTGAAACTAGAACTCAAATCTAGGTGTATGTAAAGATATATATTTAAATAAGACACATTATTATAAACTCATTTCTCAGTTTGAATTTTTACACCAAGTCTTTAGTCTTGACTTAGCTTCCGGTAAGCCATCATCATTCTTTCTTAAGTAGTAGCTACAATTATTGGATTAACAAAATACCAACCTAAAAGCCTCTTTGAGACAAAAAATAAACTTATATAAATGAAAATTTTTCTAAATTTTAAGTAAATTGACTTAACCTTGACTCTTGCAGACTAATCCCAAAGGAAATTCCTATATCTACACATGGGAAATTGGAACAGATTTCTGTCCTATAATATGGTTTCTTGAGTTGCCAAGACAAAATGTTCCATAAGGAAGCCAGCATTTTTAAAATGAAACATATAGTTCTGTACAAGTAACCAGAGAGGAGGCACTCCCCATAAATTAGAGGTCTTTCCACTGGGTTATAGTCATTTTACTGCCAAGAGAAGGAATCCTTTCTTTGATTGTGCTATACTTCTACCACCCTTGAAAGTGCTGAGATTGTTGAGGGTTTTTCAATATGCCCTGAAGAGTTACAAAAGTTAGAAATCACCAGCCTGGAGTGGTGCTTCTCTGCAATTGTTTTCTCTTGAGACACCCCCACAGGACACATAAAATTCATGTGGATAACATACTCTCATAAGCTTACTCAGGACCAAGTTATTATAGTCATAACTGTGAAACCATACTAATTTATAAAGAAAATCCATCTCAACAGATGATTTTCAAAAGAGAGCAGTGTTCTACCAGCCAGTGTGATTTAACTAAAGTAATCATCCCTGGGTTGGAAAGATCCCCTGGAGAAGGGAATGGCTACCCACTCCTGTATTATTACCTGGAGAATTCCACGGGCACAGGAGCCTGGCAGGCTACAGTCCTTGAGATCACAAAGAGTCGGATACAACTGAGTGACTAACATTTTCGCTTCTTTCAGCTGGTCAGTTCAGTAGTCAGTCTGACTTTAAAGCTAGTCTCCTTTTTTTTTTTTTTTAATCTTTTCAGAAATAGTGCATCAGCTAACTAATCTCCAGTGTACTCTGCCTTCCAATTCCATATTCTCATTTCTCTCTTGGACAGCACATCCAGACATTACCATTTTACACAAGAAGTGCTGAGACGTTTAGTGAGAGACTGTGTTCTACTATTTACTTATTCATTCATTCACAAACATTTCCTGAGCCTCGAGATGTGTCGGTCACTGTGGTAGTCCCTAATTAGCTGACTATGCTTCCTGTCTTCTTAGAACTCACAGTCTAATGGAGAGAGAGATTAATAGGAAATAGCTATGTAATTAAAACTGTGACAGGGCTTAGGAAGGAGAAGTACAGAGTGCAATAAGAAGATGGTAAGAAAGCCTAACTGAGGACTCACAGAAAGGGTATCCTGAGAAATGAGGGTTAAACGTGGGTTCAGGCGTCAGTGACAGCTCTCGGTGCCTCTTACATCCCTCTGAGAGCAGTTTGCCCAGAGTTCACAGCCAGTAAGTGGAGCTGGGATCAAAACCCACAATCTGGCTCTGAAGTTTACAATCCCAACTATTCTGCGTATCGTCTCTTCATTATCTTACTGCATTTCCTTGCAACGTGCTGCATTTTGAAAATCAGGTACAACAGTTATGGGGGTTACCATTTATTGAGCACCTTCTCCTCTGCCACGTTCCTTTGATTTCATGATAATTCTTCAAGGAACTTATTATCAATTTATACATGTGAAAACTGAGACTGAATAGTTAAGGAACTTGGCCACAGATTATAAATCTCAACAGGGCTGACTTGAGTGAGGAGGAAAGGGTCATGAGAATAAGCAAAATAAAACAAGATTGTTGACTGGTCTTTGTAACTACTTTTTTTGTATGCTTTCTCCTTTTTTNTCTCTTCATTATCTTACTGCATTTCCTTGCAACGTGCTGCATTTTGAAAATCAGGTACAACAGTTATGGGGGTTACCATTTATTGAGCACCTTCTCCTCTGCCACGTTCCTTTGATTTCATGACAATTCTTCAAGGAACTTATTATCAATTTATACATGTGAAAACTGAGACTGAATAGTTAAGGAACTTGGCCACAGATTATAAATCTCAACAGGGCTGACTTGAGTGAGGAGGAAAGGGTCATGAGAATAAGCAAAATAAAACAAGATTGTTGACTGGTCTTTGTAACTACTTTTTTTGTATGCTTTCTCCTTTTTTCTTTTTTTGCTTCTTTGTCCCTGGATATATTCCAGATAACTATTCTCCAAATCTCTGAATAGTTTTATTTTAATTAAAAGTAATGATAATAGCATCTACTTGTTATTTAACTATTTCTAAATTATGTTTCTTTATCATTGAACTCTCTGAGTTAAGTATTAGCATCATTATGTAAGCCACTTGGCCCCAACATTGAGTCTACCACCCTAATTTAGGATATTACTGTTTGTAGAATTTTTAAACATTATAATAATTATGAGAAAGAAGAAACCATTGAAATGGTTACCATTCCGTGTAGGAGAAGCAACTCTCCCACCCATAGATCCAGGGGCAATGGTTATGGTCATGTAATGTAGGGAAATGGCATATATCTGGTTTTTCAAGATATCTTAAAGTTACTTGTTTCTGGGCTAGTGATTTTTGTTCAGTTACGTACATATAGTATGTGACGAATTTGATTTGCTTGATTTTGTGGCCTTCTTCCTTGTTTAAAATTTGACTTGGCAATCCTACAGAAGGAGAGATCCTATCAACTTAATACTATTTAACAGAATAAATTAATTTATTAAATTTATTCTACATGCCACTGTTTTGAAAGTTAAGTTACAGGAAAACCATCTAAGAAATAAGAATAGTTTAAAAATCACCAGAAGAATGGAGGAAAGCGTCTTCGCATGTGGCAGTGAAGCTATGAGGAATTAACATAGAAGGAACTAAATAGACTGTATTCAGAAGGCCTGTTTTTCATTATCCTCCACTCTTAAAGAGGCTGTACAATCAGTAAAAGGCATTACCTTATTCTAATCCTTAAGTAATATATTTATTTTTTGACTTTACTTTTTATTAAAGTATAGTTGATTTACAGTGTTGTGTTAATTTCTGCTGTACAGCAAAGTGATTCAGTTATCCATATATGCATTCTTTTTAATATTCTATTATGGTTTAATCACAGGATGTTGACTGTAGTTCCCTGTGTACTTAATTCTTAATAAGCAGTCCCGTTTGATTAAAATGGAGCTTAGCACTTTACTCATGCTCCATTGGAACAAAAAATTATTCATACACTTAAATATAATCCTCTTAAATACAAACATCATGTCTAGCACTGTAGGTATTCCACTATTAATAACAACAATATCGGTGCAACTGACTGCTAGCCACTATATTTACACTGTTTTAAAATTATAATGTGTGATCTAGACTTATTAAAATTCACCATTCATAGTTTTTATATATTTTCACAATGCCAGTGTTGGGGACAGGACACGAATAGACAGTACTAGTCCTAATACATATCTTTTCTTAGAGGATTCTGTACATATAATATCTCCTAGATTGTGATTGGTTCTATATAATAAATCACTTCTTACATGAGTCCACATCGTATTCAACAATAGCACGGTTTTTATATTAGATTTACGTTTAGGCTTATTGTTACTGTTTTAGTCGCTAAGTTGTGTCTGATTCTTTGTGACTGCATGGACTAAAGTGCAAAAGACTTTGGAATTTAAAAAGGTAAATCAAAGAACAGTTCCACTCAAAATGCTTATCAAATATTGCATTTTAATCAAAAATTAAAAATCTTTCACTNTATGATTGTTTGCCATCTGTACCCTGTCTTCTTTGGTGAGGTGTCAGGCTGTTTGGCCCATCTTATAATCAAGTTGTATGTTTTCTTATTGTTGTGTTTTAAGAGTTCTCTCTATACTTTGGATAATAGTCCATTATTAGATGTGTCTTTTGCAACTATTTCTTTCAGCCTGTGGCTTATCTTCTCATTCTCCTGGCAGAGTGTTTTTCCAGGCAAAACTTTTTAATTTTAATGAAATCCAACTTATCAATTCTTTATTTCATGGATCATGCTATTGTTGTATCTAAAAAGTCATCACCATACCCAAAGTCATCTAGGCTTTCTCCCATGTTATCTTCTAGGAGATTTGTAGTTTTGCATTTTACGTTTAGGCTTGTGATTCATTTTAAGTTAATTTTTGGAAGTGTTTAAAGTCTGTCTAGTTTCGTTTTTTTTTTTGCATGTGGACATCCAGCTGCATCATTGAAGAGACCGTCTCTGCCCCATTGTATTCGAATCCTTTGCTCCTTTGTCGAATACCAGTTGACTATATCTGTGTGGGTCTATTTGGGGGCTGTATATTCTGTTCTATTGATCTATGACTGAAACACCGTAGTAAGTCTTGAAGTTGGATAGTGTCAGTCCCCCAGCTTTATTCTTTGAGTCTTTTGTCTCTCCGTGTAAACTTCATAGTCAGTTTGTCAGGATCTCAAAGTCACTCGCTAGGATTTTGATTGGGATTGCATTCAGTCTGCCGATCAAGTTGCGAAGACCTGACATTTCAACAATATTACATCTTCCTACCCAGGAATATGAAATACCCCTCCATTTATTTAGTTGTTCTTTGATGTTACCCATCAGCGTTTCGTAGTTTTCCTCATAGAGATCGTGTACATGTTTTGTTAGCTATTATACCTAAGTATTCCATTTTTTGGATGCTAATGTAAATGGTATTATATTTTTAATTTCAAATTCCACTTGTTCGTTGCTGTTGTATAGGAAAGCAGTTGGCTTAAATATTAAGCTTGTATTTGGCACCCTTGCTACAGTCACTAGTTCCGGGAGTTTTTATGTCAGTTCTTTTCAGATTTTCTACATAGACAANTTTTTTTTTTTGCATGTGGACATCCAGCTGCATCATTGAAGAGACCGTCTCTGCCCCATTGTATTCGAATCCTTTGCTCCTTTGTCGAATACCAGTTGACTATATCTGTGTGGGTCTATTTGGGGGCTGTATATTCTGTTCTATTGATCTATGACTGAAACACCGTAGTAAGTCTTGAAGTTGGATAGTGTCAGTCCCCCAGCTTTATTCTTTGAGTCTTTTGTCTCTCCGTGTAAACTTCATAGTCAGTTTGTCAGGATCTCAAAGTCACTCGCTAGGATTTTGATTGGGATTGCATTCAGTCTGCCGATCAAGTTGCGAAGACCTGACATTTCAACAATATTACATCTTCCTACCCAGGAATATGAAATACCCCTCCATTTATTTAGTTGTTCTTTGATGTTATCCATCAGCGTTTCGTAGTTTTCCTCATAGAGATCGTGTACATGTTTTGTTAGCTATTATACCTAAGTATTCCATTTTTTGGATGCTAATGTAAATGGTATTATATTTTTAATTTCAAATTCCACTTGTTCGTTGCTGTTGTATAGGAAAGCAGTTGGCTTAAATATTAAGCTTGTATTTGGCACCCTTGCTACAGTCACTAGTTCCGGGAGTTTTTATGTCAGTTCTTTTCAGATTTTCTACATAGACAGACAATCATGCCATCTGTGAACAAAAACAGTTTTATTTCTTCCTTCCCTATCTATATACCTTTTATTTCCTTGTATTCTTTTACTGTATTAGCTAGAGCTTCCAGTGTGAGGCTGAAAGGAGTGGTAAGAAGGAAAATTCTTGCTTTGTATCTGATCTTGGTATGAAGGCTCAAGTTTCTCACTGTTAAGTAAGATGTTAGCGGTAAGCTTTTTGTAGATACTCCTTATCAAGTTGAGGAAGCTCTCTACTATTCCTAGTTATTGAGAGTTTTTTTATGATGAATAGGTGCTGGATTTTGTTGAATCCTTTTTCAACACCTGTTGATATTGTGTGATTTTTATTCTAACCTGTTGATATGATGGATTACCTTACTGATTTTTGAAAATTGAACCAGCGTTGTATAATTGACATAAATCCCTCTTCATCATGATGTATATTCTTTTCACACATTGTTGGATTTGAAGCTTCTGTTGGACATTGTTGGATTTGAAGCTTCTGTTGGCCCTAAAGTTACATGGGCCACTTTTGCTCACATTTCATTGGCCAAGCAAGTCACATGACCACACTGAACCTCGTAAGTGGGAGAAATGTGAATATATTTTAACAGCCCTAATGTCTACCATAACTGTGACCTCTACTTGTAGCTTACTGTATTGCAGCTATTAATATTTAACTTTCATAATAGTTGTGACAAAGCTGATAAAATGAATGAATTTGTGTTAAACTCTGAAACAGTTTTGAAAATCAATGGTTAATTTCTATTAATTTCTATTTATTTTAGTTGTTAATGCAAATCCTGGATTAGCCCAAAAGAAATTGTCAGATATTTGTCCCTATTTTGTTTAGACTTTCAGAGACTTGAATTATGTTTATTATAGTAAGAAGCCCTGCAGCTGCTGCTGCTGCTAAGTCGCTTCAGTCATGTCCGATTCTGTGCGACCCCATAGACGGCAGCCCACCAGGCTCCAGCATCCCTGGGATTCTCCAGGCAAGAACACTGGAGTGGGTTGCCATTTCCTTCTCCAATGCATGAAAGTGAAAACTGAAAGTCAAGTCTCTCGGTCGTGTCCGACTCTTAGTGACCCCATGGACTGCAGCCTACCAGGCTCCTCTGCCCATGGGATTTTCCAGGCAAGAGTACTGGAGTGGGGTGCCTTTGTCTTCTCGGAAGAAGCCCTAGCAAACATAAATATAAGTGCACAAGCTTTCATACACCATATAGTAATCTATTTAGGAATATCCATATATTGAGGTCTTGCTGGGCCAAGTGGGTAAATCTGATACCTATCCTGATATATCTACCAATGTGAAGTTACTAAACAGTAGCCAGCCAGAGTGCTAGAGGCAACTTGAAATTCTGAGAAATTAGAGAAGTTATTAATAAAAGACAGCTAAAGTACAATTCGAAATCATACTGGTTTTTAAAGATAAAAATCTTTTATTAAAGAGAAAGTAGCTACTTTGAACCTCAACTTGCTCATTGCTATAAGAAGGGAGTACATAAAATTACAACGATACACTGGATCCCTATAATCGCTTTTGAAATTCTATAAATCAGTAATTTTAGAAATTCTCATGTTTTAATGCATTTTAAAAATCTCTAGATGAAATGCAAATAGATTCTCTAAATTATACTTGCAAAATATTTCAATAAAATATGTAAATAGGCTTATTAACTCTTGTGGTCAAAACCAAAAATTAAAGTCATTTTTCAGGATCTACCAATCGATCTTCAACCTGTTTCCATAAGTCATTTTCCATATTAACATCAGGAAAATCTTGACTCTAAAATAAGTCTGTCTGCCAAAAGGGGTGAGATTTCCAGATAAGAGCAAGCAGGAATGAGTTCTGTGGACACAGGATTTGGAAAGTCACTCTGAGATTGTTAGGCATTTGACTGTGAGCCTCCTTTTGGGGCTTGGGAGAGTTTTAAAATCTGCAGCAGGAAGGACTTTTTGATTTTTGTTGTCAAGTCACCAGGAAAGGGTTTCCTGGTTTTCAGCTATTATTAGGGGAAACTGACACTTTGTTTGTTTATTTAATCAAGTGGTTTTCTTTGAATTCAGAAGGTACCGAGCAATTGAGTCATCAGACTACACCAAGAAGAATAACAGGGACATCTCCTGTATTGCTTTCTGCTTGTGATGTTTTGTTCTTCAAGAATTTGGTTTTTTACCTGCAAGCACCTTCTCCAAATACACTGTCTTAAAATACCCAACACTAGAGTGAATGGTTCAAGAGCTCTGCAGCAACATAATCTGGACCTTAGTTTTATAGTTTGCTACCTAAGTATTTTTAAACATCTCTTAACCCACACACACATATCATATATATGTATATGATAGTTGTGCAGTGTATATATGTGTATATACATACAGATGTGTGCTTAATCGTGTCCAACTCTTTGCAACCCAATGGACTGTAACACCAGCCCCCTCTGTCCCTGAAATTCTCCAGGCAAGAATACTGGAGTGGGAAGCCATTCCCTTCTCCAGAGGATAATGTTATTAATACTGGGGCTTCCCTAGTAGCTCAGAGGGCAAAGAATCTGCCTGCAATGCAGGAGATCAGGGTTCAATCCCAAGGTCAGGAAGATCCCTTAGAGAAAGGGAGTGGCTACCCACTCCAGTATCTTTCCTGGAGAATTCCAGGGACAAAGGGGTCAGGTGGGCTACAGTCCATGGGGTTGCAAAGAGATGGACATGACAAAGTACACATTTTATGTTTTAAAATATATACTTTTCCTTATTATGGCTGTTGAGTTCTTACAAATAATTTCCATTGGTCTACTCCTGTGGTCACAACAGGTTATTTTTATACATATCCCATTAAAAAAATAAAGAATTACATTTTGTTGCTTAACAACTACTACAAATTTAGCAGCTTAATACAGTACCCATTTGCTAGTTCACTGTTCTGTAGGACACATCTGGCGTGGCTGGGTTCCTGCCTAGGACAGCAGGTGTTGGCCTTGAGGTCTCCATTTTCTTTTTGCCTTTCAGCTAGGCTTTGCTAAAGGCTACTCTCAGGTCCTTCCCACGTGGTCCCCTCCGTCTTCAAGACACAAAGGTACACTGAATCCTTCTTGTGTTTTAGATCTCCCTGATTGACTCTTCTGGAACCAGTCAGAGATGGCACTCTGCTTTCAAAATGTTCATGTGGATATGTTAGGCCCACTGAGATAAGCTCCTTATCTTTAGGTCAACTGGTTAGTAACCTTACTTATATCTGCAAAATCCCTTTGCCATGTAAGGTAGCACAATCATGGGAGTCATCTTAGAATTTTGCCTAATATACTTTATATAGGCATTCTCTGTTATATAGATTTTTAGGTTGAATAACATGATAAAGCATTTGAAGCATTAAATGTGATTCATCATAATGAATTGTATTTAGGTTAAATTACTTTTGTTGTGAATGTGATATAAAGGATTTGCAGTATCGAAAAATACATTTACTTTTTAAATAGGTCTATGAATGTATCAGATAAAAGTACATTTAGAAGACATATTTTAAAAAGCTATTATAAATGCATAGCATATGCCTAGAGTTCATCAAATGACAATGAGTAGCCTTCTCTCTTCAGTGTATGCTGTTAATCGTGGTCATGGTCCTACATGAATGATAGAAACTCAGACTTTCGGAGCTAAGAGACCAGAGATCATCTGTCCCCCTCCCCCTCCTCTCTTTTTCATAAATGAGGAACCTGAGACTCAGAAGGGGGATAATGACTCAGAGAAGACCATAGAGCCAGCTAGTCGCTGGTAGAGATTGGCCTGGGAAACATGCTTTCTGATATCCTGTCTAGAAGCCCATATGTATACTTATGAAAAGTTAAAGTGTTAGTTGCTCAGTTGTGTCCAACTCTTTGTGATCCCATGGACTGTAGCCTGCCAGACTCCTCTGTCCATGGAGCTCTCCAAGCAAGAATACTGGAGTGGGTGGCCACTCCCTTCTCCAGGGGATCTTCCCAACCCAGGGATAGAACCTGGGTTTCCTGCATTGCAGGCAGATTCTTTACCCTCTGAGCCACCAGGGAAGCCTCAGTATTAATAACAGTATCATTCAGTTCAGTTCAGTCACTCAGTTGTGTCCAACTCTTTGTGACCCCATGAACTGNTCTTTCCATCCCAGCAGGTGCTTCAAGTAGGGCCTTCCATATATTCTTACAGCTCAGTATCCTCTCCCTGAACAGCTGTACAGGCTACTCATCAGTTATATTCTGACAACAAATCAGAGAATAGCAGAGATCTGGGAGGCAGGAAACTGTGTATAAACTGTGGTTTGGTTATTTTCTATATGACTTCAGGGGATTTTGTCACAACTGGGACCCTTGGATACTGTATCTGTAAAATGAGGATTGTGAAAATTCTAAAGAGGACACGTTAAAAGCAGTCTGTAAACAACAGGATTACATGCGTATTGTACTTTNGGCAGGAAACTGTGTATAAACTGTGGTTTGGTTATTTTCTATATGACTTCAGGGGATTTTGTCACAACTGGGACCCTTGGATACTGTATCTGTAAAATGAGGATTGTGAAAATTCTAAAGAGGACACGTTAAAAGCAGTCTGTAAACAACAGGATTACATGCGTATTGTACTTTTGCTGCTGCTAAGTCACTTCAGTCGTGTCTGACTCTGTGCGACCCCATAGACAGCAGCCCACCAGGCTCCCCCGTCCCTGGGATTCTCCAGGCAAGAACACTGGAGTGGGGTGCCATTTCCTTCTCCAATGCATGAAAGTGAAAAGTGAAAGGAAGTCGCTCAGTCGTGTGCAACCCTCAGTGACCCCATGGACTGCAGCATTCCAGGCTCCTCCATCCATGGGATTTTCCAGGCAAGAGTACTGGAGTGGGGTGCCATTGCCTTCTCCGATTGTACTGTTACTTTTTGTCAAATGGTGGCTAGTTCTCTTTACCCTATAATAGCAGGTTTTCAAGTCACTTTGCTGTGATGCGTCAGACATTAAATGAAAAATAGTAGATTTTTGACACTGCAAAGGCCATGTTCTGAGGCCTTTAGGAAGTCATGTTTTCTGTGCATACCCTCATTCTGAATTTTCAGATGTCACTGAAGTTGTATGTCTCAGTTGGTGGTGATTTTTCATTCAGGCATTCTTCACCAGAAGCGAACAGTGCAGCTTCCACAGAGGGGCCGGGACTCCCTCACGCTAGCCCAGCACCTTTCATGATTCCAGTCCATACCTGTACAAAGTTTTACTACTCTTTTGATTAATTTAAGTAGTGTTGATTTCTGCTGTATAGCAAAGTGAATCAGTTATATATACTATACATATATCCACTCTTTCCCTGTAACAGGTCATTGCAGAGTATTGAGCAGAGTTCCCTGTGCTATACAGTAGGTCCTTATTAATTATCTGTTTTATATATAATAGTGTGTATATGTCAATTCCAGTCTCCCAACTTATCCCTCCCCCTCTTCCTCCTTGGTAATGACTCTATTTCTGTTTCTAAATAAGTTCATTTGTACCATTTTTTTAAATTCCATATATATGATATTTGTCTTTGACTTAACTTCACTCAATTTAATGTGGCCATTCTGAGAATCACTCTCAAATAGAATCACAAATATTGAGTGTATGACTGTCAAGATCTACTCTTCATGCCCATCCTTTTTGTTGTTGTTAACATTTCATTCTTTGTTTTATGAATATGCATATTTTTTGCTATACTGTTTGAAAGTAAGTTGCAAACAGTGTAAGACTTGAGATCTAAATACTTCAGCATATATCTCCTAATGCTAAGGAAATTTTATATAATACATGCCATTATCTACCTAGGAAAATTAACAATTTTCTTATCCTATCTAATATCCAATTCATATTCAGATTTCCCCTACTTGTCCTAAAATTCCTTTTAGTATTTTGCTTTTAGGGTTTCTTATTTTTTTTTTTTAAAGAAACCAAAGTATACTCATAGCATTTAATGGTTACATCCTGTGATATTTTAAAATCTGGGACAATTTTCCCACCTTGTTAGTTTTCATGATATTAATTTTAAGTGATTCTTAACAAAATCCCATGTTCTGGGTTTATCTGGTTTTGTGTGTGTGTATCATTTATCTTGTTATTCTATCCTATTTCTGAAAACTTAGAAGATTGTTACAAAGACCTGATTAGAAACAGGTTGTATATTTTTGTCCAGATCAACCTGATAGGTGCTACAGTGATTGCCACAGTATTAGTGCTACTAAGTTCGCTCCCATGATTAAGATGGCAATAGCCAGGTTTCCCAGTATTAATACGTATGCGCCTTTAGTGATTAGAACTAATTTGTAGGATGATTTTTTTGGCTTATGTTAATATAATTTTATTTGCATTAGCATTAGCATCCATTGATATGTCTTATTCGAATTATTCCATTGGAGGTTGCAAATGAGTGATTTTAACATTTTATCATTTTGTACACATATTAACTAATCATTTCTCTGGAAGGACTGCTTTCCCTCATCTATGCATGGTGATGTGTCTCCTCTTAATGTTCATATCAGTACAACATGTTTTACTGTCAGTTATCCAAAATGTCAGCCTCAGTTGTAGATCAGTCTATACACCTACTGATCTATGGAACTGAGTTGTAGATCAGTCATTTCATATTTTATATGTACTTATTAAAGCATTTTGATGAACATTAAAGTTGCAAGTGGAGAGCAGATGAAATTTAAAGCAGTGTTTCAAAATGGTGAGCATATATTTCAAGAGGTTTGATGGAAAGGATCTCCACAAGTCACTGGCAGTATCACCAAATATTTATTGATCTAAAAGGAAGTTATTAATGCCAGGCAATAAAAGAGCTTACCATCTCCCAAAATACTGGTGACATGTGTGGTCAATGTGGATGAATAGTTAGGCCTGACAGGGAGTAAATGAATATAAGTATTTTGAGCCGTCCCCCTGTTGCTGCAGCGTTAGTTGTCTCTCAGCTCCACGTCCTAACCGGTAAGGTCTCTGATAACTGGAGCTTCTCTTGGATCACTATCTGCCCGATTTCTAAGCCCATCTCAATCCCGCCCCCGCTGTGAGCCTGTCCTCTGCAGATGGCAGTTTGCACCCCTGTCACATCTGTGGTCTTGACTCCGTTTCTTTCCTGTTTGGCCTCCTACTGGGCTTCCATAAGCAAACCTCCTAGTCAGACTGTTAAAGATCCTTAAGAACATGACTTGGTGGTGATTGTGCTTTAGTTGCTAGGTTGTGTCTGGCTCTTTTGCGACGCCCTGAACTGGAGCCCACCAGGCACCTCTGTCCATGGGATTCTCCAGGCCAGGATACTGGAGTGGGTAGCCATTTCCTCCCCCAGGGGATCTGCCCAACCCAGGGATCAAACCTGGGTCTCTGTGAATTATTTTCCAACTGAGCCACCTGGGAAGCCCTAGGAACATGACTGCTGCTGCTGCTAAGTCGCTCCAGTCGTGTCCGACTCTGTGCAGCCCCATAGACGGCAGCCCACCAGGCTCCCCCGTCCCTGGGGTTCTCCAGGCAAGCACACTGGAGTGGGTATCCATGACCAAAAACTTAAAAGCTCTTTTTTCACTTGGGAATACAAAACCCAGCATGAGAATCTCTCTGAAAACTGCCAACAGATGTGAAAAGTGTTTTCAGGAAGGGCTGTCTCCTTAGTGTAGCTTTCTTTATACTTTATACTTTCTAATATTGATCACACTACAAAAAACAAGTTTTTATATGAAAGTTGAAGGTAGAATTGAGGATTACTCACTACCTATTCTTTGGAAATAATGTGAAGGCCTACTTCGTTGACTGTGACAAAAAGAAAAAAGAAAAAGACAGGCATAAATTAAATCTTGATTTAAATATTACAATGAAAACAAAGCTTATTTTATTTTACATAGTTTGAACCTTTTTGTTCCTTTTGTTACCTATTTGAACACTGTTTTCAATGGAAATAAAACAATGGTATTTTGTGTTTCTTGACAATTTTTTAGAAAATTTTCATCCCACTCAACAAGACAAGATTTGAAATACCTTTTGTCTCCTTCATAAAAGCACTTTAGATTTACGCAGTTGGTTTCTTTTCATCTGAGAACCACAGTGCATTGGCTGATCCATTTGTTACCTGATGGTGATGACAAAACTGTCACCTCTTTTGTTTTCTGTCTTTGCAGAAACCGGAGGTAAAAAGCTACGGAGCACTGTCCAGAGAAGTACAGAAACAGGCTTGGCTGTGGAAATGAGGAACTGGATGACTCGACAAGCAAGCCGAGAATCTACTGACGGCAGCATGAACAGCTACAGCTCAGAGGGAAAGTGAGTGATGCTGGCTGAGTAGTGGTCTCCACGCCTTGCTGCGGTCTTCCTTCTCTCCCCGTCTCTCTGGGCTTTCACCAAAGCTAACTCGCATGCTCTGGGGCACTGTTTTAACCTTCACTGGCTGATTTGCTGTGAAGAAAACTTTTGCTTACCTCCCACTGAGACATGTGACATGCCTGGCTTTTTATATCAATGGAAATAGGTTTGGGGATAAAGTGTTTCACTTTAAAGGCAAGATGCTAAAATATAACTGTCACAAATGGAAGCTTGCCCTACCTTGAAATAATACCTAAAAACAGCAACACTTAAAGTTGCTATACCCATGCAGCGTGTACAGTGCTAATTTTGAAAATCTTTGCTCTAACAGTTATTACTAAAAGATATAGAAAACTGATACATGCTTAGTTCCAGCCAGTAACAAACAGTTTGGATAAATGTAACAACAAAAAGGAAACTCCACAAACTTTGCTGAGCCTTTCTTTTATGTAATTATCACGCAGCTTTCCTTTGACTCCACTGTGTCTGAGATATTTTTAAGGCATTCATAAAGGTTGTACAGCCCTGTCACCCACGAATTAACAGTAATTAGCAACTGCAGAGCTGTAGATGGACATGTAAAGGACATTAATAGAGGAAAGGGGGGTTTAGTGACTTCATCTGTCATCACTATGGAAGCAGCAGATGCTTAGGCAACATAGTGTGTAGTCAAGTTCACAAATGTGTGGCCATGGGAGCAGCGGGCAGTGTTGATGATATTGCCTTAGGAATCATTTGCGTAGCACAGTTATGTAGATACAAGAGATGTATATGGTTTTCATACATCTATAAATAAGGTTATGTGTGGTAGTTGGGGAAGCATTAAAAATGTCCAGATTATATATTTGGGAATTAAGCTTGGGGGAAGAAACAGATTTGACATTAATAAAGGAAGTCTTAAAAGAGATGGAGAGTCAAGTAAAAAAGAAACGTCCATGAGCACTCATCACTGCAAAGTGCTGTGTTAGATAGTTAGGGATTTTAAATGTTTGAACTATGACCCCTGCACTCCAGATGCTTATGGTCTTACTGGAGAAATGGGGTTAATACGCATAAATTCACTCAACAGGTATTTCCACACCTTCTACTGTTCTAGGCACTTCACTATGAGTTGGGGATATAAATCACACAAGGGAGCAAAACTCAGTTGCTGGTTTGACATAGGCTTTAGAATCCTATAGGCTTAAGTGCTAATCTCTTTTTGGTGCTATACATATTTGGGCAAGTTATGTAATTTTTTAAGATTCACTTATTTATTTGATTTTTTATCATTCATTTCTTTTATTCATTAATTGAGTTTAATAAGTACATACAGTATTGCAGGCATGGTTCTAGTGCTGGAGATACAGCAGTAAACACAGAAGAAAGAAACCCTGCCCTCATCAAACTCACAGTCTAACAGATAAGATAGACAATAAACTAGAAAATGTATTTAAGAGCATATATAAGAAAATCTAGTAAAATATATAATAGACTGGGCAGTGTAAGTGCTAAGGAGAAAAGGTAGGAAGAGAGATGGTAGGTTAAGGGTAGGGTATTATGAAGGACAGACAAGGAAAGGGGCTGCTGCTGCTGCTGCTGAGTCGCTTCAGTCGTGTCCGACTCTGTGCAACCCCACAGCCAGCAGCCTACCAGGCTCCGCCATCCCTGGGATTCTCCAGGCAAGAACACTGGAGTGGGTTGCCGTTTCCTTCTCCAGGGAAAGGGGCACATCTGAGTAAAAATCTGAAGGAAGTTAGTGAGCATGTGGGTATATGAAGAACATTTCAGGCTGAAGCAGTGCTGAGGCTGGAGCTTGCCTGGCAACCACAATGGGAAGAGCATCCCTGAGGAGTGAGGCAGAAGTGGTAAGAAATTAGAACTAAGATATGGTGGGCAAGGGTGGACGGCTGGTGTTGTCTTTACATATCATTGCAAGGACTTTGCTTTACGCAGATTGGGATGAGAAACCAATGCAGGACAGTGAGCAGACACCTGACATTACCCGACTTTAGCTCTAACAGATCAGTCTGGTTGCTGTGGGAGTGGAGAGTAAAAGTGGCAACAGGGGGATCATTCAGAAGGCAGTTGCGGCAACACAACAGGAGAAAATGATGGCTGGGACCTGAATGGTAGCATTAGTGAGGTCAGATTCTGGATGTATTTTGCCAGGAGAACCAGTAAGATTCAATAATGCATTTGATGTGAATGTGAGAGAAAGAGTGTGTATTGGTTTGTTGTGCTGTGCTCAGTCGTGTCTGACATTTGCAACCCCGTAGACTATAGCGCGCTAGGCTCCTCTATCCACGGGATTCTCCAGGCAAGAATACTGGAGTGAGTTGCCGTGCCCTTCTCCAGAGGATCTTCCGACCCAAGGATTGAACCTGTGTCTCTTGAGACTCCTGCACTGCAGGCAGATTCTTTACCCACTGAGCTATCTGGGAAGTTTGTTAGGGCTACTGTTAAAAATAAATAAATAAAAAGAAACAAAACACAGAAACAATACCACTTAAACAACAGAAATTTATTTTCTCATAGTTTTGGAGGATGAAAGTCTTAAGATCAAGATCAGCAAGTTTAGCTTCTCCTGAGACCTCTCTTCTTCTTGGCCCCCAAATGGCCACCTTTTCACAAGGTCCTCACATGGTACTTCCCCTCTGCATATGTACCCCTGGCGTTTCTTCTAAGGACACCATCATATTAGCTTAGGGCCCCACCATTATGACCTCATTTAAACTTAACTATCCCTTTAAAGTTTCTACCTCCAAATACAGTCATACTGGGAATTACAGCTTTAGCAGTCTGTCCAAAGGAAAGACAACTGCAAGGCTGAGCAATTGAAAGAATGAAGTTGCCATTTAAGATAGGAATCCTCTTGAGAAGAACAGAGTTTGGTTTTCTGTTTGTTTAGGGGTTGAAAGTCAGTGTGGGACAAGTTGAGTTTTGA
This sequence comes from Neotragus moschatus, assembly GCA_006410615.1. Taxonomy (NCBI): domain Eukaryota; kingdom Metazoa; phylum Chordata; class Mammalia; order Artiodactyla; family Bovidae; genus Neotragus; species Neotragus moschatus. Next base: position 767,209 of record SJYA01002044.1, read on the forward strand.
TTGCCTGTTAGACATTCAAGCAGGTAAGTAGAGCGGTTAGAATACAGGTCTGGGACCCAAGGGAGAAGCCCAAGCTGGAGATGTCAGTCAAGGTAATGTCACTGCAGATGATGTTTAAAACCTGGAGATGGGATGAGATTGCCAAGGGAATTGGGACATACAGGGAAGAGGTCAAAGGATTGAGCGGCTATATTTAGTGGTAGAACTAGCAAAGGAAACAGTGAAATAGCTATAGAAGAAAACCAGAAGACTAGAGAGTTCAGGTAGCAAAGGGTTTCAAGTGAGAGGGAGTGGTCATTTGGATTAAATGAGACCAATATGTTCAATTAGACAAGTACGGAGTATTAACAGTCAAGATTTACCACTGTGGTTATTAGGTAACCTTGATCAGAGAAGTTTTGGTGGAGTAGAGAAAAACAAAGCTTGGAAGAGAGCAAAAACTGATAACAGTTTCACTAGAGAATGAGAGGAAAGAAATTGAAGATAGGGACTTGGCAGCCCGGTGGTTGACATCGAGCTTCCAAAGCAAGGGGCACGGGTTTGAGCTCTGGTCAGGAATGAAGATCCCACGTGCCTGTGCAGTGCGGCAGGAAAAAAAAAAGTTAAAGAAAATGAAAAGATTGTACAGAGAGACATCTCTTTCAAGAAAGTCCAGGGAGAGAAATGAGATTGTAGCTAAAGAGGAAAGGGTGCTGGGAAAGGGATTTTTTATTTCTTTAAGGAGGAAGAAATAGTGTGTTTGGATATTGATGGCAGGAATCTGAAGGCTTTCTTCATTGATAAAAATGGATTAAATAACAGACTGTCTCATAATGCAGCTAAGAGATTCAGTATGCTCATGCCAGTCACAGAATAAGTGCTCAGCGTGTAGGAGCGCTATGCGTAGAACTCACGGTTCGTGCCCTCCAGACAAGGAAGAGAAAGGCACACAGACAGAAGCGTGCATGCAGTACAGGACGAGGGCTGCTGGCGGAGAAGGAAGAAGGGCCGTGGAGGTGCAGAGGGCGCTTGGGATCCAATTAATATGTGACAAAATGGCAATACCAACTTCTCCTGCCACAGGCAGGGGGCTAGATGGAAACAGGAGTTGAGGGTAACACAAAATAATCCTGTGTTGTTTGCTTTTAGCCTGATCTTCCCTGGTGTCCGCTTGGCCTCGGATAGCCAATTCAGTGATTTTCTGGATGGCCTTGGCCCTGCCCAGCTAGTGGGGCGCCAAACTCTGGCCACACCTGCAATGGGTAAGAATTTCTGTCATGTGATTCACTGTTTTCCTTTTAGCTTATTGAAAAGTCACATCCCCCAATTTCATAAGATCTTTAGGAGTATTATCTGGAATGAGTAATTTTAACAATATGAACTTCAACTTTTTCCATTTTAATTTATATGCCTTTTAAAGTAAGATATCATTGATACATTTTTAAACAAATTTGGATTTAGGAAAATACATGGGAAATGATCCAACAAGGTTAAACCAAGATCTTTGACACAAGCATTTTTCTGTCTGCTTTTGTATGTTAAGGCCTGTTTGTTTTTTCCTTACTCGCTATTAGGTGACATTCAGGTAGGAATGATGGACAAAAAGGGACAGCTGGAGGTGGAAATAATTCGGGCCCGTGGCCTTGTTGTAAAACCAGGTTCCAAGACACTGCCAGGTAAGAACAGAAGAGATTTCTTCTGTTACAGTTCATAATCTACCCTTTTTAATTCAGAGACTTTGTTTTTGAAGAGATGCTGAAAATTTTGTTTTCAGATAATCAAGGTTACTGATAAATGAGTCACTTATCCTTAGTAGTTTGCATTTCTCCTGAGTGAGCACCCAGTGAGGGTGATCTGGTGAGGAGAAGTCATTAGCTAATAAGCACATGTGTGGTAGAAACCCTCCAAAATAAAAACTATCACACTTATGTACATGTTGCACCAAATAAATTACCTAAGAAGTTCTTGTTAGCTGGTATTTTGTGTTATTCTGTTTATATGAGCTTCAAAATTCTTAGAAATCCTTAGAGTTCTAGAATTAGAATAAATATAGATAGATATAGGTCCCCAAAATAGCATAAACCCATAGATGGACATTCTAGCTAGAAGATTCTTACTTCCTGAAGTGTATAGAGAGGCACCATTATAAAGTTTTTATTGCAATCTCACATTTTGTACCAAAATATTATAATCTAAGGTGCTTAGAACCATAGGAAAGGCCGAAGATTCCAGATGCCTGGTGCAGAGATGTAGACAACTTCAGACCTGATGTACAGAACAATTCTGAAACTTGGTTTCTCACCTCAGCACCTCCACTGAACGAATTGTAATTTTGAATCTCTAACCTAGAAAGTTCATGTTGTTGCCGAGTGTTACCTGCTGTACAACTTGGCAGTGGTGATTGAGACAGTTGTGTTCATAAAGGTCTCAGAGTTCAGTCAACTGATTGCTAGAGAGAATACTGCAATTTATACATGCATGAAAATGCTTTTATAAAGAGGCTGTCAGAAAAATATCAATCCATGGTATTTATAATTAGTTTCCTCTTTCCAGCTAATTTGAACATATTACATCAAACCCCACCCTTGTCTTGTACCCACACCATCAATAAATAAGTCCTTTTGAGTGATAAGTCCTCCGTGGGGACGGGTAAAACAGTATGATTTTGAGCACGTTTAACTAGATTTATGAACTGACACATGAAAAACCGGGTGAGACCTCTTTCTTGGATATTGTTAGGGACTAGGATTTCTTTTTTAAAAGCAGTATATAAAACCAGTTGATGGCAAAATAGAAGTCGACTCAGAGGCTGTGTTAACTGCCTAAAACTACGTGAATGATTGATATCTAATCTATTGTTATCTAATAATTTATCTATTGTTTATCTAATAATGTGGAAAGGCCAGTGATTTTTGACTGCTGGCTCTTTTAACCTAAGACTAAGCTGTGGCAGGTGCCATCCAGAAGTTGGGCGTTCTGTAACCATAGCTCATCACTTAACTCTCTTGTGTGTTTTCTTTCCCAAGCACCATATGTAAAGGTGTATCTATTAGATAATGGAGTCTGCATAGCCAAAAAGAAAACAAAAGTGGCAAGAAAAACGCTGGAACCCCTTTACCAGCAACTCTTATCTTTTGAAGAAAGTCCCCAAGGAAAGGTTTTACAGGTATTTACTGAATCATATATTCCTTACCTAAGAAGGTGTCTTCATGGAGTCAAACATTCTCTTCCAATCCTCCCCCCAGCTGAAATTCTTGGGAAACTTCCAAGCAGTGGCCAGTGCTATAAAGCTCTACACACTAGGGAACTATGTTGAATGTAATAAATCATAGTGGAAAAAAAATACGAAAAAAGAGCCATATACAGTTTCTTTTAAAGTGAACTATAGACTTGTAAATCCCCATCACACGTTAGCTCTCGTCTTCCTTAATGGCTTAGGGTCCTACCACTCTTGTAGAGTTTTCCGACTGTACCTTTGAATTCCAATAAAGATAACTATCCCAGTAATTAAATACAACTACATAACTTGATGTTTGATGTCAGCACATTGTATGAAAGTTGCTGAGTCATGTCTGACTCTTTGTGACCCCATGGACTGATTATACAGTCTATGGAATTTTCCAGGCCAGAATACTGGAGTGGGTAGCCTATCCCTTCTCCAGAGGATCTTCCCAACCCAGGAATTGAACTGGGGTCTCCTGCATTGCAGGTGGATTTTTTTGCCAACTGAGCTATCATTAATCGATTGTATTTTGGTTTACAAGCTCTTACATACATGATTGTACTGACATTGCTCTTTTAATTTTGCCAACAGATCATTGTCTGGGGAGACTATGGCCGCATGGATCACAAATCCTTTATGGGAGTGGCCCAGATACTTTTAGATGAACTGGAGCTATCCAACATGGTGATTGGCTGGTTCAAACTCTTCCCCCCTTCCTCCCTAGTAGATCCAACCTTGGCCCCTCTGACAAGAAGAGCTTCCCAATCATCTCTGGAAAGTTCAACTGGACCTTCTTACTCTCGTTCATAGCAGCTGTAAAACTGTTGTCATAGCAACCAGCGTTACAAAAAAAAAAAAATTCACAGGTCGCAAACCCTGGTAACACTGCATGCTTAATGTTGTGTCTTCTGAGCCTGTTCCTAGGGATACAAAGCGATCCTGTGTTCTCAGAGGAAGTTGCACACATTGTGCCCTAAAGGAGGCCCTCAGGTGAAGGAGTGGAGCTATGAAGAACTATCAGGTTTGGAGTTCAGTTAACGCTCGAGTTTTGGTCCAATCTGAAGCCATGGATTAATATCAAAGAATCAGTCAGTTTCATGCAACAAAAGCCCTTTTCAATGGCACCTTTATATTTTTATTGTTCCTTTTTCTTCATTTCTCTGACCCCCAAAGTCCTGTGATGCCACAGAAATGGAGCTATCCAGCCATTAAGCCATGTTATAAGTGAAGGACTGACGTCCTGGGAAGCATCAGGTGAAAAGCAAGAGACCAAAGACGAGGTCCAGGACAGAATGTCAGCCCTCCCCTGGACTGGACAGGAGCAGCCGGTCCAAAGTGACGGACGACGTGAGCAGTGGCAGACCTCGGAGCTCCAGCAGGCCTGTCATTCACTAATGCCAAGTTGTGTTGGACTCTGAAAAACAAAATTCTGTGGCTACACTGTACTGAATGAAATTAAACTTTTTTTTGCATGGACAGATTAGCTGAATATTTAAATTATTTTCTTGGGGCTGCAACTTGCAAAAAAAATAAAAATCAGCCATTTTTGACAATTTATATTATTTTTAAAAATAAATTTCACTAGTGCATGGTTTTAAAAAAAGGGAGAGAATGCAGCAGGGTGATACAAAGACACACCATGTTTATTCTTTAATCACAGTCTGTGTTTTGGCAGACATTGCAGAAGAAAATACTTTCTAGAAAATACTTAAAATTCTCTATGTGACAAATAAGTATAATATATTCAATTTATTTCCATGGTAAATATACAAATCTTACAGACTTCAACATGTGCAAATTGTTCACATCTTTCTTCCTTTCTCTCACTTTTCCTCTTCTCCCTCTTTTAATCTTTTAATTTTCTTTCTCCCTACTAGAGTGAACATTATGCTCAAAAAAAAAAAAATGACAAGTTTTTTGACCTGATTCTCTCTTAATACCCCATGTTCGATTCAGAGCTGTAGATACTTCTGAATTTCTCAAGGAGGGAAAAAACTATTTAAGAGCTTTCTTTATTTCAAGCATGTTGAAAAGGATTTTGCAACATGACTTGGGAGTACATTAAAGTAAGTCAGCATGTGTTTGATAAAGAAGATATCTGAACTTTTGCAATTTATTGTACAGTGCATGGTAATTTTATTTTCACCTTCCAAGTTCAGTTTACAGGAAAATCCTAAAATCATGTGGCCATTGTAATGTCTAATAAATTTGTTTTTAGCACCAGCATTATTCATACAGGGGTTAAAGTATTATTTCTAGAAGGTCTTAGGTTTTGTTTTTAATTAGTTAAAAGCAGTTTCTTTAGTCGATTTCCATTTACTATGTGAATAGACACACTGCTAAAAATTTGGAGCCCTGAAAGACAGGGCAGTTTATTAATTCATTTTTCTGTAGTAAAACTCAATTTTTCACAAATTATATTTCTAAAGAAACATAGCAAACATAAATTTGCAACAGATGATTTTAAAGCTCCAATTTTTAGGTAATTCAAAGGAAGTCAATCTGCCTGTTAACAGTTCTTTGATGCCATCACCAAAAGTCTACACACAAATGCCCTAAAATCAAACCCCTGCCTTTGGTTTTACAGACAGTTATTACCATTGGGTGGTGCTGCAAGGTCAACTTTCTCTTAAGTTCCCCTATTTAGAGGAAAAGTCGCCGAGTAATGTAATAAGCCACCCATAGCTTCTGTTCCTTTCTCTACGCTCTGATAACATGTTCTTATAGATTGATTTTAACTTCTAGCAACAACTTTTGAAATCTACATACATACCATTTGTTTAAGTTAATGCCATGCACAAAAATTGCTCTTTTGCGTTCTTTTAAAATTCAGTGCTGACCGTTGAAAACTATCATGCTTGATATGGTGCAAAAGTTAAAAATGAGTATCACTAAAAATGCCTTCTCTTTATGTGGTGCAATATGAAACACACCAAGACTGTGTCTTGACATTCTGAGACCTGCGATGGACCCAGGTAAAGTTGCGAAATAAATGAATAAAATAATTTAGACACTTGTGTACCAGCAAAAATTGATTAAATAGACCTATAGCGTCTATACTATCCCTTAGAATAAACGTTAACATTTTCCTGATACTAAGATGCAGTCACATAATCTTTTGTGCATATTCCTATATAAATTATTTCTAATTTTAATAAGAAGGACATGACTGTATGGAATATTTATACATACCTGTCATTATGCAGTATTTATTTTAAAGTTGGTGTTTTTTTTTTTTAATTTTCACATGTCTGCACCTCAACTTGTGACCTAGTCATGTAAATAGCACTATGCCAGTGACCATTGCTGCCCTGTACATAGTATGTTTTAAAAGTAAAGGGAATTCCAGTTGGAAAAAAATAAAAAGGGCAGATTAGTCCTGTGATGAACACCAACTAATGTAAAACTCAAATTCATTCTGGTGATGGTATTTAACACTTTAAATAAAACATTTTCTTTACAGACGTTGTATGCATGGCCTTCTGACTTCTCTTCTCCCCACGCATACCCAAACCTGTTGCAGCTCATTTCCTGAACCCACATATCACTCAGAGACNTACAACTTGGCAGTGGTGATTGAGACAGTTGTGTTCATAAAGGTCTCAGAGTTCAGTCAACTGATTGCTAGAGAGAATACTGCAATTTATACATGCATGAAAATGCTTTTATAAAGAGGCTGTCAGAAAAATATCAATCCATGGTATTTATAATTAGTTTCCTCTTTCCAGCTAATTTGAACATATTACATCAAACCCCACCCTTGTCTTGTACCCACACCATCAATAAATAAGTCCTTTTGAGTGATAAGTCCTCCGTGGGGACGGGTAAAACAGTATGATTTTGAGCACGTTTAACTAGATTTATGAACTGACACATGAAAAACCGGGTGAGACCTCTTTCTTGGATATTGTTAGGGACTAGGATTTCTTTTTTAAAAGCAGTATATAAAACCAGTTGATGGCAAAATAGAAGTCGACTCAGAGGCTGTGTTAACTGCCTAAAACTACGTGAATGATTGATATCTAATCTATTGTTATCTAATAATTTATCTATTGTTTATCTAATAATGTGGAAAGGCCAGTGATTTTTGACTGCTGGCTCTTTTAACCTAAGACTAAGCTGTGGCAGGTGCCATCCAGAAGTTGGGCGTTCTGTAACCATAGCTCATCACTTAACTCTCTTGTGTGTTTTCTTTCCCAAGCACCATATGTAAAGGTGTATCTATTAGATAATGGAGTCTGCATAGCCAAAAAGAAAACAAAAGTGGCAAGAAAAACGCTGGAACCCCTTTACCAGCAACTCTTATCTTTTGAAGAAAGTCCCCAAGGAAAGGTTTTACAGGTATTTACTGAATCATATATTCCTTACCTAAGAAGGTGTCTTCATGGAGTCAAACATTCTCTTCCAATCCTCCCCCCAGCTGAAATTCTTGGGAAACTTCCAAGCAGTGGCCAGTGCTATAAAGCTCTACACACTAGGGAACTATGTTGAATGTAATAAATCATAGTGGAAAAAAAATACGAAAAAAGAGCCATATACAGTTTCTTTTAAAGTGAACTATAGACTTGTAAATCCCCATCACACGTTAGCTCTCGTCTTCCTTAATGGCTTAGGGTCCTACCACTCTTGTAGAGTTTTCCGACTGTACCTTTGAATTCCAATAAAGATAACTATCCCAGTAATTAAATACAACTACATAACTTGATGTTTGATGTCAGCACATTGTATGAAAGTTGCTGAGTCATGTCTGACTCTTTGTGACCCCATGGACTGATTATACAGTCTATGGAATTTTCCAGGCCAGAATACTGGAGTGGGTAGCCTATCCCTTCTCCAGAGGATCTTCCCAACCCAGGAATTGAACTGGGGTCTCCTGCATTGCAGGTGGATTTTTTTGCCAACTGAGCTATCATTAATCGATTGTATTTTGGTTTACAAGCTCTTACATACATGATTGTACTGACATTGCTCTTTTAATTTTGCCAACAGATCATTGTCTGGGGAGACTATGGCCGCATGGATCACAAATCCTTTATGGGAGTGGCCCAGATACTTTTAGATGAACTGGAGCTATCCAACATGGTGATTGGCTGGTTCAAACTCTTCCCCCCTTCCTCCCTAGTAGATCCAACCTTGGCCCCTCTGACAAGAAGAGCTTCCCAATCATCTCTGGAAAGTTCAACTGGACCTTCTTACTCTCGTTCATAGCAGCTGTAAAACTGTTGTCATAGCAACCAGCGTTACAAAAAAAAAAAAATTCACAGGTCGCAAACCCTGGTAACACTGCATGCTTAATGTTGTGTCTTCTGAGCCTGTTCCTAGGGATACAAAGCGATCCTGTGTTCTCAGAGGAAGTTGCACACATTGTGCCCTAAAGGAGGCCCTCAGGTGAAGGAGTGGAGCTATGAAGAACTATCAGGTTTGGAGTTCAGTTAACGCTCGAGTTTTGGTCCAATCTGAAGCCATGGATTAATATCAAAGAATCAGTCAGTTTCATGCAACAAAAGCCCTTTTCAATGGCACCTTTATATTTTTATTGTTCCTTTTTCTTCATTTCTCTGACCCCCAAAGTCCTGTGATGCCACAGAAATGGAGCTATCCAGCCATTAAGCCATGTTATAAGTGAAGGACTGACGTCCTGGGAAGCATCAGGTGAAAAGCAAGAGACCAAAGACGAGGTCCAGGACAGAATGTCAGCCCTCCCCTGGACTGGACAGGAGCAGCCGGTCCAAAGTGACGGACGACGTGAGCAGTGGCAGACCTCGGAGCTCCAGCAGGCCTGTCATTCACTAATGCCAAGTTGTGTTGGACTCTGAAAAACAAAATTCTGTGGCTACACTGTACTGAATGAAATTAAACTTTTTTTTGCATGGACAGATTAGCTGAATATTTAAATTATTTTCTTGGGGCTGCAACTTGCAAAAAAAATAAAAATCAGCCATTTTTGACAATTTATATTATTTTTAAAAATAAATTTCACTAGTGCATGGTTTTAAAAAAAGGGAGAGAATGCAGCAGGGTGATACAAAGACACACCATGTTTATTCTTTAATCACAGTCTGTGTTTTGGCAGACATTGCAGAAGAAAATACTTTCTAGAAAATACTTAAAATTCTCTATGTGACAAATAAGTATAATATATTCAATTTATTTCCATGGTAAATATACAAATCTTACAGACTTCAACATGTGCAAATTGTTCACATCTTTCTTCCTTTCTCTCACTTTTCCTCTTCTCCCTCTTTTAATCTTTTAATTTTCTTTCTCCCTACTAGAGTGAACATTATGCTCAAAAAAAAAAAAATGACAAGTTTTTTGACCTGATTCTCTCTTAATACCCCATGTTCGATTCAGAGCTGTAGATACTTCTGAATTTCTCAAGGAGGGAAAAAACTATTTAAGAGCTTTCTTTATTTCAAGCATGTTGAAAAGGATTTTGCAACATGACTTGGGAGTACATTAAAGTAAGTCAGCATGTGTTTGATAAAGAAGATATCTGAACTTTTGCAATTTATTGTACAGTGCATGGTAATTTTATTTTCACCTTCCAAGTTCAGTTTACAGGAAAATCCTAAAATCATGTGGCCATTGTAATGTCTAATAAATTTGTTTTTAGCACCAGCATTATTCATACAGGGGTTAAAGTATTATTTCTAGAAGGTCTTAGGTTTTGTTTTTAATTAGTTAAAAGCAGTTTCTTTAGTCGATTTCCATTTACTATGTGAATAGACACACTGCTAAAAATTTGGAGCCCTGAAAGACAGGGCAGTTTATTAATTCATTTTTCTGTAGTAAAACTCAATTTTTCACAAATTATATTTCTAAAGAAACATAGCAAACATAAATTTGCAACAGATGATTTTAAAGCTCCAATTTTTAGGTAATTCAAAGGAAGTCAATCTGCCTGTTAACAGTTCTTTGATGCCATCACCAAAAGTCTACACACAAATGCCCTAAAATCAAACCCCTGCCTTTGGTTTTACAGACAGTTATTACCATTGGGTGGTGCTGCAAGGTCAACTTTCTCTTAAGTTCCCCTATTTAGAGGAAAAGTCGCCGAGTAATGTAATAAGCCACCCATAGCTTCTGTTCCTTTCTCTACGCTCTGATAACATGTTCTTATAGATTGATTTTAACTTCTAGCAACAACTTTTGAAATCTACATACATACCATTTGTTTAAGTTAATGCCATGCACAAAAATTGCTCTTTTGCGTTCTTTTAAAATTCAGTGCTGACCGTTGAAAACTATCATGCTTGATATGGTGCAAAAGTTAAAAATGAGTATCACTAAAAATGCCTTCTCTTTATGTGGTGCAATATGAAACACACCAAGACTGTGTCTTGACATTCTGAGACCTGCGATGGACCCAGGTAAAGTTGCGAAATAAATGAATAAAATAATTTAGACACTTGTGTACCAGCAAAAATTGATTAAATAGACCTATAGCGTCTATACTATCCCTTAGAATAAACGTTAACATTTTCCTGATACTAAGATGCAGTCACATAATCTTTTGTGCATATTCCTATATAAATTATTTCTAATTTTAATAAGAAGGACATGACTGTATGGAATATTTATACATACCTGTCATTATGCAGTATTTATTTTAAAGTTGGTGTTTTTTTTTTTTAATTTTCACATGTCTGCACCTCAACTTGTGACCTAGTCATGTAAATAGCACTATGCCAGTGACCATTGCTGCCCTGTACATAGTATGTTTTAAAAGTAAAGGGAATTCCAGTTGGAAAAAAATAAAAAGGGCAGATTAGTCCTGTGATGAACACCAACTAATGTAAAACTCAAATTCATTCTGGTGATGGTATTTAACACTTTAAATAAAACATTTTCTTTACAGACGTTGTATGCATGGCCTTCTGACTTCTCTTCTCCCCACGCATACCCAAACCTGTTGCAGCTCATTTCCTGAACCCACATATCACTCAGAGACGCTGCAATCATCTTCTGCCTCTCTGGAACAGAAGCAGACCGCTGGTTCTTAGCAAGTAGCCCTCAGCAGAGCACTTCCTTTAAACTCCAAAGGATTTCAGCTCACATCATTAAACTTGTTGCTTTTCAAAAGGTCATTCCACATTGAGGTGCTTTCTGATGAAGTGGCTTGGCAACTCCCAAATTCAAATGAATGAGATTTCTGAGTCAGTGTGGCCTCCACTGACAGCAGGGTCAGAATCGTGTTCAAGCTCTGCCATTCCCTGGGTGGAGATGACAAGGGTGACAGTTGGCCCTACGCTGTGTTTCCACTGATGTGTCGGTCCAGCTTTGTGGGAGACCGGGGTGGGGTGCATTTTCAGTTGGGGAATTATCCGTGGTCATCTGACATATGGTGGTTTAGTCGCTAAGTCGTGTCCGACTCTTGCAACCCCATTGACTGTTGCCCACCAGCCTCCTCTGTCCATGGGATTTCCTAGGCAAGAATACTGCAGTGGGTTGCCATTTCCTTCTCCAGGGGATCTTCCAGACCCTGGAATCAACCCAGGTCTTCTGCATTGCAGGTGGATTCTTTACCGACTGAGCTGTGACTGACATAACAAGCAGTCCAGAGAGTGGCTTCTGTCACATATGAATGGGAAAGAGGGTCTCTCCATACCTTCTAGGGTGATTCTTCAAACTGCAAAATGAGTTTGATTAGAATGAGCTGCTGTGGGGGCTCAGATGGTAAAGAATCTGCCTGCAATGTGGGAGACCTGGGTTCAGTCTCTGAGTTGGGAAGATCCCTTGGAAAAGGAAATGGTAACCCACTCCAGTATTCTTTCCTGGAGAATCCCATGGATGTAGGAGCCTGGCGGGCTACAGTCCATGGGGTCTCAAAGAGTTGGCTATGACTGAGCAGCTCACACTTTCACTTGATAAATAAGAAATCCAACTGCAATCCAAACAGTCCTCTCTCCATCCCCTGAATCAGCCATTACCTTCCATTTCCAAGGAACCCCAGTCCCCCTATCTAGCCCAAATTATCTTTTCATTAATATATACTCTCTGCTCTAGTGAGCTATTTTTTGCTATTCATACACTCCTATTCTAAAACTCTCCTTGCCTTTTTTATATGCCCTCTCCTGAAAAGCCCTTCTACTTTCTCATGTTAGTCCCTGCCGGCAATTCCCAGCTGAAGACTGAGTTCTATAGCAGTTCCAAACTTAACCCTAAACACATGGATGCTCTTGGCACCAACACCTTCATTTTCCCAGCAACTCTAGACACCAAGGGTTCAAAAGCAGTGATAAAGTACTTCATGATCACCATCACAAGGGCTTTGGGAGAACTGGCCAAGAAATCACCAAGCTGTCTGCCTGTGCAGACTTAACCTTTGACATAAAAACACATTCTCTGAATGTTTGTCTCCACGCACACAGTCCATGATGCCTCCTCAACAGTCTCTAACATCCGTGCACGAATGAATAGTTCACACATCCACCTTTGGTGTGTGAAATGTGTGTTGAAAAGCAGTGTGTAAGAGGGAACAAAAACAATTGTGACACTCAACTTCTTTGTATGATGTGACTTAAGTCACTGAGTCTCTCTGTCAATCAGTTCTTTATCTGGAAAAGGGGAGGGCAGGGCAACCCACTCCCATATTTATGGGCTTCCCTGATGCCTCAGATGGTAAAGAATCCACCTGCCATGTGGGAGACCTGGATTCAATCCCTGGTCAGACACGACTGAGTGACTTTCACAAGGAGTTTGAGTTAGACATTCTTCCATCATTAAATCTACACTTTGACTATTTTATAAACTCCTTCAAGAAAGAGACCATACCTATTTTCTCCCCTGTTTTATATACTCAGTGCTGTACACAAAGATGCTTCATAAATATCTGCCAAGTTAATGACTATTTAGTCCTGCTATTTTGAAACACGATTTTAGGCATTATAGTAAACAGAAAAAGCATGGCCCTGTCCTCATGAAACTTTATTTCTAATAAAGGAGACACACATTGGGTGAAAAATTAAGATACCTTTCCCAGGGCAAAAATGCTATGGGAAAATACAGCAGTGTTTTAACCAGTTGAAAGAGTCAAGGAAGGCTGCTAAGTGCTAAGTCACTTCAGTCATGTCCAACTCTGTGCAACCCCAGAGACGGCAGCCCACCAGGCTCCTCCATCCTTGGGATTCTCCAGGTAAGAACACTGGAGTGGGTTGCCATTTCCTTCTTCAATGCATGAAAGTGAAAAGTGAAAGGGAAGTCTCTCAGTCTTATGCGACTCNGTCGCAAAGAGTCGGACACGACTGAGCGACTGAACTGAACTGAGGCTTTTAAAATCATCTATAGATTCTCTCACCTGGCCAGACACCTGGAATGGCCAACCATTCAACATTTCAAAGAGGCTTAATTTAAGCCTGCTTCTGGGAACCACCCAGAAAGCATTGATCTATAGCAGGGCAACTCGCAAGCCCTTCAGTTCAGTTCAGTCACGCAGTCATGTCCAACTGTTTGCAAGCCCATGGACTACAGCACGCCAGGCTTCTCTGTCCTTCACCAATTCCTGGACAGAGTGTACTCAAAGTCATGTCCATCTTATCTCAAATTAGTATTCATTCTCTCAGTTTTTCCTGTTGATTGTGGTCTCCAGGATATATAATTCCTATACCTTAATCCAAAAAAGGGGAGATTGCCTTAAAAAGGTCTTCAACTAATTAAAAGATACTGCTTTTTAAAACTGATGACTTAAAACTGCCACACACAAAATAGTCCACAGAACATTTTTCATTTTCTGACAGTTTTACAATCCATTGTTGTCATTAACCAGTCCTTTACTATGAAACTTAAATGGCCAATTGAGACCAACAGTTCTGAGACTGTTCTTCCAGCACTGATTAAGCCTGGGGTGGCAGGTATAGTATTTATTTTGCCTTCCGGGCAGACTTGGTGCCCTTGCCAGCCCTACCCACACTCCTGTCCACTGCTTAAATGACACCCACAGCCACCATCTGCCTCACGTCACCACCAGCAAAGTGATCCAAGAAGAAGAGGGTAGTCAGAGAAGTTCTCAGCACACATGGGCTTGCTAGGAACATATCAACGATGGCAGAATCACCAGATTTCAAAAAGTTGGTGCCGTCTTCCAGCTTTTTCCCAGGATGATGATCAATCTTCTACTTCAGCTGAGCAAACTTGCAGCTGATTCCCCACTGTCGTTTACCTGGGGCTCTGCGTGTGGGGAAATAGCCCAAGTCAAGGGATGCCCTGGGCCTCTTCATTCATCAAGTGTTCCTCTCTTTCTATGAGGTTTCTATGAGGCTCTGTCTTTTACTGTCTTTCTTATGTTTCAGCCTAGGGCAATTTTTTTGCTAGTGTTCTTCCTCCTTATAGTAAGCACATTGTTCCTTCCCCAGTCATGGCTTACCTCTTCCCGTTACTCATCTTCAGGAAATTCCAATGCCACTGCCAAGAACAGGTGTTTTGTTTGCATCATCTTTCTTCCGTTGCTGTTCCCTATTGAACACTTTAAGGGCAACGTTTTGCAATTAAGAATGGTTCATTCCAAATGTATCATCTAGTATGTGCAGCATTCTCCTGATATTTGAGACACTTTGCCCCAGGTGAAAAAAAAAAGTCAAATTTACCATTATAATATTTTCAGGGGCTTCGGGATCTACATTAGTATGATGTCTGTAGGCCTGATACATCATTTACAAAAATTCAGAGAAGTCTTCATTTGCTTGGCTAAATTTCTTGACTTCTGTTTAAACTCTTTTGCTTTCCTTCTCTTGCCTTGCCAAGAGTAGTACTACTAATTAGGACTCCAGGAGGGTACTACTGATGGTGCAGACGGTAAAGAATCTGCCTGTTTTGATCCTGGGTCAGGAAAATCCCCTGGAGAAGGGAGTGGCAGCCTACTCCAGTACTCTTGCCTAGAGAATCCCAAGGACAGAGGATCTGGGCAGGCTACAGTCCATGGGGTCGCAAAGAGTCTACTATCACTTTTCAAGGGCATTCTTTCCTCACTGAGGTCCCAATTTGTTTCAGATGTGAGTACTGCCCAGTGGGCTTCAGGTGCAAAAGATCCTCTCTCTAAAGGAAGGTTGTGATCTTTCCAGCTAAAGGAGTCTGAGAAAGCTAGCTGGCTGGTCATTTGCATTTAGCCCCCTTTGAGACAACAGCAGTGGAAGTTGCCCTGCTCTGGAAGTGACTCCTGACTCAAATTGAGTGCCGGGTCCTGTCTTAGATGGTATCGCTATGCCAGAAGCAGTCCCTGCACCCCAGAAACTAACCCAGGACTCTCTAATTGGTCCCCAGAAGGAGGGGAAGTCCTGAGCCCCAGTGTCACCATTTGGGCCTAGAAAAGAATGAAAAATGGGAGAAGGGATGTACAGATTGGCCTAATGGCCAGAGCAGCTGGGCAGGGTAACTCAGCCGGAGTTGAGGTCTGGAGAAGCATATCTTCACTGACATTCCCTCCCTTTTCTTACTTTCCCTGAAGTACTTATTTTCCCACAAGTGCTTGCACATGAAGGATTTTATCATTCTTCCCTACTTCTTCACAAAATAGCTACAGAGTCATCAAAAGCCACTGTAAAGCCATAAAGAGTAGCTGATCATCTCTAACCATTAGCAGGATGCGTTTTTTCATCCCAACCAAGATTACAGTACGACTGAAAAGAAATTTGGTTACTGTTGTGATGTACAAAATCCAACAGAATTACTAACCAAAAAATGGGCCAAAGAACTAAATAGACATTTCTAAAGAAGACATACAGATGGCTAACAAGCACATGAAAAGATGCTCAACATCACTCATTATCAGAGAAATGCAAATCAAGACCACAATGAGGTACAATTTCACGCCAGTCAGAATGGCTGCGATCCAAAAGTCTACAAGCAATAAATGCTGGAGAAGGTGTGGAGAAAAGGGAACCCTCTTACACTGTTGGTGGGAATGCAAACTAGTACAGCCACTATGGAGAACAGTGTGGAGATTCCTTTAAAAACTGCAAATAGAATTGCCTTATGGCCCATCAGCCCCACTGCTGGGCATACACACCAAGGAAACCAGAATTGAAAGAGACACGTGTACCCCAATGTTCATCACAGCACTGTTTATAATAGCCAGGACATGGAAGCAACCTAGATGTCCATCAGCAGATNGACCCTGATGATGGGAAAGATTGAAGGCAGGAGGAGAAGGGGACAACAGAGGATGAGATGGTTGGATGGACATGAGTTTGAGCAAGCTCTGGGAGTTGATGAAGGACAGAATCCTGGCGTGCTGCAGTCCATGGGATCACAAAGAGTCAGACATGACTGAGTGACTGAACTGAACTGAATTTTATTGGCTTTTTATTAAAATGCATCCTGTCTGCACCAACAGCCCACACAATGCTAAAAATCATTTTACCTTCCTTGTGTTCGGTAGTTAGAATAAGAAAAAAGGAGTCCAAAATGGGGGTGGTTAAAAGACAAAGAAAGGGAAAAGCCTGCAAAAATGGAACAAAAGAAAGTCCACAGNTTATTAAAATGCATCCTGTCTGCACCAACAGCCCACACAATGCTAAAAATCATTTTACCTTCCTTGTGTTCGGTAGTTAGAATAAGAAAAAAGGAGTCCAAAATGGGGGTGGTTAAAAGACAAAGAAAGGGAAAAGCCTGCAAAAATGGAACAAAAGAAAGTCCACAGACTAGAGTGAGAACCTCAGGTGAAACAAACATGCCCCCTTCTTGGCTAGCCCAATTTGCACAGGGCAGGATCAGTGGGGAGGAGACAAAACGTATAAAAAGAGGAAGCCAAGACAGATTGAGGCCTCTCCTTTGGAGTCAGTCCACCCTCACGCCTCGAGGGTGTACTATCCTTTGTTTGCCAAATAAAACTCTGAGCTGTAACTGAACTGTAACACTGGTCTGCCATTTCAAATCTTTGCTGCCACAGGACAGAACCAAGGAAATTACACACTCTCCTGACACTTGGCCACCCAGTCCTCCCCTCTCTCTGCCTCCCACATCCAGTTTATTTGATTTACTTTAAAAAAAAAAAAATCTAAAATTGGCCCCAGGAGCACACCCTCCCTTATGTGGCCACTAACAAAGGAGGACCTCCAAAAAAGAGAGCAACAAATAACCAGGTCCAGATGACAAGCAAAGTCCGGGCCAGACCGTGATTGCAGCCCAGTGAATGCTCAGCAGAGAAACTGACCTACTGACACCATGAAACCCAGCAGGACCCTGTGGGGCTCCTGTGCACTGAAGCTTTCTGTGTCTCCACCATCCCTCTCCCACTCCTGGCTTTTCTTGTGTGTGGGGAATAAATAGGCTTTAGCCTCCATGACCTTCCCCGAGTTCCAGAGGGCAAGTTCAAACAGTTGCTGATCAGGGAAGGGAGGAGATGCAGAGACACGGGAGGAGCAGCCAGGAAACATTACAGCAGCCTCAGGGCAAAGTCCTGGCTCCCCGGCAAGGGATGCACAGAACAGGATCTTTGAGCTCTTCTGTAGAACTAAGTGAAAGTGAAAGTGAAGGCGCTCAGTCAAGTCCGACTCTTTGAGACCCCATGGACTGTAGCCCACAAGGCTCCTCCATCCACGGGATTCTCCAGGCAAGAATACTGGAGTGGCATTATCAGAGAAATGCAAATCAAGTCCACCGTGAGGTACCATTTCACACCAGTCAGAATGGCTGCGATCCAAAAGTCTACAAGCAATAAATGCTGGAGAGGGTGTGGAGAAAAGGGAACCCTCTTACACTGTTGGTGGGAATGCAAACTAGTACAGCCACTATGGAGAACAGTGTGGAGGTTCCTTAAATAACTGCAAATAGAACTGCCTTATGACCCAGCAATCCCAACTGCTGGGCATATACACCGAGGAAACCAGAATTNGGAGAGGGTGTGGAGAAAAGGGAACCCTCTTACACTGTTGGTGGGAATGCAAACTAGTACAGCCACTATGGAGAACAGTGTGGAGGTTCCTTAAATAACTGCAAATAGAACTGCCTTATGACCCAGCAATCCCAACTGCTGGGCATATACACCGAGGAAACCAGAATTGAAAGAGACACATGTACCCCAATGTTCATCGCTGCACTATTTATAATAGCCAGGACACGGAAGAAATCTAGATGTCCATCAGAAGATGAATGGATAAGAAAGCTGTGGTACATATACACAATGGAGTATTACTCAGCNAATGCAAATCAAGACCACAATGAGGTACAATTTCACGCCAGTCAGAATGGCTGCGATCCAAAAGTCTACAAGCAATAAATGCTGGAGAAGGTGTGGAGAAAAGGGAACCCTCTTACACTGTTGGTGGGAATGCAAACTAGTACAGCCACTATGGAGAACAGTGTGGAGATTCCTTTAAAAACTGCAAATAGAATTGCCTTATGGCCCATCAGCCCCACTGCTGGGCATACACACCAAGGAAACCAGAATTGAAAGAGACACGTGTACCCCAATGTTCATCACAGCACTGTTTATAATAGCCAGGACATGGAAGCAACCTAGATGTCCATCAGCAGATGAATGGATAAGAAAGCTGTGGTACATATACACAATTGAGTATTACTCAGTCATTAAAAAGAATACATTTGAATCAGTTCTAATGAGGTGGATGAAACTGGAGCCTATTATACAGAGTGAAGTAAGCCAGAAAGAAAAACACCAATACAGTATACTAACACATATATATGGAATTTAGAAAGATGGTAATGATAACCCTGTATGCGAGACAGCAAAAGAGACACAAATGTAAAGAACAGACTTTTGGACTCTGTGGGAGAGGGAGAGGGTGGGATGATTTGGGAGAATGGCATTGAAACATGTATACTATCATGTAAGAATGAAAAGCTAGTCTAGGTTTGATACAGGATACAGGATGCTTGGGTTGGTGCACTGGGATGACCCAGAGAGATGATATGGGGAGGGTGGTAGGAGGGGGGCTCAGGGTTGGAAACTCATGTACCCTTGTGGCAGATTCATGTCAGTGTAGGGCAAAACCAATACAGTATTGTAAAGTAAAAAAAAAATAAAATAAAATAAAGATAATTTAAAAATAAATAAACAGAATAAATTATCAAAGGCTTTGGGATGGAAAAAAATGAATCTTAAGAGACTAATTACTGCAAGCAACTATATGTCAATAAAGTGGACAATCTCGAGGAAAGGGACAAATTCTTAGAAAGTTACAATCTCCCAAGGCTGAACCAAGAATAAACAGAAAATAGGAACAGATCAAGCACAAGTACTGAAATTGAAACTGTGATTTTAAAACTCCCAACAAACAAAAGTCCAGGACCAGAAGACTTCACAGTCATTTCACAAACATTTAGAGAAGAGTTGACAACCAAACTTTTCAAAACTTTCATAAATTTGCAGAGGAAGGAACACTCCCAAACTCATTCTATGAAGCCACCACACTCTGATACCAAACCCAGAAAGGAGAAAAAAAAAAAAAAAAAANAACAAGATATCGCTTTGACCCGCCTACACCTGGGACATTTCTGAATGCTGTTAAGATGTGTTTTAAGCTTGTTTGTAGTCTTAATCTCTAATGGGCTTCTGCATTTTTCAAAGGGTAGAATTTGGCACTCCAAAACCAAACCAAAAAAAAAAAAAAAAAAAAAAAAAAAAACAAAAACACACAAAAAAAGAAAATTACAGCCCAATATCACTGATGAACATAGATGCAAAAAATCCTCAACACAAGATAGCAAACCAAATCCAACATTCCATTAAAAGGATCATACAGCATGATCAAGTGGAATTTATACCAAGCATGCAAGGATTTTTCAATATCTACAAATCAATCAGTATAGCACACCATACTGACAAATTGAAGAATAAACCCAAATGGTCATCTCAATAGATGCAGAAAAAACTTTTGACAAAATTAAAAACCCATTTATGATTAAAAAAAAAAACTCTCCAGAAAGCAAGCATAGAGCTAACATACCTCAATACAATAAAGGCCATATATGGCAAACCCACAGCAAACATCATACTCAACAGTGAAAAACTAAAAGCATTTCCTCTAAAATCAGGAATAAGGACTTTCCAGGTGGTTCAGTGGTTAAGACTCCATGCTTCCAATGCAAGGGGCATGGGCTTGATCTTTGGTCAGGAAGTCCCACAAGCCATGTGGGGATGCCAAAAATTAAATAAAATCGGAAAAGGAACAGAAGTGCCCACTCTTGCCATTTTGATTCAACATAGTTCTAGCCACAGCAATCAGAAAAGAAAAAGAAATAAACGAAATGCAAACTGGAAAAGAAGAAAAAGTGTCACTGTAGATGATATGATGCTATACTGAGACAATCCTAATGAAGGTACCAGAAAACTACTAGATCTCATCGATGCATTTGGTAAAGTTGCAGGATGCAAAATTAACATAGAGAAATTTGTTGCATTTCTATATGCTAATAATGAAAGAAAGAGAAATTAGGGGAAAAATCTCACTACTGCATTAAAAATAATAAAATACCTAGGAATAAACCTACCTAGATAGCCAAAATACCCATACTCCAGAAACTATAAGATGCTGATGAAAAAATTGAAGAACACACAAATAAATGGAAAGAAAGATGCATCAAGTTCTTAGATTGGAAGAATTAATATTTTCAAAATGACTATACTACCCAAGCCAAGCTACAGATTCAATGCAATTCCTATCAAATTACCAATAACATTTTTCACAGAACTAGAACAAAAAGAACTTAAGGTTTTTTTTTTTAATGTATATATATATATTTTAAAACCTTAAAATTTGTATGGAAACACAAAAGACCCCTAATAAACAAAGCAACCTTGAGGAAGAAAAATGAAGCAGGAGGAATCAGGTTCCCTAACTTCGGAATATACTAAAAGCTTCAGCCATCAAAACAGTTCGGTACTGGCACAAAGACAGAAATCTAGATCAATGGAACAGTGTAGAAAGTCCTGAGATAAACCCACACATCTATAATCAATTAATCTATGACAAAAGAGGCAAGAACATACAATGGAGAAAAGACAGTCTCTTCAATAAGTAATGCTGGGAAAACTTAACAGCTCCACAACAAAGAATTAAATTAGAACATTCTCTAACATCATAAACAAAAATAAACCCAAAATGGATTAAAGACCTAAATGTAAGACTAGATACTCTAAAACTCTTAAGCGGAAAACATAAGCAGAACACTCTTTGACATAAATCAGAGCAATATTTCTTTGGACCTAGTTCCTGGAGTAAAGTAAATAAACACAAAAACAAACAAACAGGACCCAATTAAACTTTTTGCACAAAAGAAACCATAAAAGAGGAAAAGATTACTCATAGTGGGAAAAATATGTTTTCAACCAATGCAGACAATAAGAAATTAATATCCAAAATATACAAACATCTCATGCAACTCAGTGCCAAAAAAAAAAGAAATCAAAAAACTCAATTTAAAAAAAAAAAAGGGCAGAAAATCTAAACAGACATTTCGCCAAAGACACAAACAGATGGTCAAAAGCACACTTTAAAAAATGATCAACATTGTTAAGTATTAGAGAAATGCAAACCCAAACTACAATGAGGCATCACCTCACACCAGTCAAAATGGCCATCATCAGAGTCTACAACCAATAAATGCTGGAGACGGTGTGGAGAGAAGGGACCCCTTCTACACTGTTGGTGGGAATGTAAATTGGAGCAGCCACTAAGGAGAACAGTATGAAGTTTCCTTTAAAAACTAAAAGTAGAGCTACCATATGATCCAGCAATCATACTCCTGAGCACATATCCAGAAAAAAAAATCATAATTCAAAGTGAACACATGCATCCCAGTGTTCACTGCAGCACTGTTTACAATGGCCAGGGCACAGAAGCAACCTCAATGTCCATCGACAGAGGAATGGATAGAGACGATATGGCACACACATAAAATGAAATACTACTCAGACATAAGAAATGAAATAATGCCATTTCAGCAACATGCACCTGGAGATGATCATGCGAAATCCACAGAGAAAGACAAATATCATATGACATCACTTACATGTGGAATCTTACAAATGATACAAATGAACTTATTTATAAAACAGAAACGGACTCAGACTTTAAATACAAACTTTGGTTACCAAAGGGGAAAGGAGGGATACATTAGGAGTTTGGGATTAACATTTTCACACTACTGTATATAAAATAGGTAACCCACAAGGACCTATTGCAAAGCACAAAGAACTCTACTCAATATTCTGTAGTAACCTAAATGGGACAAGAATCTGAAAAAGAAGAGATACATATATAACTGAATCACTTTGCTGTACATCTGAAACACAACTTTGTAAATCAACTCCATTCCAACATAAAATTAAAAAAACCTTTTAAGCTAACTGCAATTACTGCCAAGGCAGTGAAAACTAAGCAACCAACCAAGCAAAAACACCCCAACCATACAAAGTTCAAAGTGCTGCAATGAAGAACAAAAAAATTCATCTATTCATAGATGAATAGATCAGAAGTTGTAATACAGGTATCCTTTATACTTCTCCACTTTCTTTTCTAAATCCACATATTTTGACTCTTGAAAAAAATGTCACCATAGATCTTTATTGATGCAGATCATTTATTCCAACCCCTTAAGATTGTCTCCCAGAAAGTATCAAAATTTGGGAAGTATGATATAAACTAGTAGTAAATATAAAAACATGAGTTGATTTCCCCAAGTGTTTTGCCACAAAATGAGTTTATAAACTGCATTAAGTTCTTCCCCATATTTTTCTTTTATGCATATGTGTACTTGACAGGGGTTTCCCAGGTAGCTCAGCAGTAAAAAATCCACCTGCAATGCAGGAGATACAGGCTCAATCCCTAAGGCGAGAAGATCCCCTGGAAGAGGAAATGGCAACTCACTTCAATATTCTTGCCAGGAGAATCCCCACGGACAGAGAAGCCTGGCAGACCACAGTCCATGGGGTCACAGAAGTGCTGGACATGACTGAGCACACGTACTTGACAGAGTCAGTGAAACGTGTCTTTTTCCTAGCAGCAAGGGAGTTTGGAATGAGTTCATGGAATCCTCTTTGGGCATGCTCATCGGTTAATGAGCATCTTTCTCTAAAGATGCTGGCTGCAGAGAGAGAGAATCAATGAGAGGAAGAAACATGAGCAGAGAGACAGATCTATAATCTTTCATTTTACAGGTGACAAAATAAAGATAAGGACTCTAATTGAGATACAGGTTTTCTGCTCTATTAGTGCACCAGAATCATTGATATTATGATTACCATTTGTTAGTTGTGTATTGGAGAGTTCTCATAATATTTTTGCATGAATATGAAACCAAACAGATCTGGGCTTCATGGAAAGGGCTAATAGACACACAATCTCTTGGGTCAATACCAGTACACAAAATGCACCACAGGAAACTAGGATTCTGATGATGCTTTAATCAAATTGCTGGGTGGAGGTCAAAGGGGAAATACTAAATATATTTTCATAATGAAGAACATACAGAGATTATGTCAATATTTTAAAGAATTTCCCATTAGCTAGGGAAAATCTTTTTCCCATTTCTACTGGAAAAAAAAAATTGGAGTTCAAGCAAAGTTTGGATTGTAAAATGTGAGATAGAAGATTGATATACATTAATAGCATTTTTTAAATTTACACAACTAACTTTATACCAAATAGAAGATAATATTGTATATTGTATAAACATTATATATCATATAAATATTATATATCATATAAATATATATTCATGTCTTAGTTTATATTTATTTGCCACTAATATATGTTGTTATTTTCATAAAACAAACATTTTGTTATGTTAACAAAACATAGCTATTTTGTTATATAAGGGGGCAAAATCATCTTAAAAGAAGTTCATTTATGATTTGACATTGAATGTCAAAGGAAATGCAAGGCATGATACACTGATGCTGAGATGTTTATTAATCTATTTTTGAAAATGAACTAGTTTTGTGTTTACATTTTATAAACTAAAATAAATATATATAATGTAACCAATAAAAACAAACAAAAAAACACAGGACATCATAGTTTCCATTCCAAAGTTTAACTCTGAATTGAGTACAACAATGAAAAACCTATCAGTTACTAAAAAAGCAGGATTAAAATTGGGTTGCTTACAGATGGGACAAATCAAAGTCACCTTTCTGAATGACTAAACCCTTTGTAGTAATATCTATGGAAAAGATACTTCTATTTCTATTTGTACCTTTTGGTGATTTTAGGAACCAAGTGGAACCTTTCTCTTCTTCCTGGGAATGTCCCACTCTTGGACAAGAGTAGCCAGGTTTCTTATTTTTTTTTCTGTTCCTTTCCTCCATTTGACATTAGTAAAAGTTTTAAATATCACAACTGATTTGTCTGTAATGGAGAAACAATAAAGGACAAACAGAAAATCTTAAATAAAACCTCAAGTTTGGTCTTGGGATTTTACACATACCAACACCACAGTTCAGTTCAGTTGCTCAGTCATGTCCGACTCTGCAACCCCAAGAACCGCAGCACGCCAGGCCTCCCTGTCCATCACCAACTCCCAGAGTTCACTCAGACTCACGTCCATCAAGTCAGTGATGCCATCCAGCCATCTCATCCTCTGTCATCCCCTTCTCCACCTACCCCCAATCCCTCCCAGCATCAGAGTCTTTTCAAATGAGTCAACTCTTCACATGAGGTGGCCAAAGTACCGGAGCTTCAGCTTTAGCATCATTCCTTCCAAAGAAATCCCAGGGTCGATCTCCTTCAGAATGGACTGGTTGGATCTCCTTGCAGTCCAAGGGGCTCTCAAGAGTCTTCTCCAACACCACAGTTCAAAAGTACTGATTCTTTGGCGCTCAGCCTTCTTCCCAGTCCAATTCTCACATCCATACATGACCACAAGAAAAACCATAACCTTGACTAGACGGACCTTAGTTGGCAAAGTAATGTCTTCTGCTTTTGAATATGCTATCTAGGTTGATCATAACTTTTCTTCCAAGGAGCAAGAGTCTTAATTTCATGGCTGCAGTCACCATCTGCAGTGATTTTGGAGCCCAAAAAAATAAAGTCTGACACTGTATCCACTGTTTCCCCATCTATTTCCCATGAAGTGATGGGACCAGATGCCATGATCTTCATTTTCTGAATGTTGAGCTTTAAGCCAACGTTTTCACTCTNCGGAGCATCAGCAACGGGAGGCGAAGTCCTGGCTCTTGGAAGATAACTCTAGATGGGAGCAGGGCGACCTCAGGATCCCCGTGGGCAGAGCCTCACTTTCCTGCTCATGCAGCTTCTCTGGATGCTTCCTAAGCAAGAAGTAGGTCAGGCTCTTTTCTGCGTCTCACCTCCGGAGTCTGGGCTCCCCTCTGTCTTAAGTCTGGCTGATGGGCTGCCAGGGACTAAAGACTTCTTGGGTGCCCACTCAAGAACATCAGTATCCCTGAAGACTCCAGTGGGGCCCTGATGATAAGAGTCAGGAAGCTTATGTAAGTTGCTGGTGACATAATAAACAAAACCAACCAAACAGAAATCAAAGCAGCCCCCCAAATCCCCAATGATGTGGGGACATGGGGGCCAGAGGAAGGGCTGGTTGATCCTGAATGTTCTGAGTTCTGAGAGGTGCCGAGCACTCAAGGTTGACCATGCAGTCAACCTTTAGGTACAAACTTGGTGCCTCAAGACTTTAGAGAAATAATTCCAAACTCACAAAACCGAAAATCTAGTTCTTCAGGAGGAGTAAAGGGCACAGTCAGGTGGGGAAATACAGGCAGCCTCCACTTGGTACCACTTCACCTTTAGGAAAAATCTACATTAGTACTCTTTTCACTTTTAGTGAAAGCAAAAATAGTGTTCAGCGTTTGTTTGCAGTGCCCTTATACAGTCAGTGGGCTTCCCTGATAGCTCAGTTTGGTAAAGAATCCGCCTGCAATGCAGGAGACCCTAGTTCAATTCCTGGGTTGGGAAGATCCACTGGAGAAGAGATAGACGACCCACTCCAGTGTTCTTGGGCTTCCCTTGTGGCTCAGCTGGTAAAGAATCCATCTGTAATACAGGAGACCTGGGTTCAGTTCCTGGTTTGGGAAGATCCTGTGCAGAAGGGAAAGGCTACACACTCCAGTGTTCTGGCCTTGAGAATTCCATGCTACAGTCCTTGGGGTTGAAGAGTCAAACACGACTGAGTGACTTTCACTTTCACTTCTAGAGTCAGTAGGCACACCAAGCAGCAAGAGCGACCCCGCCAAGCTCCTTCTCCAGGAGCTGCACTCAACATCTCAGCACAAGCTGCCACAGCTTTGAACTGTGTCTGTGAGCACCTTGCTTTACCTCCATTTATTCTGTGCATTCCTTAGCAAAACAGGTCCTAAGCTAATCGCTTCTTTGCTTTAAGTCATTTTACAGCTTATAAGATTTCATAGGAATGCTCTACTTTGTGATGGTGGCAGAAACTTCTATTTTGAAAGCTTTCCTGGAAGTCATGCCCAAGACTTCCATTCCTGGCAGGGGTAAGTATTCAATATTTACCCATTAAATGCTATGTTCGGAGAGGGCAATGGCAACCCACTCCAGTACTCTTGCCTAGAAAATCCCATGGATGGAGGAGCCTGGAAGGCCGCAGTCCGTGGGGTCGCGAAGTCGGACACGACTGAGTGAACTCACTTTCCCTTTTCACTTTCATGCATTGAAGAAGGAAATGGCAACCCACTCCAATATTCTTGCCTGGAGAATCCCAGGGACGGGGGAGCCTGGTGGGCTGCTGTCTATGGGGTCACACAGAGTCGGGCATGACTGAAGCGATTTAGCAGCAGTAACAGCAGCAAGTGATATGTTAGCTGTAGGATTGTTGCACGTGCTCTTTATCATATTGAGGATGCTTCCTTTTATCCTTAATTTGCTGAGGGATTTTGTCGTGAATGGATGTTAAATTTTGTCAGACGCCCTTTTCCTTCAACTGAGATAGGTCTGTGCTTTTTTTTTCTCCTACTTTCGGTTAATATAATGAACGACACTGGTAGAAACAGAATAGAACTCGAGGGTCTAAGAAGCATTGAGACAGCATTGAGGCAGTGCTCCTGGTGGGAGACTGAAGATTGTAAAAACTTCTCAGTCCTTGGTTTCCCGGTGGTAAAGCTTTCCCCTGATTGCCACTGGTTCTTGTCTCCACTACACAACTGGGTCTTCTTATCAGTGACAACTGTAGGGAATATACTACAAGACAGTATGTTCTCTTGATTTTACTTTTAAAAAATAGACTTTAAATTCTGTTCAGGCACCCGCAATGCCATTGTGAATCAGATACTGTTCCAGGCTGCAAAGCAATACTCTGATATGCCCCAGATGTCTTCTATGTCTGTATGGCAGTTGCTACATAAGATATATATTAGACAGGTGCATATAGAGGAAGAACTAGTTAATTTTCTTTAGCAAGGTTGCATAAACGAGATGAGCTTTTCTGTTTACTATTCACTTTTCTCTTTCAGTTTACTCATCTGTAAACAGAGGCATAGAAAGCCCACTTCTGGGCTTTGGGGGTTTAAATGACAAAAGAAATGACCACATTCAAAATCGCTCAGTATATAACAAAAGCTCAACTGAAGTTACTTCCTTTATTAATTAGAGATTGTGATCTGTCATAGGTAACAGAGTCCCCAGTAAAAGGAGCCTGAAAATACAGGCCTATTTTTTTCTTCAGGGTTACTTCCTGGTTACAAAATGGTAGCTACAGCTTCTGCCATCACAACTACATTGTAGGAATTCTGTGTTTTGTTTTGTACAACTTTAAGATATTATTCCATTGTCTTCCGGCCTCCATTATCTGTGATGAGAAGTCAGCCATTATTTGTACTCCTCTTTCTGATTTTTAAACACACTTTTAAAAATATGACTGCTGTAAAGATTTTCTCTTCATTTTTGGCTTTCAGTGGTTTGATTACACTCTACGTAGATGTGCTATTTTTTGTATTTAAATTACTGTTAAGTCATTGGTAAAGTCTTTGGGTCACATCAGACTTGTCATTCTATGGTAGGCAGGTCTGTTTCAGTTTTGAGTTTAGTCTTAGAGCATGACTCTCCTCCTTAAGTCATGATTTTTCTGGAATAACAACTGAATGTGCGAATTACTCAAGGAGAAGTCTCCACTCTGGCTGATCTACAATTCCACATCTCCCAGCATTCTCTCTCAGCTAATCTCAAGATATTTGATCTCTAAAATCTAGCCTTTTTGTACACAGTAGTGTCCCCAGCCTAGGAACTGAGGTGAATTAACATGCTGACTTCTAAGGTCACCTCTCTGTACAGCTTCCTTTTCTCAGGTATCCTGTCCAAAAATTCCAGCTGCTTCAGCAGCCCAGAATGCTGCTCCTTGACTCCTTAGCTCAGCAGGATGACAACTGTGCTTGGTCTGCACCTCCTTATGCTGAGCCAGGAAACTATCCCCAGATAGAAAGCCAGAATGCCCATGAATTTCTTCTTCTCACGCTCACAGTTCTACACTGAGTGTTGTTTCCTACCTGGAAAGCATTGCTTCATATGTATTGTTCAGTTTTAAAGTTGTTTTTAGAAGGACGTTAAGTCCAGCATTACTTTTATGACTAGAAGCAGAAATCTACAGCCAAAATGTTATTTATTTAACGGTAGTACTGCTACTAATAGCACAATAACATCAACTCTTTTGGAACTCCCTGGTGGCACAGTGGATAAGAAGTTGCCTGCCAATGCAGGAGACACAGGTTCAGTCCCTAGTCCAGGAAGAGCACATATGCTGTGGAGCAACTAAGTCTGTGCAACTGAGAAGCCTATGTACTACAGGAAAGAGCAGCCTCCATTCTATGCAACTAGAGAAATTCCGTGCAAAGCAACCAAGATCCAGTGCAGCCAAAAAAAAAAAAAAATTTTTTAAAATCAACTCTTTTGTGTTTTATAAGGATATGTATGTAAACTAATTTTTTTTCATTTATTTATTTTTATTTTACTTTACAATACTGTATTGGTTTTTTGCCATGCATTGACATGAATCCACCACAGGTGTACATGAGTTCCCAATCCTGAACCCCCCCCTCCCACCTCTCTCCCCATATCATCTCTCTGGGTTGTCCCAGTAAACTAATTTTAAATATATGGCATATAAAGAATTACATTAGCTGATTGACCCTTTTCCTAACTCCTCCTTATACCTCGAGAAGCAACTACAATCCTGTATTTCTGTTTGTCATCTTTATGTATGCCTTTATACTTTTTCTATTCATTATCATATCCTCAAACAGAAGAATGGATAAGTGACTGGAATACACACTGCAATAGAGGGATGCTTTGGAGAGAATATAAAAGTTGTATCAGAGAGAAAGATTCTAGAGATAAGAAGATGAGCTAAAAGGTTGTTGAAATGGTCCATGTGATGTTGGTGAGGCAGGGGTTAGGGCAAGAGGAATAGATAAGCAGACTCAAGGGCCAATTTTAAGAAAGGAACAAAATGTTTAACTCAGAGCTTGAATTTTAAGTACAGGTATTATTTAAATATTTAGAAGCATAGTTTCCAAATTAAATGCCCTGGTAAGCACTTAATGAGTGTCTACTATGTGCCAGGCACTGTGCAGAGCTCTGTGGTTGTGCTACTGAGCATTAACATCCCTATAATTTCTGTTTATATTGATCCTTTTGCTCTGACCAAGTCCATTCGGAAGGGACAGATCTAAACAGCTCTTTTTCAGCCTGATATTCAGCAGGTATGCAGTGGTATGGCCATGCCAGGTGTTTACAGTCAGTGCTCATTCTAACTGGTTGGCATCTTTTCTAATATGTTGATTTCTCCATTTTGATTGGTTTGGGTCTGCACAGTATAAGTTATCAAGCAAGTATTTGACTCTCACCAAAAATGACCAATAATGTGAGACCCAAAAGACAAGCTGATTCTGTCATACTCTTTCTCTCAAAAGAAAAATACTGAAAGAATTAACCCTACAACCCCAAATTGTGGAGCACAAAAAACATGATTAAACAGAAGTTGATAGTAGGATTTTTAAAAAACAAACATATGAGACTGCAATTGCATCACAGTCATGGTGTGGTATTGCAGCTCTTCCAGGAAACTTTGACCAAACTTAAACTCAGAACCATCAGCCAGCTACAGACTGCGTGAGGCTCCACCCTGTTTCAGATCTCCTCTTCTGAGCTATCCAAAGGACCTCCTACTCACTTCACCTGATTGCTCACAGTAATTTCCTCCCCCCAGTTTAAGCTGCTTTGAATGAGTCTCTATTTAACCCAAGAGACAAGCTAAAACTGTGACATAATGTACAATTCAGATTATCTGTTAGACTCTGACATCAGTATTTTCATCAAAAATGTTCATATGAATACTTTCATTAAGCACACAAATACACACAAAGGTGTCAGTGCAGCAACAGGCCTAGTACATTAAGAACAGATAAACAATCTAAAACCCAGAGATATCTTTTTCCCCGCTAGTAAAGAACTTTACTCAGTTCTCTTGACTTGAGATCTTAACACACGGTATAGAGCAGTGGTTCTCAAACTTGAGTGTCAATCTAACAGGAAGACTTTGTTAAAATACAAATGTCTAGACCCCATTGACAGAGTTTCTGACTTGGTAGGTCTGAGAATGGGCTCAAGAATCTGCATTTCCAACAAGGATCCATGTGCTGCTGGGGCTACCGGTCTGGGGACTACACTTTAAAGAACCACTGATGTGGAGAGTTCGCAGAGCAAGCTCATGTTCATGATTGTCTGTATTTGTGTTTCTCACCTTTAGAGTCATGAGCTCTGTGGTCACTCATTACTTTATAATGCATGTCATCCATATTCCCAGGGTTAGATGGGTGTGAAGAAAAGCTGATATCCAAGAGCAAGGAGAAGGTTATAAAAGAGTCATTTCAGTAATAAGATTTTTTTTTAATAA
This sequence comes from Neotragus moschatus, assembly GCA_006410615.1. Taxonomy (NCBI): domain Eukaryota; kingdom Metazoa; phylum Chordata; class Mammalia; order Artiodactyla; family Bovidae; genus Neotragus; species Neotragus moschatus. The sequence goes on from SJYA01002044.1 coordinate 798,245, forward strand.
GATTTTTTTTTTCCTGTAACAAGTGACAGCAGGGAGGTTGAGGGTATCCAGTTACTTCTCCAGTACTTACTGTGCTATAAATAAACAGCCTGAAGTATACAGTTGGGATCTGACAGTATTTCTTTAATAAACCACACTGGGAAAGCTAATGATGGTGAACCACAGATGTTTCTAATATTTAGGTGGTCATTACCACCAGCAATACTTCTCTAATTCACATCAAATGAAATTTCATAGCCCAGTGATGGCCCATTTTTGTATTAGATGCAGACCCAAAAAGACAACAGTAATAACACTGATTATTGCTTAGACTTGATACAGCTCTCCACTTTGTCAAATTTTGAAATTCCCACATGCATTCACTTCGCTTAGTCACACAACTTTTCTGCGAATGGAGGTCATGTCCTGGAGTTTCTTCACTCAACCAGTGTTTATGGAAAAACAATAAAAGTTAGGAACTGTGCTCTGTGGGGAAGTCAAAGGTGTTCAGGATACGGCGAGTTCAAAGAGGAAAGGTTACTGTAGGAGAGATGAGAATCCTGCAGAAATTACTGCGACAGTAAGAAACTGAGCAAAGCAAGTGCCTGAGGGTTCAGAAGAGGGTAGAGCCACTGTTGGCTGGAGTGATCAGAGAAGAGTCTATGAAGAAAATGGCATCTCAGCAGAATTTTGAAGGTGGATTTGGATTTCAACAGGCATGTGGAAAGAAAAACAAGGACAGGGAATTAATTCTAAGTGTACCAGAGGCAAACTAGCTCAGAGTATATTTCATTTATAGTGAGTCAAATGGTTTATTGCTAATGTAAGATCCATGCAAAGGAGTAGTCAGAGAGCAGATTAGAGGTGAGAAAAAAGGGGGTCTAAATGCTAGACCAAGAACTGAGAGTTGATTCAGTAGACAGTGGTGGCACTTTGAAGTTTTTGAACAAAGGAACACAATCTAGATATTTACTTTTATCATATTCATGAATAGCCAATGATAAAGCGAAAAGAGTCGATTGTAAAGTAAAGAAAATGCAAACAGTGAGATAAAGAGGTGTACTAGTCTAGGACTGATCCAGTAGTGTGCCTGTCTAGCGTGGACCCTGCAGTGTACTAGCCAAGGTTAAGACCCAGGGGGCCCAATGGGAACAACACAGCAGGGTGTGTTGGACAACATCTGGTAACTGGCTGTATAAGTTTAAGTTTTGAGAAGTGCATTGGTGCCATTAGCCAAAAAAGAAAAGTCAGGGAAGAAGGATGTTTTAGAGTTGGGAAAGAAAATGATGAATATAAATACAGATATTTTAGGCATATACTTCTCTAAGCAAAGCAGACAGAAATCTTGAAGGCAGTTGGAGAAGTGGGCACTGAGCTTCCGGAAAAAGTCAGACTGAGTTGTATTAGTCAGGATAGGCCAGGTTATGTTGCTATAAGAAGCAGCACTAAAAATTCCACTGACTTGAAACAACAGTGCTTATTTATGACTGACACTCCATGGCCACTACGATTCAGCAGGGAGGCTCTGTTCACCCTAATTACTCAGGGATGCAGTTTCATGGTGGCTTCATTTTAGGGTGTTCTCAGTGGTCACAGAGACTGGGCAAGGGAACACGGACAATCAATCAGGAGCCAGTTCAGAACACAGCTGCCTGGAAGTGACTCGAGCCTTTCTTTCCTTCTCATGTCATCGGCAAAAGTGAGTCCCATGATCATCCTTGGGCTCAGGAGAATGCCAAAAAACAACCATTCATGTGCTAGAAAGAAATGCCATCTGTGAACTGCTATTCTGACTCCTGTATGTATTATCCACGACTGAGACCTGTGATGAAGACAGAGTAGCAGAGACCACCTACGATGTGAAGAGGAAAGAGAGTGGGAAACAAAGCCGTAAGGACAGAAGGTAAAGCAGCACTCGGATACAAGGCAGGCAAAATAGAAACACAGAGAAGAGCAAGGGCTCCGCTTACCAGGGCTACCATGAGAAGCATCACAAGACGGGTGTGCGCGCACGCTCAGTCACTTGTGTCCAACTCTTTGCGACTCTATGGACCAAAGCCCACCAGGCTCCTCTGTCCATGGAGATTCTCCTGGCAAGAATACTGGAGTGGGTTGCCCTGTCCTCCTCCAGGGGATCTTCCTGACTGGGGGATCGAACCCGAGTCTGCCTGCATCTCTTGCATTGCAGGCAGATTCTTTACCCACTGAGCCACCTGGGAAACCCTCACAAGAAATGTCCTCACTGCCAAATCTGAAGATGAGTCAAATAAGCAGAGGCCAGCGAAAGGCTGCTGAGTCTGACCATGAAGGAAACACATAGGTGACCTTCAAGAGATCTGCTTTATGGAGGCTGTGGGGCCAGATATGAAGCCAGACTGAGGAAGGAGTTACCAAAAGTGGAGACAAAGCATTGGGCTGTAGAAAAAAAAAAAAGGAAGGGAAATAAGATGTTCGCTTGAGGTAGCAGCAAAATCAAAGCTGTTTTGCTAAATGGAGTCTGACAGGTTTTCATTTGTTCATTCAGCAAATGTTTATTGAACGTTTACTCTTGCCAAACACTGTTTTAGGAGCTGGGGAGAGAGTGAGTAAGATAAGTTTTCTGTTCCCATGAAGCTTATCTTTTGGTGGAGGCAGGCGTCTGATAAACAAGTGAGCAGAGGAATGAATGAGTGAAAGAGATAACTTCCAATTATTGAGTTCTGATAAAATGAAATAAATTATATCTAGTTCTTCCTTTCCTTCAAAAAGGAAGTCACAGGATGGGTGGGGAGTCTGGGCTGAAGGGTATGTCCTAGACTAGACAGGAAAGGACTCTCGGAAGGGGGTGACATATGACCTGAATGTTCCAGGCAAGAATTCTGGAGTGAGTTGCCATGCCCTTCTCCAGGGGATCTTCCTAACCCAGGACTCAAACCTGAGTCACCCACACTGCAGGTACATTCTTTACTATCGGAGCCACCAGGGAAGCCCCAGAGGACAAGAAGCATCAGTTAAGGAAAGAGTGGGAGCCAGAGTGCTCCATGGCAAGCAGAATCTCTGAAAGAGGGACTTCCCTGGTGGCCCAGTGGTTAAGAATCCATGTTGCAGGAGACAAGGGTTTGATCCCTGGTCAAGGAACTAAGATCCACATGCCTCAGAACAACTAAGCCCATGTGTCACAACTGGAGAGTCCACGCAACACAACGAAAGATCCCACATGATGCAAGGAAGATCCTGTGTGCCACAACTAAGACCAGATTCAACCAAATAAATAAATAAATTAAAAACCACTTAAAAAAAAAAAAAGAGTCTCTGAAGCTAACATCAATTTCTCATTAAAAAATAGGTATTAGAAGAAACATTTTAAGTAGCTGGCTGTGTGTGCATGTGTGTGTGTTTGCATGGAAGTGTCTCTAGCAAATGAAGGTCAAATATTTGTATAAAGTCAATCTTTCTCACATGTGACCTTGGGCAGAGGGCAGATTTTCCTGGGCTTGCTCTGAGTGGTTTTTTTTTAATTTGTTTTGTTTTTTAAGAGGAGCTTAAATGATACTGCTGAACAGTATGACCAGCCCCAGTGGTCTTAGGAGGCAGCCATCATGGCCATGATGATATGAATTAAGGCAAGGGGGATGTCCAATTTTCCACCTTCTTGCTCCAACAGGCTGGGCGCAGGGTCCTCATTAGCAGAGAAGGATGCCACTTGGTCTGCATGGACGTATATTCTCCCGGCTTAGATCGCAGCCATGCTCCTCCTGTCCCAGGGTCCTGCTGTCCTAGGAAATGTCCCGGGCAAATTCAGGGGGCTCTGACCTAGGGCATGAGGCCCATTCTGTTGTCTTCAGCATCTTTTTCTTGCTCGCCTCAGAGCTGACATGCAGGGTCAGCATCTTCAGGGCCAGCTGTGTTGCTCCTGTGCTTGGGCAGAAAGCCTGCTGCTGTTGGGTGACTGACACTAGAACCGGCTCTGCGAGGAGAGGTCAGACTCAGGCTCGTGCTGAGCCGGCCGAGGGTGTTTTGTATCTTCTGCTCAGTGAGCACGATGTGTACTCACAGCGCTAATGCCCTGTGACAGATGGAGTCCTGCATGAGCCTCATGCTTGGCTGGCCACTCCTGCAGAGAGGAGAGTCAGGGGGGAAGTTGCTCCCAGAGAATTTATCTCCACGGGTCTGAAAAGCTACAGGGCTCTGGGAGCATTTGATGATTGATGGAGATCAACATCGTGTTCGCAGCTTTTCAGCTCTCTCCCAGACAACCTGAACTAATATGTGAGAACAGTGAAAATTGGTTTCAAGGGACACAATTCAGTTCAGTTCAGTCGCTCAGTCGTGTCCGACTCTTTGCGACCCCATGGACTGCAACACGCCAGGCCTCCCTGTCCATCACCAACTCCTCCTTGCTCAATCTCATGTCCAGTGAGTCGGTGATGCCATCCAACCATCGCATCCTCTGTCATCCCCTTCTCCTCCCACCTTCAATCTTTCCCAACATCAGGGTCCTTTCCAGTGAGTTAGTTCTTCTCATCAGGTGGCCAAAGTATTGGAACTTCAGCTTCAGCATCAGTCCTTCCAATGAATATTCAGGACTGATCTCCTTTAGGATGGACTGGTTGGATCTCCTTGCAGTCCAAGGGACTCTGAAGAGTCTTCTCCAACATCACAGTTCAAAAGCATCAATTCTTCGGTGCTCAGCTTTCCTTATGGTCCAACTCTCACATCCATACATGACTACTGGAATACTAAGGGTCAGATGGCCTTGGCAGCCTCTCCTTTCTCTTTTCCATCTTCCTGGATCCGTAAGGCCAGCAAAGCATTGCCTCTAGGAAGCATCTTCTGACCTTTAAAACTATGAAGTTCTCTCTTGTCTCAGATCTGATGCTACCTACTATTTCAATTCCGTTGAAATAGTTACTTACCTACTATTTTGTTCCAGGCAAATGAAAATGACAGTGATACCATCCTACCCTCTTGAGGACTTGGAGGGGATATAGGAATTCATTAGATCACTCATAGTGCATTAATATATACTGCTTTAGAGTGCTTATTCAACTCAGCTGCATGTGTATATATTTATATTACATAGATACAGATATTGATATACAATTGGTTTCTCCATAAGACTATGCATTTTGAGCAGAGGGGCTGTTATCTTGTATGATCATTCACAATGTTCAGGGTATAAAGCAAATGTATAATAATTCCTTTAGAAATTGAAAGGAAATGAATTTGAAGCAGTAGAGTCCTATAGTCAGAGTATCTTTTGGAAGAAAAACAGCAAGTTATTCATACTTGTTAGAACTAAACATCCACGGTTGGTTTCACCTGCACTTTTTCTACTTGATTATAATCCCACCACTTATGCAGCAAGGACAGAACAGATTCTTGCTGCTGACCTCAGGAATATACTGTAGGCTCATCATTCCCAGGCTTATCTTTTCAAGGCAGCCAAATAGGCCAGTAAGGAGCAATGAGAGGGATATTCATAAAGGGAAAAAAATCAAGCTGGATCCTTACACCATCCACAAAAATAAATTCCAGATAGATTAAAAATTAAGGTGTAAAAAGAAAACCTAGATAATTAGAGTATCTCTTTGTAATCTTGAGATAAGAAAGGCCTTTCTAAACAAGAAAAACCAAAACCCAAAACTCTCTGGAGGCATAAAGAAAAAGATTGATAGATTTGAGTTTATAAAATTAAAAACCTCTCTAGTAAAAAGAGTCAGACACGACTGAAGTGACTTAGCAGCAGCAGCAGTAAAAAAAATAAAAAGGTCTTTCAAAAAGAAAAAGTCACCAAGTTGGAGAATATTATCCAAATAGATGGAAATCAGTAAGAGAGGTGAATTTTTAAAAAGATAACCTAACATGGGTTTGGGTGGACTCTGGGAATTGGTGATGGACAGGGAGGCTTGGTGTGCTGTGGTTCATGGGGTCGCAAAGAGTCAGACATGACTGAGTGACTGAACTGAACTGAACCTAAGGGAAAAAAAAAAAAGATTTAAAAATGACATAGGAACTTCCCTGATGATCCAGGGGCTAAGACACCGTGTTCCCAATGCAGGGAGCCAGGGTTCAGTCCCTGAGCAGGAGGGAACTAGTAACAGATTCCATAAGTCACAGCTAAAAAGCTCCCCCACGCTGCAGGAAGATTGAACAAGGAAAAGGAAAAAAGAGGAATACGTTTTTTTTTTTTCTTTCCTTTTCCTGAGAACAAAGAAGATAAAGAGAACAAGAAGCAGGTCTGAACATTTCCGTTACTTTTATTTTAACTGCTCCTAACATGTATGTTAGCAAGTTTGCTCTTTGGGCCCCTAACTCTGTAGGAGTTGCGCTTCGCATCTTCCTTTGACTCTGTGCTAAATGCATCCCCTGTCTGGTGTTTACCCTTACAACACCCTTCCTCTCATAGTTACTAGTTATACATCAGAAAAAAGACCACAGAGCCACCAAACTGCCAGACCCAATTACTGGGTTACTGACGCCGGCCTATCACTGTCTTTGAAACAACCCTAGAAAAAGAAATCAAAATTCTAACACCTTTGTTCCTCGTCATAGACTCCTAACTACAAGCCTGTATCTTATGTAAGCCCCTAGACTCCTCATGGAGGCGGGAGCACAGTTCTTGAGGTAGGAGTCTATTATGTTCCCCTCTCCACCGGTTGAGAATTAAAGCCACCTTTCAAAAAAATTTAAAAAAAATAAATAAAGAAAGCCACCTTTCTACTTCCTCCAAACTCTGTCTCCGTACTTTTTATTCAGCTTCAGTGAGCAGAGAAAGCCAAGATTTTGGCCAACAATAAACCAAGTGCAATAACCAAGACCCAGCGCAGCCAAATAAATAAAACGTTTTAAAAAGTAAAATAAAAGATAAAAATGAAATAAACAGAGAATTTATAGAAGTTTACAAATGGCCAGCAATGTTTATCTTTTTGTCTTTCAAGGTAAGCCTGTGCTTTTATTGCTATTAGTCTGTTTGTGTCTCCATCATGGCAAAATTCATTCTGTAATATGATTTCGCAAAATATAGCACTATTCTCTGATTAAAATCTTTCAGAAAGAATTTTATTTTTTTTGAGGTATTTTACCTCTTTGCAGTCATCTAGAATCCAGGTTTCCTCTTTATGACCTAGAAAAAGAAAGGAAAAGTTCACCAGGGTTTCAGCTTTGAGAGGCCACAAATGGAAGATAAAAGTCCTGGACCATCATCACCATAACAGAACCTCCTATTCATTGCCAACAGTGAAGGCTCTTTGATTGTCACAGGGATGCTGTCTTCTCAACAGAGAGGAGCTGAATGTGTGTTCCTTTGGGGCTCGGAGTAAACAAAGAGTTTATTTCAGCCCCAGCGATGGTTCAGACCTGTCTCATTCAAAGGCAAGCTGACTTCAGATCGCACATAAAGACAGGATGCCCTTGTATCCCCAGGCATTGGAGGCCTTAACACTCTTTTCTCATCATCTGACCCCGTTTCAGGGACAGCCAGTTCTGCAGCTATGTGCTGCCTTGGTCACTTGGGCACACAGATCCAAGGAAGAACTAGAGAAATAGATCTATATATCTGTGAAAAGGACTGTCAGGAGAGTTGAGAAGAGAGATTCTGAGAACTGGAGACCAACTTTGAGAGAAACAGAACAATGGCAGCTCAGATAATGAGCCATAAATGTAAACGTGTACCTTTTCCTAAGTGTGATTGAAAACAGAGCCAAGAAGTGGATTAAGAAGTGTTGGGTTAAGAAGTCACGTGCCTGAGGTTGCTAACATCACCTTTCTTTTGCCTTCCTGTCAGGGCTCACGTGCTGGCAAAGTCGAGTGGTGAGGGGTGGAAGGTAGGGGGTGGGGGGAGAAACTGCCCTGCCATCCTTCCAGCCTTTCTCTCCCCTCCCTTGAATGAAAATCATGACATCCAAAAATTATTGCTGGCATGTTTGGAATTCTTAATCAAAGTTCTCTCTTCTTATTTACCTTAAAATGTGCCAAATGCTGAAACAGGCACCCCACTGGTGTTCCTACATCGTGAGTGTAAATATACGGGACAAATTACTGTTCTCTTGTTTTGCTGTTGCTGCCCTAGTATGAATAAACCCATCCTTTTTTCCTTCTCCTTCCGTATCCTCTTCAGCATAACATTAATAACCACTCAATTGTATTCATTCCTCAACATGTACATATGCTATACGTTATTCAAATATGTACATATAATATAAATGACAAATATACTTTAGGGGCTGTTTCATAATAAATATAAGGTATATACATTATGTATGGTTTAGAGAGTATTGTGGTGGTGGCCAGGTATAAAACTGCAGGAATTCAGGAAGGTAAGTCAGCACAGCAGAGAAGCAAGAATACCCTAGGGGCACTGGTCTAGAACAGGGGTCCACCTCTAGGACCTAATGCCTGATGATCTAAGGTGGAGCCAATGTAATAATAGTAGAAATAAAGTGCACAATAAATGTAATGCACTTGAATCATCCTGAAACCATCCCCTGCCCCACCTCCCCCAATCCATGGAAAAACTGTCTTCCATGCAAACCAGTCCCTGGAGCCAAAAAGGTTGGGGACCACCGATCTAGAACATCAGTGTTCAGAGGGATGGAATTCAAAGCCGGGAGGCAGATCAAAACCCATCACAGGTATTTATAGGTTTTTAAAAGAGTGTCACTTTCATGCATTGGAGAAGGAAATGGCAACCCACTCCAGTATTCTTGCCTGGAGAATCCCAGGGACAGAGGAGCCTAGTAGGCTGCCATCTATGGGATCGCACAGAGTCAGGCACGACTGAAGTGACTTAGCAGCAACAGCAGCAACAAAAGAGTTATATCCACTGAGAAAGAGGAAATTAGAAAAACAAAACCCTTCATGGCACTCAGAGAAAGACAACAGGGACAATTGTCTATCTCAGACCGAGACAAGTAATCTCCTCTCCCATCCCGAGTATTGTCACTTAATGTGATTCTTGTCTGTAGTCCCTCCATTTGGCATAAGCAAGCATTAATTGCACTCTCAACCCAACCCTTAAATGTCATTGATAGAGTAGTAGCAAATACATAATTTTTACAAAGGAAAAAAAAAATCACAAAACAGAAAATGAAACAATATTTTATGAATAAATCAGTATTAAAAATAAAGACCAGAATGACAAAGACTTCAGATATTTGGATTATCAAATGTAGAATACAATATGTTTAAAGAAACAAAGGAGTTAAAAATACTAATAAAGAGAGCAGACAATCAGTGATAATATTCAGATAAAATTTGAAAAATATCCAAATAGAACTTACGGGAGTAAAGACTACTATAAATGAAATATAAAATTCTAATCAATGGGATGAACAGCAGTATGGACAGAGCTGAAGAGAAAATTGGTGAGCTGGAAGATAGGTCTAAGTAAATTACACGGTAGGACAGGTGTCAAAAGAGACAGACACTATGAAACAATGGTTAAGAGCATTTAAGATAGAGTGAAATGCCAACGTACATCTCATGAGAGTTATTGGAGGAGAGGACAAAAAGAACTGATGAGAAGCAGAATTTTAGAGCCAGCGAGCATGTACCTCACCCGTGTAAAATGTAAATAATAGGGGAAACTGGATGTGGGGTAGATGTGCCACTTTCTATCTTTACACTATCTATGTGCTTCTATAAACCTAAAACTGTTTTAAAATAAAAAATTTATTAGCACGTTTTTGTGGTTCAGTTGCTCAGCTATGTCCGACTCTTTGCGACCCCATGGACTGCAGCACCACAGGCTTCCCTGTCCGTTACTATCTTCCAGAGTTTGCTCAAACTCATGTATATTGAGGTGATGATGCCATCTAACCATTTCATCATCTGTCGTCCCCTTCTCCTCCTGCCTTCAATCTTTCCCAACATCAGGCTCTTTTCCAATGAATTGACTCTTCACATCAGGTAGACAAAATATTGGAGCTTCAGCTTCAGCATCAGTCCTTCCAATGAATATTCGGGGTTGATTTCCTTTAGGATGGACTGGTTGGATCTCCTTGCTGGCCAAGGGACTCTCAGGAGTCTTCTCAAGCACCCCTGTTCAAAAGCACCAGTTCTTCAGTGTTCAGTCTTGCTTATGGTTTAGCTCTCACATCCATATACAACTATGGGAAAAACCATAGCTTTGAGCAGATGGACCTTTGCTGGCAAAGTGATGTCTCTGTTTTTTAATACGCTGTCTAGGTTTGTCATAGCTTTTCTTCCAAGGAGCAAGCATCTTTTAATCTCATGGCTGCAGTCACCATCTGCAGTGATTTTGGAGCCCAAGAAACTAAAGTCTGTCACTGCTTCCATTTCTTCTCCTCCATTTATTTGTCATGAAGTGATAGGACCAGATGACATGATCTTAGTTTTTTGCTTAGATTAGCACATTTCCTCCCCCATAAAAAAGAGAGACAGAGACAAAGCCATTTTCCAAATACTATGAAAGACACAAATCCTGNAAGAAACTAAAGTCTGTCACTGCTTCCATTTCTTCTCCTCCATTTATTTGTCATGAAGTGATAGGACCAGATGACATGATCTTAGTTTTTTGCTTAGATTAGCACATTTCCTCCCCCATAAAAAAGAGAGACAGAGACAAAGCCATTTTCCAAATACTATGAAAGACACAAATCCTGTGACTTCCAAGCAGAATGACTAAAAGAAGTTAGACAAAAGAAGGCACTTAGACACATCATAGCAAAACTGCAGAAACCAGAGGCAATAATGTCCTTAGGACAGCCACAGTGAGAAAGGAAAGATAACCACAAACAAGTGATAATTAGAGTGGCAGCTGACTTAGCAGCAACAATGGAAGTTACAAAATAGTAAGAAAGTATCTTCAAAATGCTAAGACACCTGTCATTCTAGATAGATATACTTCTCAGAACTACTTCTCAAGAACAAGAGCCAAGTAAAGACATTTTTAGATAAACACTAAGTTGACCTCCAAACTCTTACTAATTGAAATCCTAAAGTCTATACTATAAAGAGAGAGAGAAAGAATCCTCAATAGGTCTGAAATACAAGAAAACACGGTAAGTAAAAATTTTTTTAAATTCCAAATTTGGAAAAATCTAACCTTGATGTTATGAAAACTAGTATCTAAATTGTGAGGGCAAAAAACAAGCTGATGCTCCCTCTAAAAACGTTAAGGGACTGCTTCTGTGTTCTTCCCAGCTTCTGGTAGTTTACTGACAATATTTGGCATTCCTTAGCTCACAGATTCGAAGAAGGCAATGGCACCTCACTCCAGTACTCTGGCCTGGAAAATCCCACGGACAGAGGAGCCTGGCAGGCTGCAGTCCATGGGGTCGCGAAGAGCCAGACACAATTGAGCGACTTCACTTTCACTTTTCACTTTCATGCATTGGAGAAGGAAATGGCAGCCCACTCTAGTGTTCTTGCCTGGAGAATCCCAGGGACGGGGAAGCCTGGTGGGCAGCCGTCTATGGGGTCACACAGAGTCGGACACGACTGAAGCAACTTAGCAGCAGCAGCAGCTGCTGGATTCCCAGGTGGCACAGTGGTAAAGAACCTGCCTGCCACTGCAGGAGACTAAGATTCAGTCCCTGGGTTAGCAAGATCCCCTGGAGGAGGAAATGGCAACCAATTCCAATATTCTTGCCCTGATCAGGGGAGTCTGGCAGGTTATAGTCCATGGGGTCACAGAGTCGCTCACGACTGAGTGACTGAGTACACTCATAGATCACTCCCTCTAATCCTCCATATTTCCATCGTTTTCCTTCTCTGTGTGTCTCTGTGTTCAAATTTCCCCTTTTATAAGGACACCAGTCAAATTTGATTAGGACCCATCCTAATAATGGAGAGGGCAATGGGACCCCACCCCAGTACTTTTGCCTGGAGAGTCCCATGGATGGAGGAGCCTGGTAGGCTGCAGTCCATGGGGTCGCAAAGAGTCGGACACGACTGAGCGACTTCACTTTCACTTTTCACTTTCATGCATTGGAGAAGGAAATGCCAACCTACTCCAGTGTTCTTGCCTGGAGAATCCCAGGATCAGGGGAGCCTGGTGGGCTGCCATCTATGGGGTCACACAGAGTCGGACACGACTGAAGTGACTTAGCAGCAGCAGCAGCAGCATCCTAATAACCTCATTTGAACTTGATTACCAAATAAGGTCACATTCTGGAGTTGTAGAGGATAGGATTTCAAGATATTTAGTTGCGGGGGCAGGGGCAGTAGGAACAAATCAACACATAAAATAATCCCAGTTCTAACTGGTGGTTTTAAACTCCAGACCTCACCCTTGATTCTAATTGCTACTGTATCTTTCCTCTCCACTCCTGTCCTTTCAAACCTCCCCGGCCAGTGGTGCCCAGCACGGTTTCATGTTCCTACACTGCTTCTTATGGGCTGAAGTGTGTCCTCACTAAATTCACATGTTGAATCCTAACCCTCAATACTCCTGCAGATGACTGCATTTAGAGACAGAGCCTTTAGACAGGTGATTCAGTTAAAACGAAGTCAATAGTGAGGTAGGAATTACTAGGCAGTCAGTGTAGGACTCTGAGACCTTGATCTGTTTTCAATTAGCCTAAAACTATACTCTTTGTCCCAAATTCCTGGAGTGTGCCCTTGCTCTGATAGATAATTAGCACTCAGATCCAGGGAAGGGCAGTAATTAACTTCTGTTCCATATGCCTGAGGGAAAAAACTGGTGATCATTAATCTTAAACCCATACTTCTGGTCCACTGAAACATGGCCAGGGGGCATAAAAAAGGGTGGTGCCTTAATCTGAGGAGCAAAATAAGCCAAAAAGATATTAAGCATCTTGACCTTTAAGCTGATTGGTTAAATATGACACATTTTAAGGACAGGAGCCAACCAAAATTGTACAGCTTGTACAGACATAGAGCTGCTGTAATTCCCACCTTTTGGGGGACTGTTTACCCCCTTTTGGTGTCTATGCTGAGAAGTTTGTACTTTCCTTCTCTTTAATAAATCCTATTCATTTGCTACTGTGAGTGTTTGTGTTCTTGAAGTTCGCTCTTCGGCTCCGAGAACAAGAACTCGGATTCCCATTTCAATAGGATGGGTTATAATCCAATGTGACTGATGTCTTTATGAAATGAGGAAGCTTGGACATACAGCGAAACACCAGAGAGGTGCACACACAGAGGAAAGACCTTGCGAGGACACCATGAGAAGGTGGCCGTCTGCGAGCCAAGGACGGAGGCTTCAGAAGAAACCAACCTGGTGCTACCTTGATCCTCAGCTTCTGGTCTCCTGAACTGAGAAAAACAAACTTCTGCTGTTAAACCCATGGAGCTGTGGTGTATTGTTATGCAGCCTGAGCTGACCGATCCGCTGCTCAAATCCCCTTCTGTCTGTATCTGGCAGTGCCTCGAGCACTGTCCTCAGGCTTCACCCTCTCCTGCCCTCTCTGGGCTGTTTCTTGACTTATAGCTCTAAAAATCATATGAAGCCCACGCTGCTGTCTTCTCAGTTTAGTTAGCAGGCATGGGCAACCATGAAGTTTGTTATGCTCCCAACACTGCCTAGCACAGCCACAGGACCTGTGGCTGTGATGTGGGGTGACGGGAACAGGAGGGAAGATGAATTAGAACAGCTGGTCTGAGACTATGGGAGCCAAGAATGCAAAAGAGGATCACATGAACATCAAGCAGCTTGCAGAGGAAAAGCTTGATTGAAACGTTCCACTGAGACTTGAAACCACTGGTTATTTTTGTAGGTCCAGTGATGGAGAAAGGAGGAACCCAGCTCTCCTAGCCTCTTCTACTTCCACATGGTCATCAGGCTCTGGACCTTTCCCTCCTGGGATTTCCCCTGGAAGCAGCTTCCTTTACTTTGCAGATATCTAGATATTCCTGTACCCCATGGGGCTCTCCTTCCTCTTCTGCTTCTCCACGTGTTTCCTGGTCTCTCTTGCATCAGTTCAGTTCAGTTCAGTCACTCAGTCGTGTCCGACTCTTTGCAACCCCATGAATCGCAGCACGCCAGGCCTCCCTGTCCATCACCAACTCCCGGAGTTCACTCAGACTCATGCCCATCAAGTCAGTGATGCCATCCAGCCATCTCATCCTCGATCGTCCCCTTCTCCTCCTGCCCCCAATCCCTCCCAGCATCAGAGTCATTTCCAATGAATCAACAGGAGTTAATGCAGCAAAGAGCCTTCAGTGTTGAACAACTCACCATCCTGGGCTCTGGACACAGCTCTGTGGACACAGCTGCGGTTGAGGTTGACATCTTGTGCTCTGGAGACTGAAGATAAGCAAACAAGAAAACTATCAGGGAGTTACATGCTGAGAAATAACATGGGAAAATGAGGCTGCAATTAATCAGGGATGGCTTTAGATAGGGTGGCCTTGAGTGCAACTCTTGGGATTCAAGAGCAATTGACAATTTATGATTGACAACACTTTTACTTAGGCTCTGAAAGTTCAAGATACACCACAGAGTTTTGCCCTCTTGTCTCTAAGTTACAAAAAAGTAAATAAGTTTGTTTATCTATACCAGACAGAAGGTTTAACCAGACCTGGTTAAAAAATGAATAACAAGTTCTCCCAGGTCCCATTTCCTTTGTCTATTTAAAGAGGATTTTTAGCCATCTGGAAATGTTCTTATCAGAACTTTGATAAGGAAAAGGGATATTTTAAAAGGTTGTTCAGTTCAGTTCAGTTGCTCAGTCACGACGGACTCTTTGTATCAGGCCTCCCGGTCCATCACCAACTCCTGGAGTTTACCCAAACCCATGTCCATTGAGTTGGTGATGCCATCCAACCATCTCATCCTCTGTCGTCCCCTTCTCCTCTCACCTTCAATCTTTCCCAGCAACAGGGTCTTTTCAAATGAGTCAGCTCTTTGCATCAGGTGGACAGAGTATTGGAGTTTCAGCTTCAGCAACAGTTCTTCCAATAAACACTCAGGACTGATCTCCTTTAGGATGGACTGGTTAGAACTCCTTGCATCCAAGGGACTCTCAAGAGTCTTCTCCAACACCACTGTTCAAAAGCATCGATTCTTCTGTGCTCAGCTTTCTTTATAGTCCAACTGTCACATCCATACATGACCACTGGAAAAACCATAGCCTTGACTAGACGGACCTTTGTTGACAAAGTAATGTCTCTGCTTTTGAATATGCTGTCTAGGTTGGCCATAACTTTCCTTCCAAGGAGTAAGCGTCTTTTAATTTCATGGCTGCAGTCACCACCTGTAGTGATTTTGGAGCCCCCCCTCAAAAATAAAGTATGCCAGTGTTTCCACTGTTTCCCTTCTATTTGCCATGAAGTGATGGGACCAGATGCCATGATCTTCGTTTTCTGAATGTTGAGCTTTAAGCCGACTTTTTCACTCTCCACTTTCACTTTTATCAAGAGGCTCTTTAGTTCTTCTTCACTTTCTGCCANGGTGGTGCCTTAATCTGAGGAGCAAAATAAGCCAAAAAGATATTAAGCATCTTGACCTTTAAGCTGATTGGTTAAATATGACACATTTTAAGGACAGGAGCCAACCAAAATTGTACAGCTTGTACAGACATAGAGCTGCTGTAATTCCCACCTTTTGGGGGACTGTTTACCCCCTTTTGGTGTCTATGCTGAGAAGTTTGTACTTTCCTTCTCTTTAATAAATCCTATTCATTTGCTACTGTGAGTGTTTGTGTTCTTGAAGTTCGCTCTTCGGCTCCGAGAACAAGAACTCGGATTCCCATTTCAATAGGATGGGTTATAATCCAATGTGACTGATGTCTTTATGAAATGAGGAAGCTTGGACATACAGCGAAACACCAGAGAGGTGCACACACAGAGGAAAGACCTTGCGAGGACACCATGAGAAGGTGGCCGTCTGCGAGCCAAGGACGGAGGCTTCAGAAGAAACCAACCTGGTGCTACCTTGATCCTCAGCTTCTGGTCTCCTGAACTGAGAAAAACAAACTTCTGCTGTTAAACCCATGGAGCTGTGGTGTATTGTTATGCAGCCTGAGCTGACCGATCCGCTGCTCAAATCCCCTTCTGTCTGTATCTGGCAGTGCCTCGAGCACTGTCCTCAGGCTTCACCCTCTCCTGCCCTCTCTGGGCTGTTTCTTGACTTATAGCTCTAAAAATCATATGAAGCCCACGCTGCTGTCTTCTCAGTTTAGTTAGCAGGCATGGGCAACCATGAAGTTTGTTATGCTCCCAACACTGCCTAGCACAGCCACAGGACCTGTGGCTGTGATGTGGGGTGACGGGAACAGGAGGGAAGATGAATTAGAACAGCTGGTCTGAGACTATGGGAGCCAAGAATGCAAAAGAGGATCACATGAACATCAAGCAGCTTGCAGAGGAAAAGCTTGATTGAAACGTTCCACTGAGACTTGAAACCACTGGTTATTTTTGTAGGTCCAGTGATGGAGAAAGGAGGAACCCAGCTCTCCTAGCCTCTTCTACTTCCACATGGTCATCAGGCTCTGGACCTTTCCCTCCTGGGATTTCCCCTGGAAGCAGCTTCCTTTACTTTGCAGATATCTAGATATTCCTGTACCCCATGGGGCTCTCCTTCCTCTTCTGCTTCTCCACGTGTTTCCTGGTCTCTCTTGCATCAGTTCAGTTCAGTTCAGTCACTCAGTCGTGTCCGACTCTTTGCAACCCCATGAATCGCAGCACGCCAGGCCTCCCTGTCCATCACCAACTCCCGGAGTTCACTCAGACTCATGCCCATCAAGTCAGTGATGCCATCCAGCCATCTCATCCTCGATCGTCCCCTTCTCCTCCTGCCCCCAATCCCTCCCAGCATCAGAGTCATTTCCAATGAATCAACAGGAGTTAATGCAGCAAAGAGCCTTCAGTGTTGAACAACTCACCATCCTGGGCTCTGGACACAGCTCTGTGGACACAGCTGCGGTTGAGGTTGACATCTTGTGCTCTGGAGACTGAAGATAAGCAAACAAGAAAACTATCAGGGAGTTACATGCTGAGAAATAACATGGGAAAATGAGGCTGCAATTAATCAGGGATGGCTTTAGATAGGGTGGCCTTGAGTGCAACTCTTGGGATTCAAGAGCAATTGACAATTTATGATTGACAACACTTTTACTTAGGCTCTGAAAGTTCAAGATACACCACAGAGTTTTGCCCTCTTGTCTCTAAGTTACAAAAAAGTAAATAAGTTTGTTTATCTATACCAGACAGAAGGTTTAACCAGACCTGGTTAAAAAATGAATAACAAGTTCTCCCAGGTCCCATTTCCTTTGTCTATTTAAAGAGGATTTTTAGCCATCTGGAAATGTTCTTATCAGAACTTTGATAAGGAAAAGGGATATTTTAAAAGGTTGTTCAGTTCAGTTCAGTTGCTCAGTCACGACGGACTCTTTGTATCAGGCCTCCCGGTCCATCACCAACTCCTGGAGTTTACCCAAACCCATGTCCATTGAGTTGGTGATGCCATCCAACCATCTCATCCTCTGTCGTCCCCTTCTCCTCTCACCTTCAATCTTTCCCAGCAACAGGGTCTTTTCAAATGAGTCAGCTCTTTGCATCAGGTGGACAGAGTATTGGAGTTTCAGCTTCAGCAACAGTTCTTCCAATAAACACTCAGGACTGATCTCCTTTAGGATGGACTGGTTAGAACTCCTTGCATCCAAGGGACTCTCAAGAGTCTTCTCCAACACCACTGTTCAAAAGCATCGATTCTTCTGTGCTCAGCTTTCTTTATAGTCCAACTGTCACATCCATACATGACCACTGGAAAAACCATAGCCTTGACTAGACGGACCTTTGTTGACAAAGTAATGTCTCTGCTTTTGAATATGCTGTCTAGGTTGGCCATAACTTTCCTTCCAAGGAGTAAGCGTCTTTTAATTTCATGGCTGCAGTCACCACCTGTAGTGATTTTGGAGCCCCCCCTCAAAAATAAAGTATGCCAGTGTTTCCACTGTTTCCCTTCTATTTGCCATGAAGTGATGGGACCAGATGCCATGATCTTCGTTTTCTGAATGTTGAGCTTTAAGCCGACTTTTTCACTCTCCACTTTCACTTTTATCAAGAGGCTCTTTAGTTCTTCTTCACTTTCTGCCATAAGGGTGGTGTCATCTGCATATCTGAGGTTATTGATTTCTCCCAGCAATCTTGATTCCAGCTTGTGCTTCCTCCTGCCCAGTGTTTCTCATGATGAACTCTGCATATAAGCTAAATAAGAAGGGTGACAATATACAGCCTTGATGCATTCCTTTTTCTATTTGGAACCAGTCTGTTCCATGTCCAGTTCTAACTGTTGCTTCCTGATCTGCATACAGATTTCTCAAGAGGCAGGTCAGATGATCTGATATTCCTATCTCTTGAAGAATTTTCCACAGTTTATTGTGATCCACACAGTCAAAAGCTTTGGCATAGTCAATAAATCAGAAATAGATGTTTTTCTGGAACTCTCTTGATTTTTCAATGATCCAACAGATGTGGGTAATTTGATCTCAGGTTCCTCTGTCTTTTCTAAAACTAGCTTGAACATCTGGAATTGCACAGTTCACGTATTGTTGAAGCTTGGCTTGGAGAATTTTGAGCATTACTTTACTAGCATGTGAAATGAGTGCAATTATGTTGTAGTTTGAGCATTCTTTGGCATTGCCTTTTTTTCGGATTGGAATGAAAACTGACCTTTTCCAGTCCTGTGGCTACTGCTGAGTTTTCCAAATTTGCTGGCATATTGAGTGCAGCACTTTCAGAGCATCATCTTTCAGGATTTGAAATAACTCAATTGGAATTCCACCACCTCCGCTAGTTTTGTTGGTAGTGATATTTCTTAAGGCCCTCTTGACTTCACATTCCAGGATGTCTGACTCTAGGTGAGTGATCACACCATCGTGATTATCTAGGTCATGAAGATCTTTTTTGTACAGCTCTTCTGTGTATTCTTGCCACCTCTTCTTAATATCTTCTGCTTCTGTTAGGTCCATACCATTTCTGTCCTTTATTGAGCCCATCTCTGCATGAAATGTTCCCTTGGTATCTCTAATTTTCTTGAAGAGATCTCTAGTCTTTCCCATTGCATTGTCTTCCTCTATTTCTTTGCACTGATCATTGAAGAAGGCTTTCTTATCTCTCCTAGCTAGTCTTTGGAACTCTGCATTCAAATGATTATATCTTTCCTTTTCTCCTTTGTTTTTCACTTCTCTTCTTTTCACAGTTACTTGCAAGACCTCCGCAGGCAGCCATTTTGCTTTTTTGCATTTCTTTTTCTTGGGGATGATCTTGATCCCTGTCTCCTGTACAATGTCACTAACCTCTGTCCATAGTTCATCAGGCACCCTATCAGATCTAGTCCCTTAAATCTATTTCCCACTTCCACTGTATAATCATAAGTGATTTGATACCTAAGAACATAAACCAGGAGATACATATTTAACCTATGCTGGTACCTTTTTGAATTCCCAAACATGCAAGGACATTTAAAAGTGACTTGGGTTGCAGGGCACTTCTTTGGTGGTTCAGTAGCTAAGATTCTGAGCTTCCAATGCAGGGGGCCTGGGTCTAATTAATTAATTTTTTAAAGTCACTTGGGATCCCCAAGCCAGGTACTGTCCCTTAGGCCCCAGCACTAAGTCCAAGGAACTCTTTCAGATGGGTACATCTTTGCCAAGGGACCAAGTGCAAGGGAATGGAGGCATACCCCATGGGGCTTTGTGGCAGGACTTTGTGGGAAGAGCTAGGGATCCAGATGGGGAGCCTCAGTGGTGCCAGGAGCAGCTGGAGCCTCAAGGCCTTCACCCAGCCCCCATCCCAAAATGGCAGGAAAGAGGGTTTGGCTCCTATCATTGATGTGTTGATATCATTCCAGGGCCAACACACTGACCTTCAGCTCAGGAAGTGGCTTCTTGGTCAATTGCTGCTTTGGAGGGGCTTGCCAAGATTTGGAATGAAGCAGCAGTTCTTGTAACATCCGCCATAAATCTAAATACTTTTTTTTTTTAACTGAAACAAAATAGTGAGATAACTTGACATTTTGCATGATTAAATTTAGAACAGATTACAGAAATTGAATACCCACGTCATAAGCTGCTTCATTTAAGCATCACACACATACCCGGGCTCAGCTTCATGTGATTTGAATTTCAAGAGTGTTTCTTCTCTGACCAAAATATTTACATCTTAAGGTGATTAACGAATTTCAGCCTGAGGATGAAGCCGCCTGATCTCCACTTCTGGCCTCACCTGGTCAAGCAAAGGTGTCCCTCCAGACCTCAGAGAACTCTTCTCTGAGATCTCACGGTGTGGTATGCCCACACTGTGTAGTGTGTATACATGATATGGTATGTATATATGGTGTCGTGTACAATGCCCAGTTCTTGTGCCCACAGGTAATAATCCCCAAACATACTATCTGTGTTTGGGATGATGGAAGGAGGTCTTTGAGATTATGTTATGAATCTATGGCTAATAATGGCTACTAATAATAGATACCACTCACTGAGTTCTCCCCACATGCTGGCCACTGTTGAAAGCACGCTTTGTTTTTCTTAATTGTCCTAACTCTCATTCCTCATTTTACCAACTAGGCAACTGAAGCCCAGAGAGGTTAAGTAACTTCCCGAAGCTCAAAGCTCACACAGCTCTAAGCGGGGAGCCAGGATACAAACCCAGGCTTCGGTGTGCACCCCACGCCTTCTGTCCTTTGGGTATCCAGCCCTGCGATCTCTCCACCATCATTGACAAGGAGAGATGAGAATGAGATGGTGCTAGGGAGTGACGCTGACCCAGAGATGGGTCCTCACGGGGGTGGTTGTCTCTGGGCCTGTCCCAGGGCTGGGGGGAGAGAGAGGTGTCTGGAGGCAAGAGGGATGAATATAATGGATGAATATAATCTAAAATGGTTGATCCAATTTAGAAAAAAAAAAAAAGTCCTTGCCCCATGACCTCAAGTAAGGTGCAGTGTTTTAAAATTTCACTTTCAAGAAAATTGCTGCAGAGCTTAAAAAAATGAATCCAATAGAAGAAGAATGGGGAAAAAATACAATGGAAGTCCAGTGGTTTGAGTATGAATATTCAGGGTTAAAACATCTTTTCCCCTTAAAACACACCTCCTATTCACCTTGGTGGAAGGTCCTGTTACATTAGGTGTGTCTCCAAAGGCTGGCGGGGCTTGTCAGGCAGGACCATCTGTGCCAATGAGGTTTCTTCCAAAGGCCTGATTATGATTTTCCAGGAGATACACCCTTAAAGAGGAATGCCTTCACTTCTGCTTGCTGTCTCCCTGCCTGCCTAAATATGTGTCTGCCTGATAGATGGGGAAACAGTGGAAACAGTCTCAGACTTTATATTTTTGGGCTCCAAAATCACTGCAGATGGTGACTGCAGCCATGAAATTAAAAGACTCTTACTCCTTGGAAGAAATTTATGACCAATCTAGATAGCATATTCAAAAGCAGAGACATTACTTTGTCAACAAAGGTCCGTCTAGTCAAGGCTATGGTTTTTCCTGTGGTCATGTATGGATGTGAGAGTTGGACTGTGAAGAAGGCTGAGTGCCGAAGAATTGATGCTTTTGAACTGTGGTGTTGGAGAAGACTCTTGAGAGTCCCTTGGACCGCAAGGAGATCCAACCAGTCCATTCTAAAGGAGATCAGCCCTGGGTGTTCTTTGGAACAGAACAGTGGGAGGTGGGTTATTGGGTTTTCTGATAAACCATTTCCTTTTCATAGGACACAGCTGTAGAATCCAGGAAGTACAGAGATTCAGCCAGAATTGTTTGCAGGCTTTGCCTGAGGGCAAAACTTGCAGACCAAAGTAAAAGGCTTTATTAAAACCACTGAGTCTAGTCTTTCCAACGTGGTCTGTTCTTTTTTTTTTTCCTACTCAGAAGTGTTTAGAACAAATTCACCTTTCTTTTGGTGGGTTTTCTTGTGGATATTTGTTTGGAGTGACTGCATTCATACATATTCTTAGTAGTTTCAACTCTCTGTGTCCTAAATTAGACCAAATTGATAAATAAGACAGGTGCTGTGAAGATGAAGAAATGGGAGATGGTGAGCTTCAAAGAGAATTATGAGAATCTCTGACTTCAGAGGCTTCCATTCAAATGAAGTCATCATCTAATGTTTAAATAGATTCATTTAAATAAATGGATAAAGTACAACACTGTCATTCCTGTTGACAGTTATTAATTCCAGTTAAGTAAGACTGAATTAGAGATATTATTATTGGGCTTCCCCGATAGCTCAGTTGGTAAAGAATCCACCTGCAATGCAGGAGACTCCAGTTAAATTCCTGGGTCAGGAAGATCCCCTGGAGAAAGGATAGGCTACCCACTCCAGTATTCTTGGACTTCCCTTGTGGCTAAGCTGGTAAAGAATCCGCCTGCAGTGCGGGAGACCTGGGTTCAATCCCTGGGTTGGGAAGATCCCCTGAAGAAGGGAAAGGGAATCACTCCAATATTCTATTCTGGAGAATTCCATGGACTCTACGGTCCATGGGGTTGCAAATAGTCGGACACGACTGAGCAACTTTCACTTTCCAGAGATATTATTATTATTATTAATGTATTATTTCTGTCATGTAATTGATGGTTTCATCACTAAGTTGTGTATGACTCTTATGACACCATGGACTGTAGCCCACGAGACTCCTCTGTCCATGGGTCCAGATGCTTTACCAACTGAGCCAACAGGGAAGCCCTCAATAATGGCAAACGGCACCATTTATTGAGCACCTACTATTACTTGGTGACATTATCCTATGGGAGGTGCTGTCCCCATTTGGATGACAGAAAGCAGCTGTGAGGTGCCAAGGTCACAAGGTAGTGGCAGGCCCATCACAGGTCTGAGTCTGGAATCTGTGTTTGTGAGGCCCCAGGTGAAGAAGACAAAGCACGCATAGGTGACAAATCGTGACTTACCCATGCGTGGGTGCAAAACTTGCTAGTGAATAAATAAAAATGCTAAAGGAGCTGGTCTGAGGACTTAGGGATGAGCTCTTTCTTCAATTTCCTCACTTGACTTTAGGAATATTTTATAATAATTCTTTGCATCCCATTTTCTTTGTTTCTTCCAATTTTCATACTACCAACCAGTCCATGGGCATGTTGGATGGAAAATAGATGTGGAGGGCCTTTGTTAACTGCTCCTAGCTTGTATAAATACCACAGACACTAATGATGTCCATTTTAACTGCTGGTGAAGCAAGGCATAACAAGGGGTGAGTTGAGAAAGTGTTTCTAGGAGGTGGTATAAAACAGCATCAGATTCAACCTTTATATCCTGCAAACAAAACCTGTATCTCGTTCCTTGGGCTGGTGGCTCCTTGGGTCCTCCAATGCCCTGTCCTGGCAGCAAGAGTCATCCCATGAACTCTCAGCAGAAATCACTGAGCCCTAGGAATAAAACTGCTGTTTCTGGCTAAATGGTGCAAAGCTCTACTTTCCCACATCGCTTCCTCCTTTAAATCACAGGGAATGACAGTGAGACTTACCTGACCCATAGAACAAAATTCATCTGTGTGCCCAAAGAGATTCGGAGAGAAACCATCTTGCTTGCTTGCCCCCCTTACTGGTAGGGGGACCAGATCACAGTGGAAGAATTTATAAAGTGTAATGCTGGAGCTTCAGAGCCAGTGTGGCTGCCAATGACTCCTGACACTCTCAGCCTCACTTCCCAGCAGGGCTGGAGTGACCACCCACGTCCATTCCTCTCTGCTTAACTGGCCCACAACCATGGCTGAGCCCCAGGGCCTGTGGTGTTGCCCCATTTCATAAGGCACGCACCTTGTCAAAGAATTCCAAAGAAATCTCTCAGCTGTCTTTCTGAAGAGATACTAAGTATCTCTGTGCCTCAGGCCATGCACGTCACAGCCTGGCAGCCCTGATGAATGTGCCAGGGGTACAAAGTACACTGAGTGTATTGAGTACTTCCTCTGCACCTGGCTCTGTGCTCGGTCCTTTCCCAGTCCCCCTTCCTGTTCCCCCAGGTAGCCAGCAACCAAAGGATATCCTTATCTTGCAGGGAAACAATTTCAGGGTCAAAGAGGTAAAGGGCAGGCCAAGCAGACAGAGCTGGGATTCAAACCCATGCCTACTTTATTGTTGACCTTTGTTCCAAAGCAGCAAGGTCAAGGCTGGGATTGATCAACCATCCGACAACCTTGTAAGAAAGGCCAAGAGTAGCTGACCCTGACATCATTGAATCTGTGGATCAGCTTGATCAGCTGCCTTGCCAAAGACTTCTTGGTGTGTGCAACAAATATATATTTCCTTGTGTAAACCTCTGTAAGTCTAACTTTCTGTCCCTTGCAGCCCAGCATAGTCTTGGTTGATGCAGGTCCTAATAGGCAAGAATGAGCAGTAGCATCCCTTGTGATGGCCTGGTCATGTTGCGGCTATTGATTAGTAAGTACCAAAATCTGAATTCATGCATTTACCAGGAATGAAGCTCTTAGATGTGAGTATGAAACTCTTGGAAATGACTACCAGACTCAGATAAATATGGTGTCTCATTTCCCAAACTAAAATGTGTGAAGGGCAGATCAAAGNTGTTGCGGCTATTGATTAGTAAGTACCAAAATCTGAATTCATGCATTTACCAGGAATGAAGCTCTTAGATGTGAGTATGAAACTCTTGGAAATGACTACCAGACTCAGATAAATATGGTGTCTCATTTCCCAAACTAAAATGTGTGAAGGGCAGATCAAAGACCAAGCACAGAACGTGAACTAAAATGGATGGACCTCCAGAAAGTACAGTTGTCAGAGGCTGTGGTTCCTTGCTGTGATCCCAAGAGATATTTGCCAGGGGGTGCCAAGACATGTGGGAAGGTGGGCCTCACACCTCCTTGCTCCTCCATCCCTTTGTTTAACAGTTGGGTGTATAACTGGCAATTTAACACAGGCGCCAAGAGTGTAGTCTTCAGATTGTCTGGGTTCACATCTGAGTTCTGAATATAATTCCAATCATGAAACTTACTCTCCATATGACTCCATGAGTTATTTAAACCCTCTGAACCTCTACTTCATCTCTAAAGTGGGCTAGTAATGCTTCATTAATGGCACTGTGATGAAGCTTAAATGAGATGCCCATGAATTTAACTCAGCACCTAGCATATGGCATATAATTGCTAATGTTGGTTATTATCTGAGTCTCCAGTGAGAGCAGCTGACTATTTGTCCAGGGTGCTTTTCTTGACCTTTTAGCATCATGCCTCCCAGCTCCACTGCTCCCTTCAGGAGTCTGGCAGCGCCAGCCATTAGGCTCCTAGCTTTTAACTCCCCTTGAGATCAGAGAAGCAGGTGGTTGGGGATGGAAGGCAGTCAGAACCTTGGCCAACTCGCCAGTTGAAGGTTCTGGCCAATGGCCTTGACTTTGGCAGCACCAACTCTTTTATACCTGAAAAGGCAAGCTATCAAGTATCAGGTCAAGACAAGAACAGGGGTGCAAGGAGAGAGCCAGCCTGTGAAATAGGAATGAGGGGGTTAGTTCAGAGACACCTTGGGGGTCCCTTTCAGCCTATATTTTGATACTGGCATAAAACTGCATGCAATAAATTTAAGTCTAAGTGAGACAACGTGGTTTCCCACCCCCAGCTGACCTAAGTCTGGGCAATCTTCCTGTTAGGAGAACAAGCCATAAATCTCCCCATGGATGCGAGTGCTGGGCACGCAATACACTCGGCTGTCGTCCTTGTGCCCAGAGAGAGTTGATGGATCTTTCCCCTCACATTTATTTCAGCGCACCAGAATTTCAACAAGACAGAAATAGAAGACAGAAAGGTTGGTCCTGTCAAAAGCCCTTAATATAATTATGAGAGTCCAACCTCTGCATTCCCACCTCCAGGAATAATTCGGGTGCAAGAGGCCGGGAACTGTACGGCGGCGGGGACAGGGAGGGCCGCGGGCTGAGGACGTGGGGATTAGTATAATGGCTGCCGCTTCTCTGCAGGAGGGCGCTGGGATGCCGCAGGTTCATAAAAGCCCCACTTAGAGCTCGGCTCATCCCAGGTAGCCATTAGTGGCTCTAATAGCTTCAGCTGATGTGTTATGGCTGTCCCACCCCCACTCCCTTCACTGAAGGTTGGTTCTGTAGAGCTATGCCCTCCTCACGCCCCCCATGCCCACAGCTGTCTGCAGAAGGTGGCCGGGACACGTTGGCAGGCCCGGCCCTGAGCATCGGGCGACCAATCAGAAAACAGAGTCCCCTTTCCCTTGAACATTTGCTTTGTGTTTAATTTTCTCTCTGAAAGGCGATCTGGAATGGGAAAAGAAAAAGGAAAACCAACAGTACCCAAAGTCCACTAGAGCTTTCTCTTCTCCAGCTTAATTTCCATTCTAATGCTTACGGAGCTCCAAATTCAGAGTGAGGCACCCGTTATTCTAACTCTGCTGCTATCTTCCCCAGACCTTGCGGTTTGTCAGGAGCCTGTGCACCTCCATTGAGGGGTCTGGAGCAGAATAACAGTGCTCAGCGTCAGTGTAAGAGCACAGGAGGGGCCCAGCTTCCGGGGGAAACTGCACTCCATGGATGCTTTCCTCCCGGCCCCAGGAGTAGGCTTCCTGCCACCTGGGCTCTGGAGCGGCCTTGCTACACTGGTACAGAAAGCCCTGTGCCCTGTACACAGAACAGACTTGGGGCCCCAAGACGAGCTCCTCCGTGAATCTGTACTTGGCCTCTGTTGACCATGGTGCTCACTGCATCTTTAAGAGGCACCTCGGTTTAGTCCTTCAGTTCAGTTCAGTTCAGTTCAGTCGCTCAGTCGTGTCCAACTCCTTGCGACCCCATGAATCACAGCACGCCAGGCCTCCCTGTCCATCACCATCTCCTGGAGTTCGCTCAGACTCATGTCCCTCGAGTCTGTGATGCCATCCAGCCATCTCATCCTCTGTCGTCCCTTCTCCTCCTGCCCCCAATNAAGATGTCTGGCTCTAGATTAGTGATCACATCATCATGATTATCTGGGTCATGAAGATATTTTTTGTACGGTTCTTCTGTGTATTCTTGCCCAGGTTTAGTCCTTAAAATCACCTTTTCAAGCCAAGCTGGATTGCTTAGGTTTGAATCTCAGAACTGCCACTTACCAGCTATGTGACCTTGGGCAAGTTCTTTACTTCTCTGTTAACTTCTCAGTTTCATCATCTATAGATCAGGTACCAATGGTACAAGGCTGTTGTTGGTTTTAGATGAATTTGTTGTTGTTCAGTTGCTAAATTGTGTCCGCCTCTTTGCTTGGGGCCGACCCCATGAACTCCCTGCAGCATGCCAGGCTTCCCTGTCCTTCACTGTCTCCCAGAGTGTGATCAAATTCATGTCCATTGAGTCAGTGATGCCATTCAACCATCTTATCTCCTGCTGCCCTCTTCTCCTCCTGCCCTCAATCTTTCCCAGCATCAGGGTCTTTTCCAATGAATCGGCTCTTCACAATACTGACCAAAATATTGGAGCTTCAGCTTCAGCATCAGTCCTTCCAGTGAATATTCAGAGTTGATGTCCTTTAGGATTGATGGATTTGATCTCTTTGCTTTCCAAGGGGCTCTCAAGAGTCTTCTCCAAAAATGAGTTTATAATAGATACAAATTGCTTGCAGGAGTGTGGAGTGCAGAGCCTGTCAGCAGTGGCGTCTAGTTATTGCTGTTACTAGTCTCTCCTGGGGCTTGTCTGGATGCAGAGGCCGTAGCTGCAGTTCCCAGAATGCCCAGCAGGGTGTGCTCTGCATCTCAGCAGCACAGCGTGTGGGGGGGCAGCCATCGCTGCGGTGTCCCCTGGATGCTTTGTACTCACATATTGGATTCTCTTGGACCAATGGGTGCTTCCATTCCTTCACAGGTTCCAGCCTTATCCCTCCAAACTACTTGGCCTGGTGACTCCTGGAATACGACTTATTTGAGCAGGGCAGGCAGGCAGGGAGGGTTTCCGTTGCTGGGACAAGGCCACTCCACAAGCCAGTGGCATTTCAGGGGCTCACATGGACACTGGCTCGACTCCCCGGGGACACGCTTGACTGCAAGGCCCTTTGGGGTGATGACCCTTTAACCAGGGGGCTACTCTGTGCCATTCCAGGCTGTGGAGTGTTGAGTGATGCCGTTAATTCCACCAACGAATCTCTGAAAACAGAAGTAAGGCTGTTTCATAACCTCCAGAGTTTGGAGACGCTCCAGGAGAGAGAAGCTGGCCTACTTTAAAGGTCTCAGAAAAGGAAGCACCCAACTGCTCCAGACACAGAATGAGCTGCCACCTTCAGGCCAAGCGTGGAGGACAGAGCCTCTTCCTGAAATGCCTGGCCACCAGTTCCGCCCTTATGGAACCAGACGCCTCACCGATCTGTGCCCCTGCTCAATGGCCAGGGCCACCAGCCTCACCCCAAAGCCTGTGCCCTGGGACTGCCCAAGTGGCCTCTCTTGTGGGCGTGTGTGGATCAGTCCTCTGTCCCCACCACATGAGGTCCCAGGCAGGAGGACATGCAGCTGTCCCTGTCAGCCCCTGCCCCCGCCCCCACCAGCACTTTCCTAACTTGTTTCGTGGCACTTGTTTGAGCTGGTTGCTCAAGTTGGCTGCTCTGTGGTGTAGAAATGCCAACTGCAGTCTGTGGGCACATCAGTGCTCCAGGCTGCACTTGGCTTCTAGCAAGCCAAGGTGGGTCTGGCGAACCCCAGGAGTGTGGGTCTCCTGAGGGCTGTGCTCAGCCTTGGTGTGATCCGAAATCCACGTCTGCAACCTGACTCCCATCCCCACATAGGGCCTCTCAAGGCCTGGACTCCTCCGTCAGAGAGGCCAGGCCCTGTGTCTGCCTGTGAGTCTCTCCCCAGTCAGCCTCTGGTTGTATCGCCTGGAGAATGGCTGTTTAAGGCTGTCTTTCCCTCCGTCAGGAGTTTACTAGCACTGTTCCGGGCAGGCCAGGCAGCCCCAGATTGATCTAAGGAATTGCCAGAGGCTTTGGTGGTGGTCACTTCCCAGCTACAACCTCCTCAGGTCCTGGCTTTCCTGAGAGTCTTACTTGCCATTGTCAGCAAAAGTCAAAGATCTGGGCCCCAAAGTCATGAGCCTGCCCTTCTGGAGGCTTCTCTGCCCCTGTTAAGAGATTGATCTTCCTGAGGCCCCTGAGGAAGGGTGAGGTAAGAGGACAGAGCCTGACTTTGGGGCCTGATCTGGGCTCTAGAGCTGGGATGCTGAGCAGCCCTGTGCAATGGATAATTCTAGCCCTCAGAAGGCTCCCCACACAGTAAGGAGAGTGACAGCTATGTGAGCGGGCGATGACCCAGGAGCCCCTAGTCCAGGCCACTGCATACATTCAGTGCTCCTCTGATGCCTGTGAAATGATTTCCCATTATGCCTGTGATACCCAGGCTGCTGGTGAGCCTGGGCTTCTGCTGAAAGGATGCTGGATTTGAATTTGGGATAAAGGGAAGGTAATGGCCATGAACCTGGATGGCTCCTGAAAAAGCAAAGAAAAAAAAAATTATCCAGAGCTCCCTGGAGCAGAAAACCAAGACAGTGAGGAGTATCGGCAAAGAAAGTGAAGGGGAGATAGCAAGAGATCCATACATAATGTAACGATTTTTTTTTTTTTTTTTTTTTGCCCAAAGATGGCTTACCTTCAGGCAACTTCTGGATTGTGGAGTCTCCTGACCTCCCACCTTCTGTAGCCCTGGCCCCTCACTTTGTACCTCGTGGCCTTGCTCTTTGCAGGGACAGCTGATTCCCTGTGCTGATCCTTGAGACTGCAAACACTTCCATGTGTTGGGAGGGTGGTATCAGAAAGATGTGATTTGTTCAAGGCATTCTGAAGCTTCTAAAGAACGAGAATTCTATGGAAGAATTGGGGAAGGGGCAGGCAGGACTTTCAGCTAACAAGGCTCCTGGGCACCTTGGAATCCCACCATAGGCCTTTCTGCTGGCCCACTTGGTGACTAGGAAAAAAAAAAGTGAGAAGATGAACAAAGATGTGTGTGACTGAAAGACTGGGCTGTTGAATGCATGGATTCATCCTCTTGGATCTTGGGAGGAGGTGTGCTGGCTGGAAGAGAGGTTAGTCCCGCAGAGAAGCCTGGTCTGCCACACATCTGTCCTGTTGTAGGGCCTATAGTGCCTCTCCCAAGGCTGCAGAAAGGCAGGGAAGTCTCAAGGAAGAAGTTGCATGAGCTGGACAGGCAAGCAGAGCAGCAGGCAGGGCTGCAGGGGACACTGAGCCAGTGGCACACCCTGGCTCCTTCCTGTTCTGGGGAAGCCTCCCAAAGATCAAGCACTCCCTACCCCAGTTCTGTCCCATGAGGACATCCCAAATCAAATCACAGAAGAGGATGCTGCTGCATTTCCCATGCTACACTCATAAAGTAGGCGATTTCCCTGAAACCTGAACTTCCCTCCCCCGTGACACTTGATTTAATTATTCATAACCTCCATCAGTAACTACTGATCTCCAAGGCAATGGATGAAGATGCCCAAGGCTCTGCTGAAGAAGGTGGGGCATGCACTGAGCCCGGCCAGAGAGGTGCTGAGCCCCCAGGCGCCACTTCCCTGCTTAGTACTCAGGGCACAAGTCCCTTCCATCAGTTATTTCTGGCCTTATCTTATCGATCCTTTTAATAGCAGGCAGTAACAATTTATTAGCAATTTTCCAGAGTCTCTGCCTCCTGGCTAGATTTTGTTCCATCCCGAGAGCTGAAGTAATATTTCTTCTAAATCTAGCTCTCTTCAGGGCACTAAGGGAGGCCAGTCTGAGTGAGTCAGGGATGCTACAGAAAAGGAAAAAATAAGACATTTCCATCTTCCTACTGCTTATCGATAAATAGCTTGGTGGTTTCAATTGAACAACTATATTGGGGAAGAGGTTGGGAGGGGGAGGCCTGGGGGGGGATACAGAAACCAGATGAGAACAAGTCATCTTTGATTTCCTTTTGCTTAATTTTGTTTGTACTTTTTTAATTTTTAAAATTTAATACAGTTTTGAAAGGTTACTTTCCACTTCCAGTTATTACAAAATATTGGCTATGATCTTGGTGTTGTACAGTGCATCCTTGAGCCTGTCTGATACCCACTGCCCACCCCTATGTTGCCCCCACCGCCCCCAGTAACCTCTGGTTTGTTCTTTCTGTCTGTGAGCAGTTTGATTTTTTTCAGATGGGTTAGGGACTAGAAGGACACCGTGGGTCAAGGTAGCCTGGGCTTCCTGCAGCCTAGCCTCCCTGTCCTGCTCTTGTGACTCAGACTTCTGGTGTCTCAGTTTTATCCACAACCAGACCTAAAGAAAGAAGAAGCCACTTCCCTAACTCACAACCCACGAGTTGATTCATGACCCCTCTCCTTCCGGGGAATGAAGAACTAACTGCTGGGAAGACACAGGCAGCCTTGTACCCTAGGGAGGGTCTGACTGGGAAAAGAAGGAGCCCCAACTCCTATGGAATAGGAGAAATTTGACCATGGGGAGGGGGCCTGAGTAACCCTTTTGGCTTCTCAGTTGCCCACCCACCCTAGCCAGGAAGCAATCAGGACTGGATTGGACAGGCGCCTAAGGCCATGTAAATTTCAAGTGTTTATCCCATTGGTGGCTGGCAGGAACAAGACTGAGAGAAGGCCAGGGACTAAGAACGTCCTCCAGTCAGACCTATGCTGAGGCATTTGGGCCAGAGTTGCCTTTGAAACCAGAAAGACTGCTTCCCAGAGTAGGGACACTGATCAGAGATGCTTTCCTCGCGCCAGGAGGGCTGTGTTCTGTTACCCTCTGGTCCTCTGTCCATCACCCCACAGAAAGTAGGTCCCGGGGCTGATCCACATTCCAGCTACCAGCTCCCCACACGTTCCCAGTGCCAGCCCTCGCACCAACTGTCCACTAGATTCTCAGAGGCTTAGAATGGATAAATGACTTGTCCAAGAGCATGTAGCGAGTAACTGGCTTCAAATGCAAGTCAATCTCCTTGTTTACTTATTTTTACAATGTATTTAGTGTTATTGACATGTACTTATGTAAATATATTTCTATAATTAACAGAGCTTTATTTGTAAAATTGTGTAAGATATTAAATGATTTTATGGTTAATGACTTTCATTATTGTTGAGGTTTTGTGTTCTTTGTTTTTCAAATAGTAGTGCATTTGACTCAAAATTCAAAATATACCAAAGAAATGCAGTAAAAAGTCCCCAGACCTCACTCTTTGTCCTTCAGCCACCCAGGTTCCTTCTCTCTTCAGGAGCAATCATGGTTAATGTGTTCCTTGTGTGTCTTTTCAGAAACAGCGGGATAGATAAAAATAATATGCCTATTCTTTTTACCCCTATTTATACAAATGGTGCATGCCATATCATTCTGCTCCTCATTTTTTTCCCAATCAGTATTTCTTGGAGATCATTCCACTTCAGTGCATAAAGAGGTGGCACATTTTCTATTTATGGATCCATGATATGAAGATGACATATTAAATTCAACTATGTTTTAATCTCAAGAGGCAAATGCTTCTCCACTTTGCTATTTTATGTATTTATGTTAAAAGTTCCTCTTCGGTCTAACTAAACTTTCCATTTTGAGCCCAGATCTTCTGGGTGTAGGGTAAATTTCCAGTGCTGAAGAGCTGGTTGGTTCTTGCTGGAGAATAACCAGCAGTGAGGTGATGGACGCCAGGGTTGACCCTGCGTGAGTGCTGTTTGCAGAGTCTCTGCCCAGCTTCAGTCTGGCTTGCTCTACAGACTGTAGTCCTGACCTTCTGCAGTGAAAGCGCCTCAGCTCCTCCCATGGGACTGGATTCATTGCTGTCTCCATCTGGGAATTATCCTGCTATATGAAGAAACCAGGTTTTCAGAAGTCAGTGAGCTTCAAGACTGAAAGTCTTATGAGTTCAGGGAAAAGATATTGGGAAATAACCATAACATTCGATGCCACTCAGAGCCATTTATTTCATGATTTCTCAGTAATAGGGATTACGAAATAATAGAATTTTTAAAAATAGGGTTTATTTTTTTAGAGTGGTTTTAGGTTTACAGCAAAACTATTTTCCATTTTTTGAATGGAAAATACAGAGAGTTTCCCTATACCCTCTGCCTTCAAATGTGCATAGCCTCACCCACTAACAACATTCTCCACCAGAGGAGAAAATTTGTTATAAATAACCTACATTCATACATCATGATCACTCAAAGTCCATAGTTTCCATTATAAGTTACTCTTGGTGTTTTACGTTCAGTGGTTTGAACATATTGACGTATGTCTACCATTGTAGTATCATATAGCTTCATGTTCTAAAAATTCTTTGTGCTCCACCTACTCATGCCTCCCTCCTCTTTAACCCTTGGCATTCACTGACCTTTTACTGTCTCCATGGTTTTGCCTTTTCCAGAATGTCATATGGCTGGCATCATACAGTGTATAGCCATTTCAGAGTGGCTTCTTTCACTTAGTAGTGTGTATTTAAGCTTCCCTCGTGCCTTTTCATGGCTAAATAGTTTATTTCTTCTTAACACTGAATATTCTATTGTCCAGATGTACCACAGGTTTTTTATCTGTTCACCTACTGAAGGACATCTTGGTTGACTCCAGGTTTTTGGCAATTATGAATTAAAGCTGCCGCAAACATCCTTATGCAGGTGTTTGTGTGGACTTAGATTTTTAACATCTTTGGGTAAATACCAAAGATTGTGTTTGCTGGATTATATGGTAAGAGTATGTCTAATTTTGTAAGAAACTGCCAAGCTGCTCTCTAATGTGGCTTTACCATTTTGCATTCCCATCAGCGATAAGTGAGAGTTGGTAGAATAGAATTTTAAAGCTTAAAATGACACTAGAGATCATCTGGTTTTATCCTGCCACATTGCAAATGAAAAACAGAAGCACAGAGCGTCTTGCTTGGCAGTCAATGGCAGAGGTCTCTGCAATGACTAGAACAGGGATCATAGCGTTTCTTACCCTGGCTGCTGGACATCATGCCCCCAGGCAGCTTCTCAATGTGAGCTCAGGGCATTCATTAGTAATTCTACCGATGACCACTGTAAGACATAGTTACAGCCAAATGTTAATAAAAACACTCTGTGATTTTGACAGATTCTGCTATTTGACAAAATGAGTAGTGTGGTGGTTCTTAATAAATGATAGCATAATGGAAACATCAAAAAAATAAACAAGTATGCAACCCTGGTGAGTGAGCTGTTTTCCTCGCGAGAGCTCTCTCTCTGTACTAAAATTCTCATTTCATGTGTTTGAGCTTTCCACCAGATTGGGAATGCCTTGAAGTGAAAGATGATAGCTTATTTCTTTTATAGCAGGGGTCCCCAACCTTAGGGCCATGGACCGATCTGTGGCCTGTTAGGAACTGGGCCACATAACAGGAGGTGAGTGGTAGAAGGTGAGGGGCACCAAAACCATCCCCTCCTCCTGTCTGTGGAAGAAGGTCTTCCATGAAACCAGTCCCTGGTGTCAAAAAAGTTGGGGACCAGGGATCAAACCCCTGTCTCCTGCATTGCCAGGCAGATTCTTTACCACTGTACCACCAGGGAAGTCCAAGCATCAAAATACAGTTCGTTATTTTTCACACAGTGTGAGGTGGCATTCCATCACTACACACCTCGTAGATCTTATATTTTCACTTTGGTGTCCCTTTACAAGGCGGTTCTCTTATACAGTTGTATCACCTACAGGATAGACAGGTCACCATGTTACTAGGCTCCCCTAGCTGTGGCTGGAGCCCAGGTCAGCAAGGAGGCTGAGAAGAGGGACAGAAGCGGGCTGTGGAGATCTCAAGAGTTGTGAGAGGAGTTTGAAATGTGACCTGTACCAATAAGGACCATGTACCCATGTTAGAAAAGATGTGTCCTAATGACCAGAGGAACAGAATAGAAAGCTCTGAAATAAATATATGTTTTCTCCTATGAATTTCTTATATGATGAAGTGGACATTTCTAGTCAGTAGAGAATTATGGATTGATTATTTAGATAATCAATTTTATCCATTTGGATAACAAGCAGTATTAGATCCTGTGATAGAATAATGCCTCCCGCCCCGGAGTTGTGTGTCCTGATTCCTGGAAGTTCTGTGTGTGCTGCTTTACAATGGCAAACAGATATGACTGAATCATGGGTTTTGAAACTGGAGGATTATACTGGTTTATCCAGGAGAGGCCAGTGTAGTCGCAAGGGTTGTAAAGGGAGGCAGAAGGCTCAAAATGAAAGAACAAATGTAAGGATGGGAGCAGAGTTTGGCATGATGTGATTTCTGGCTTTGCAGATCAAGCCAAACACTGGCCAAAGAATGGGGGCAGACTCTAGAAGCTTGGAAAAGCAAGAACACAGATTCTTCCCTGGGACCTCTAGAAAGAAAAACAGCACTTCTGACACCTTGATTTTAATCCCCTAAAACCCATTTCAGACTTCTGACCTCCAGGATTATAAGGGAGTAAATTTCTATTGTTTTCAGCCACTAGGTTTGTGGACATTTGCTACATCTGTAGAAAACTAGTATGAGTATCCAGTTTATAACTTATCAAATAATATTAGGTCAATTAAATAGGCAAACCATACAAGCAAACCTTGTGGGGAGGATAGAATTTTATAATTATGGCCTCAGTGACAAAGTGTGGTAGCATTTTAAAAATCTCTATATATTAAAAAATAAACCTGCAAATGAAATTAACATGCAAATTGCAAACTGGAAAAATATTTGAAACGTATAAAATGAACAGACAATTACTTTGAATGGTAAAGTTAAGGGTGATTTTCTATAATGAATGTGCATATTTTTTAAAGAAGATTCATATTTTAACAGAAAGAAATTGTTATTGTGGCAGCTGTATTAAAAATAAATTAGAGACAGGCATGGGTACTTCACCAAAGATAGATATAGAAATGGCAAACAAGTTCATGAAAAGCTGCAAATTAAAACTACAGTGATACACCACTGCATACCTATTAGAGTGGGTTAAATGAAAAAGACTGACCGTACCAAATGCCAGTGAGGACATGAAGCCACTGGACCCCTCATGGTCTTCTGGAGAGGGTGTAAAGTGGTGCAACCGCTTTAGAAAACTTGAAAGATAGCACACACCTACCATATGATCCAGCCATACCACTCCTAGGTATCTTCCCAAAAGAAATGAAAGCATGTGTCCATGCAAAGACTTATTTTCACAAGTTCATAGCAGTTTTATTTTTGATAGCCTCAAAGTGGAAACTGCCTAAGCATCCATCAACCAGTGTATGGATAAACAAACTGTAGGGTGTCCATTCGGTGGAATATTACTCAGCAATAAAAAGGAATGAACTGTTGGTATCTGCAACAACATGGAGAAATCTCAGAATAATTACACTGCCTGAAAAAAGACCAAAAAAAAAAAAAAAAAAAGACTACATACTGTGTAGTTCCATCAATAAAATTATAGAAAATACAAACTAATCTATAGTGATAGAAAGCAGATCAGCGGTGGCCTATGAGTGGGGTGGAGTGGGGAGGGGAATGTGGGAGGGTTCACAGGCTACACCAGGAAACTTCCGAGGGAGTGGGTGTGCTCACTATCCCGACTGTGACGATGGCTTCATAGGTGTCCCCATATATCAGAACTAACCAAATTATACAGTTTAGATATGTGCAGTTTGTTATATGCCCATTATACCTCAATAAAGTAGTATTTAAAAGTGACTTGACCTTGGAAAGTGATGGAAAAAACTTAAGTACATAATACTAAGTGAAGAAAAAATCCAATCTGAAAAATTACATATAATGTGATTATAGCTATATGACGTTGTGGAAAGGCAAAACATTATGGAGACAGTAGAAAGAACAGTGATTGCCAAATGTTTGCAGGGAGAGAGGGATTAGAAGATAGAACACAGAGAATTTTTAGGGCAGTGAAACTATTCTGTCTGACTGAGTGTTCACTGTTATTGTGGACACATGTGTCCAAACCCACTGAATGTAGGACCCAAGAGTGATCTATAATTTACCCTACAGGCTCTGGGTGGCTAAGACGTGTCAGTGTAGATTCATCCATTGTAACACATTTTCCATCCTGGTGTGGGATGTTGATGGTGTGGGCAGTCAGAGGTATGTAAAAATCTCTGCACTGTCTGCTCAGCTTTGCTGTAAGCCTACAACTGCCCTAAAAAGTAAAGTTTACTTTTTTAAAAACTGGCTTGAACAACTGGGATATGTTTGGGCTCTCGTCTCAGGGCTCTGGGAGCAGAGGGGCTCGAGGGCTTGTTCAGGGGCTGTGGATGCTGTTGACGACACAGATTCCTCCTATCTTCGGCTCTGTTTCCCCTCGTGTTATGGAAATGGGTGCAGCTTTTCGAGATGTCACATGCAGGCCCAGCCAGGTCTGGTAAAGATGAACTGATTTCTTCTTTCACACATCTTTTTAAGAGAGAGGAAAACTCTCCTGTGAGCTCCTCATAGATTTCTTCTAGGGTCCCATTGGCTGAGGTGGGGTCCGATATCCAGGGTCTGACTGTGTGGAGTCAGGGAAAGGGAAGGGGGAGTGTTTCCCCATGGGCATCCACCTGGGCGCCACTGGCACCTCCAGGGCACTGTGGCTCTGCTTGTTCCCTTCCCACTTCTCCAACTGCAGCAGTCAGCCTCATCCTCCTCTTGCTGGCTCTCTCTTACGCCACCCTCTACCCCTGAGAGGGTTGCTCATCCAGGTTCCCGCAGGTCTTTCTATATAACATCATTGTCCTTCTGTCTAGACTGCCTTATGCCTGCATCTGTCTTAACGGCCAGATGTGAGCTTTTAGCATCATGCCTCATTCATCAGGGGAGTCCCAGGTCCCAGCCCAGTTACGCTTGAAAAAGTGAACTTGAATAGAAGAAAAAGTGGATGGAGCCAGAAAAGGTCCTGGATAGGACAAAGGTGGGGATGGAAAGTGGGGGATGAGGAACAGCATCCTTACGGAAGTGAGTACTAAATGCTGAAAGACTCCGGTATTGAAATAGCAGAGATGATCGAGACCTGGAATGAGAAAGGACATCACTGGGATACGCGTAGTAAGAACAGACCTGGGAATATCACTGTGAAATGAAAAGGAGAGAGGTTTAGAGCCAAGACAGTGCAGCTGGCCTCATGGGACAGAATTCTGTTTATTCAACATATGGAACTTATTACCTCAATAGGTTGTTCAGGAGAGACTGCCACAATTTTTAAGAGGTTGAAAGCTACTAAATGGAAAAACTGACTGCACTTGTCCATGCCAGTCCCTGCAGCCTCACAAAATGCCCTCTTTCTGCAGAGGGACCCTGGGCTGGATGACGCACGTGAGTCTCAAGTGGACCCTGGAGTATCCGTGCTTCATGACTCATCCAAAAGAAAACCACCTCTGTGGGGCAGACATTCCTGATGCAGGAGAAAGAACAGGAGATGCTCCTGACTCTAGGACCGTACAGTCATTTCAGCAGTGACTGACTGTTCCATCCCAACCAGAATTCTAGAGATGCCCTGGAAGTTCAGGCTCCAGTCTTAGTTGGCTGGTGGCCAGCAGGCCCTAGCATTGAAATCAGATGGCTTCTGCATATCAGTACCATTGCTGTTCTGAAGCCATTTATCTGAGGAGTACAGACACTCTCGAAGAGTCCAGCCCACTAACTGCAGACTCAAAGCCACTGAGGAACATATGAGCTAGGTAGGTTGAACTATCTAGCTAAGCATAGCTTTTCTATTCTCTAAGTTCCATGGATGCACCAGGAAGAAATTTTGCAGCAACAGCTGAATCTTATCCATCTTCATCCCAGCCCCCCAATCTCAAGTTGCACCCAGTTTTAGGAGTCTCTAAGGTCTAAACCCAGATGGCCATTTTCTCCCACTCCTAGCTTGGGCATTGCCAGGCAGCTCTCCAAACTACGCTTCCAGGCTCCCTGTGATGGCCCCTGGGGGCTGGGGCCCTCCCCCTCCTCCCAGCGCTTTTTCCAGCACCTGCTCCCACATTTGCTCTGCTCAAGCTGGCAACCTCTGTTTCCTCCCCTCCTCCTTGAGCAGAAGGCCCCCTCTTCTCCTTTCCCAAGAGGCCTGAGACCACTGTCATCAGCTTTCTTCCTTTCCCCCTCATCTGATCTCCTTGGTGAGCTTGATACGTTGAATTTTCTCTGTTCTTCCAAGAACCAAAATCATTCCCTCTCTTCCACTGCCCTCACCTCTCTGCTTGCATCCTTAGCACTAGGTGATAACCCTCGGCTTGCCCCTCCCTGCTTCACCTCTGGATCCTAGCCCCACCTGTTCTACTGAAGGGCTCTTTCTGGGACCTCAAGGTCTTCCTGCCCTCACAGTCTCCAGCCAGCTTCCGATTCTCCCTTCCCTGACGCATCCCTGTCTTGGAGCCCCTACATCCCTTCTGGATTGCCCAATCAGGCATTCGCGCTGCGGTCAGGACCTTCTTGGGTGAATGAAAACGTCTTTCCTCGATGGCTCTCATTTCCTTCAGGAATAAGTCGGCCCCCTGACACGATGGGCTGTCAAGGATGTGGCCCTAGCGGGCTTGCCTGCATCACTTGTGGCCGCTTTGTCCCTACCCACGTCCCCCTCAGTCACATCCAGAGTTTTGGCAGTCCTCTCATTGGTCTCCCTGCATTTGCAGGCGCCATCTCCTCTCTCTGGAATGCCTCCCTTCCCACTGCACTCACGTCTCCTCCTCGATGCAGGCAGCCATGTTCCTAAAGCTTTCCCCAGTGTATTCTATGAGCTTAATGACTCAGCAGCAGCCCCAGCCCCTTGAGTACCAGGAAGGTACCATGAAACCCAGCACACAACAGAGATCCTCATTCTGCTTCCGTATGCTTGGATGCTACCCTGAAAGCATGTGCGTGTGTGTGTGTGTACGTGTGTGTGTGCACACACACACGTACACATGCACACACAAGCATGCTCAGTTGCTCAGTCATGTCCAACTTTTGTGACCCCAGGGACTGTAGCTCGCCAGGCTCCTTTGTCCATGGGATTTCCCAGGCAAGAATACTGCAGTGAGTTGCCATTTCCTTCTCCAGGGGATCCTTCCAACCCAGGGATCAAACCCACATCTCTTGCATCTGCTGTGTTGGCAGGTGGACTCTATCACTGTGGTGCCTGAGAAGCCCACCGAGCCCGCAAGCCTGTGTCTGGCTAACAGGCTGTGTCAGCTCTGTCCCCTCCTG
Organism: Neotragus moschatus; assembly: GCA_006410615.1. Lineage (NCBI taxonomy): Eukaryota > Metazoa > Chordata > Mammalia > Artiodactyla > Bovidae > Neotragus > Neotragus moschatus. The sequence continues at coordinate 838,209 of SJYA01002044.1, forward strand.
TGCCCAGGCCCACATTCCTGCCTGTTCAGAGGATGGATATTTCCATCTGGTCATCTGTCTAGGCCCTTGTTACTCCAGCCACATTCCTTAGGAACCAGTGCTTCCGTGCTCTTCCTGGCTCAGGTGGAAAGCTCTGATCATCTCTGATTCCTTTTTTTCCCTCTCCCCCAGATACCAAGTTCTGTCCATTCACCTTTTACAATCTAAACAAGTGAACAAGCAAAGTCCTATGTTTTTGTCTTTCCTTGGTATTACTCAATCTGGTTGTGATGATTCGTTTTCTGTTTCAATTTGACTAGGCCACAGTACCCAGATATTGGGTCAAACATGAATCTAGACACTACTCTGAAAATGTTTTTTAAGACTAGTTGGACAATGAAGTCAGTAGACTGTGAGTAAAGCAGATTATCCTCTTGGATGTGGGTGGGCCTTGTCCAATCAGTTGAAGGTCTTAGGAGAGAAAAGACTGAGGTCCTCCAAGGAAGAGGGAATTCAGCCTGCAACCCACCTTTGGACCCCAGCAGCAACATTACTCTTCCTTGGGTCTCCAGCCTGCTTGTCCACCCTGCTGACTTTAGAGGCACCAGCTCCACAATTGTGTGAGTCAGTTCCTCAAAATAAACCTCTTTCCACACACACTGCCTATTGGTTCAGTTTTTCTGGAGAACCCTGATTAACACACTGTCTTACCTCCTAACTCAGCTCCCTGTTCCTGTGTTCACTCCCCTTCAACCCTCTCCAGTAAGGCTCACTGGCTTTTTGTAATGTTAATTTACTCACAAAATTTGCTGAATCTCTATTGCTTATTGATGGACTGCTGTGTTTCCCAAACATCAGATGTTTGTGTATCTTCACTGAACTTGACATGAGTTTTCAATGTCCCAGCTATACAGTTACTTGTTTTAGATTTTCCTTTGCATTGACCCTTCTCTGGAATGCTTGCATTTTTGGCCGGAATGTGTGTGTTTTTAAGATAAAAGTTCTTACAGATATATTGTGGGTTTCAGTGAACAGGAGAAGAGCAATTTTGTGGAAGGGTTTTGGGCTTTGCTAATTCTTTGCAGCCCCACAAGCTGGTTCTCTTGAATTGAAGCTAAATGTCTAAGATGGGAAGTCTCAGCAAGATGGAAACATATGACACAGATTTCTACAGCTGTCTTGGGTCATCAAAACAGAGGCGGCTCCTTCTTGCCTCTTCATCTGGGGGTGAAGTGGGGGTGGTGAATGTTTGGTCCCCTCTCTAGGGTAGGAATGGAGGTGGGGAGTATGAGTAATGAAAGAAGAGGAAGGAGGCAAGAGACCATCCACGTTTCCATAACTCATTCCCTGGTGTTTGAAAATATCCTATTTTATTATTTTCTAGAATTGATTTCTGCAACATCTATTCCAAAGAAAACACTGGAAAGAAGTAAGTACTTCCTTTGCATCGGTTAACCCCTTTGTTACTATTAAATGACTTAGTCACTTCTGTGGGGAATTAAAGAGGTTGATTCATGGTGATGTGACCCTCCTGTTACTTCCGCTTCCTTTTTCCCTCTTGTTTATCAAGACTCAGTGCCCTTGGGAAGGGCCTTGCTGCAGTCAGAGAAGAACCTGAGAGGAACCTGTAAGTAAACTTTCAAAATAATCTTGATTTTGAAATTGCTTTTTTTTTTTTAAGAAAAAATTAAGTATTAGAAAATTGGAATAAACAGATGAGACCAGAGGAACCTTGAAGTCCCTGTTTCTATCCCTGGCAGTTTACCCATGAACAGAAATAGCAGAAAGAAGGGTTTTGTTAACAATGGTCTGAGGAATCCGAATCCCTCATCTTAGGGAGGACAGCAGCTTGAGCATTTTCTTAACAGAACAGCTGCATGGACTTGCGCCACCCCGGGCTTTTGAAGAACTGATTTGTTAGCCAAGGCTCGGGCCGGGAAGGGCTGGCTGCGAAAGGGCTGCGAGGCCTCACAGACAATGCCCAGCTGGACTGAATTGTTCTGTAGACGCTGCTCCTCCGTTTACCCCGATAGCTTTCATTAATCTTGTGTGAAGGTTGCTTTCAGAGAGGAAGGTGTTCGCTGGCTTTCCCAAGGCAAGAGCGATGAAAACAAAGTGAGGAACTCATTCCACCTCTCGGCGCTGCTCGAGCTATTTTGGCAGGCTCAGAGAACAGTGTGTTCCCAACCAGTTTATGAAGTTTGCAAGAGTTTGAAAAAAAAGAAAAAAAGAAAGGACAAGAAATGCTCCATTCTCCTCATGTCCCCCTCTGGGGGCTCCTGGGCAGCTGCAGAGTGCCAGCGCCCAGGGCGGGCTCAGCCGCTCTCCTTTGCCTTCATTCCCGATACCGTGGGCTAGAGGAGCCTTAGAACTAAGCTTCTCAGCCAGCCCACGTCCCCTCTGCAGTCCCCAGCGAGGTCAGGGGAGCAGGCCAGGCCACAGGTCTACTGTCTCCCAGCCTCATGATCTTTTTCTAGGCCTCCTCTGCCCTTTCTCCGAATTGCCTCTAGAATGAGATTCCCATCAAGCCCTGAAGTCAGGGAGAGGCCGGCGGGTGCAGATCAGGTCTCCGCAGGGATTAGCACGGGCTGGAGGAGCAGAGGAAGTGCATCAACAGCAGGCCCGGTGGGCAGGCTCCGCTGGAGCTGGTCTCCCTTTCTGGAGACCTTGTGATGTCAGGCCAGACGAGTGCTCCCCACGCGGGGAAGGAGGGGAGAAACAGGCCAACGCTGCGGTGCTCGTCCTCTGAATCTTTCCCCAAAGAAGGCTGCGTTGGTTTCTCTGGCCCTCGCAAAAGCAGAGAGCCTGTGCATTTCTGTCTGTCATTCCCAGATCGGCACTGGTGACGTGCATGCGTCTTCAACACCCTTCCATCCCGAAGGCTCCCAGGGTGGGCCAGTTCAGAGGCTCTAATGCTTTTTGTCATGGCTGTTGATTGGGCCTCATAACTGAAACAATGATGCATACTTTGCCCCTCTCGAGTTAATCTGGGCCCAAAAGAAGCACAGGGCAACACTGGAATGTTCATCTCCCTGACACCCCAGCGAAGTGGATAAACAGAGCTCTGGGGCTAGGGGCTGGGAGCTGGGAGCCCATGCCCTCCAGGCCAGAGCTTTTGCTGCGACCCCTGACATTTAATACCCCCTTGGAAAGACCATCGGATCCACTGTGAATGCACCTCTATGCTAGTGGTTGCTGGTGTGTGCAGGTTGATGGAGGAGCCTGGCTGCTTCTGTTTCCAATGGCAACGGTTCAGCTCTGCATGGAAGCAGATAAGTGTGAGCTCAGGCTGCGTATACAGACCGCACATTCTGCATGGCTCCCTGCTTGGACCAAGTGCTTCTCATCACTGCCCCTGCTTCTTAACTTGTTCCCTCCTACCTGGTGGCTCAGACAGTAAAGAATCTGCCTATAACCCAGGGAGACCTGGGTTCGATGCCTGAGTTGGGAAGATCCCCTGGAGGAGGGTGTGGTAACCCACTCCAGTATTCTTGCCTGGAGAATCCCCGTTGACAGAGGAGCCTGGTCCATAAGGTCGCAAAGAGTCGAACCCGACTGAGTGACGACTAAGCACAGCAACCCAGCCACACAAAAATGACTTTCATCCCATGAAAGAGAGATGGGTCCTCGGTGATAGTCTCCTGTGGACTACAGCTGTGGGTTCCTGGCCCCAGGGTGTGGTGAAACTGGAGTTTATGGGTAAAGGCAGGAAAATGGTCATTATTCTTGGGATATTGCTGTTGGTAAAAGCAAAGGACAGGTTCATGGTCGTGGGGAGACAGACACTGAGTCAGGAGATAAACATTTTTGCTAATGGAGGCACCATACAGAGGAACCACAGGTGAAAGAGGTTGGGTGAGACTTAGGTGGTGTTGAAGAAGCAATGGAGGAGGCGGGGGCTGGGTGCTGGCTCAATCCAGTAGCACAGGAGAAGGGAATAAAACAGAGCTGGAGATCTTTGGGCAGAAATAAATATTCCCAAGGCGTAAAGAAACACCTTTATGCATGAGACTGGAATCTGGCCTACCGCATGATTTTGAAAAATGTCTCAGGGGATAAAAAGAGAGAAAGGCAATTCAGGTGACGGGAGAACAATTAGGGTAAGAGGTGGACGAAGACAGAGCAGAGAGAGGAGGAGGAAGTCAGGTGGGGATTCCCCAGAGGCCAAGGATTGCAACCTGATGACCAGTGTCCAAAAGCATTGTCAGACTATTTAAAAATAAATTGACCTAACTTTAAGAAAAGAAAAAGAAAAACTCAGGAAGTGTTACCCAAAGGAAATGAGATTTTTGGCTTCTCTTGAAAAAAATCAGAAAATCTGGCTACATGGGTCTGTGTACAACCTCGAAAGAACCTGCTGGGGTGGGGCTGCAGCTCTGGAAACTTCGGCTGGGGCGTGGGCTTCATAACCCCGGAATACCCACGGCCCCACACCCCTGCCCGCCCCAAGAAGTCTCTATCTCCTGATTTCCTTCACTCTTTGTGGTGCCTGTCTGACCCCTGCAGGCATTTGTAAACCTCAGTGCTGCACTTGCTGCCCTAATGCCCTAACTCAGGGAAAACCCTGACCCTGACCTCCAGCCCAACAGAGAAGGCGGGCCCAACACTGAATGCAGGTCTCATCCCCTGACCCTGGGAGAACAAGTGCCTTGCAGCCTGGACCTCAAACCAGGATGGGCCTGAGCCCCCGCTGGAAGTCCATTGTCAGCTCTGGAGCATTCAGCTAGTCTGTGCTGGCAGAGAAGGCGGAGGACACCCGATGCAGATGATAAAGCAAGGAGAGCGGATGCCAGCGCTGTTGAATACACATTTCATGATGCGTGAGTGACTGGGGTTTTGGGGATTTGGGGTTTAAGTCCAATCAGACTTAGAAACTACTCTTTGAGGGTCGTGTGGAAGAGAATCTGAGAAGCTTGCCTATCCTGAATCCTCAGTACCATTTAAAAATGAGATAGAATTCTGTTTCTCCTGCTTATTCACTGTGTGACTTTGGGCAAGTTATTCAGCCTCCCTGAGCCTGAGTGGTCTCATCAAAACCGTATCAATATAATCATAGAGAACTGCTGTGAAGATTGGGAATAACGTCTTGCAGATGCCATCACAGTGGCCAGACTCTCGGTAACAACCTGATCACTATTAATATTATCTATTTTTATTACTAGTTTGCTTGTTTCTCTTTTCTAATTATTTATTTAGTAATAGCTGAAGGCAGATTTGGTGTGTGGGAAATGTGATATCTCTGTTGCTTAGGAAGCTGGTAGGGATTTTAGAATGGGCTTCATGAAGAGTTAGAAATGAGATGTTGGTGGAATGGGAAATGCGTCACCCTGTGGCAGGAAACTGGGGTCTGCCTCCCACCTCTGCCTCCAGTGTTAGAATGGCCTTGGCAAGTCCAGCAGCCTCGCTGGATTTTCGTTTGCTCATCTCTGGAAACCAGCTGGCCAGGTGTTAGTCATCCGGAGCGGTGCTGTTCAGTACACAGACACCAGCCACGTGAGACTATTTAAGTTTAAATGAATTAAAACTAAAGTGAGGAATGCAACTTCTCCGTGGCACTAGTTCTAGGTCAAGGGCTCAGTCGTCACGCAGGGCCAGTGCTGACGACGCCCATCAGCTCAGATACTGTCTCCATCATCACTCAAGGTACTGTCAGTGCTGAATTCTAGAGACTGTGACCCAATGTCTGGTCCTCAGATCAGCCTCATCGGCACCACCCAAGACTTGTTAGGAGTGTGGACTCTCAGGGGCCAGTCTAGACGTTTGGGATCAAAATCTACATTTTGACAGGACTCCCCCAGCAATAACATACTCAAGTTTAAGAAACTCTGTCCTATAAGACTTCTTCCAGCTCTAAAAATAAAATAAAAAATCTGATATCTGCCTGAAAAAGTCTTTGGGAAAAAATAAGCAACCGGCTTGTCCAAATCCTGATTCCCTGTTTTGTTTTTTTTTCCTAAAAAGAAAGGATTGGGGCCATTGAAAGAAAGATGAACTGAATGACTGTACCTCTGCAGGACCAGAGGATAGAAATGAACAGACGTCTATTAATAAAGGCACCGCGTCAAGTGTCAGTCCTGGGAAGGCGGAGCAGTCCAGCTCCTGCCTCTGAACCTCCCATCCTTAGGGAGTTCAAGCCTTGCCTAAAGAGCTTCAGAGGACAGAGGTTCAATTTTCTGTGGCAGCAAAGAAACAAGAAAAAAAACAGACTGCGTTTACTGGGTACCTTATCTCCAGGGCATCTTAACCTGCTTGTGAAAGCTCCTCTCCTTAAACCTCACCAGGAAGGAGCTCAAGCGTGTCTTCTATTCAAGTAGGGAACATGAAGAAGAGAGATTGGTGAAGAAATCAAGGCCACATTCAACAGTGATGGGAAGGGCAGAATGGACGACCAGTCCTGGGCTCGTGGTCCAAAGCTCTCCCCTGTGGCTTGAGACATTAATATAAAATAGGAGGGAAGGCATATGGTCCCTTGCGGCAGAAAGTTTTGGTGTCTTTTGGTGACGTGCTGTTTTCAACCCCAAAACAAATGGCAATAATATTCGATCTGTTGCTTGTTAGGGAAACATGTGCCTCTTACAAGACAAAATTGCAGGCATATCTCTTATATAATTGTTATTAGATTTTATTGGCAAATGTTAAAATTTTAATGGACCCATAAATCTGTTTCTCACTTGCAGAGAAATCTCTTTACTAAGAACAAACTGTACAAGGATAAAGGCAAGAGAAGGGGAAAACAAATCTAAAACATGCATTATTAATTTTTTAGGAAGCAAGCAACAGGGTACCTCATAAAGGATATTAGAAAACATAAAACAGCTGGGATTTGTGATTTGCTGTCGAGAAAAATCTGCTGATTTGAGAAACATGCTTACAGGGACAACTGTGCCATGCTGTGCTTAATCGCTGAGTCATGTCCGACTCTTTGCCACACCATGGACTGCAGCCTGGCCGGCTCCTCTGTCCATGGGGATTCTTCAAACAAGAATACTGAGTGGGTTGCTATACCCTCCTTCAGGAGATCTTCCCAGATGGAACCCAGGTCACCTGCATTGCAGGCAGATTCTGTATTGTCTAAGCCACCAGGGAAGCCCAAAGGGTCAACTATTTTGATGCAAAAAAAAAAAAAAATTAGCAGTTAGAAGTGGGTTTGTGATATACAATGTCTTAAAGAGTCAGTGACAGAAAGTGTGATGAGTTTCCAGCAGATAGAGTGAACTGAGCACCCTGTCACCCAACAGAGCTCAGAGCCATGGAATCTGGGCATGGTTCAGGGGGACAGGGAGATCTGGCCTGAATCCCGCGGTGCCACCTGCTCTGTGTGGTCACTGACACATTTCAGTAAGCACTCTGGGCCTCAGCATCCATTATGTGAAATGCAAAGAACATCTGTCCCCAGAAGCTTCAGAGAGGATGCAGAGAGGCTATTTGTAAAGTGCCCCTAGGACACAAAAGGTAATTAATACCCATTAGTGCACCAATTACTCACATAATGGTTTGAGGTCAAATCCAAAGCCCTAACAAAGAAGGCCCTGGGGCCAGGCCGAGGAGAAGAGGTGGCACCTCTCCATGGCACTGGGGCTGGACATTGTGTGAACTCCCCACCTGCTCACTGCTGGCCGATCAAGCCCTCCCACCCAGCAGTGAAGCAGGGCTGATTCACACTGGCAAGGCTGGGGATGGTTCAGGAGCACAGGGGCCATACATGATTTCTGAGGGTCAGAGAGGCGTGGGTATGGAGTTGGTGCATGGGAGCACTCAAAGTGTGTGTGTTAGTCATTCAGTCGTGTCCAGCTCTTTGTGACCCCATGGTCTGCCACCTGCCAGACTCTTCTGAAGTCCATGGGATTCTCCAGGCAAGAATACTAGAGTGGGTTGTCATTCCCTTCTCCAGGTCATCTTCCCGACCCAGGGATCAAATCCAGGTCTCCTGCATTGCAGATGGATTCTTTACCATCTGAGCCACCAGGGAAACATGGGATCACTCAGTTCAGTTCAGTCGCTCAGCCGTGTCCAACTCTTTGAGACTCCATGGACTGCAGCACACCAGGCCTCCCTGTCCATCACCAGCTCCCAGAGTTTACTCAAACTCATGTCCATTGAGTCGGTGATGCCATCCAACCATCTCATCCTCTCTTGTCCCTTTCTCCTCCCACCTTCAATCTTTCCCAGCATCAGGGTCCTTTTCAATAAGTCAGTTCTTTGCATTAGGTGGCCAAAGTATTGGAGTTTCAGCTTCAGCATCAGTCCTCCAGCCCCCAAAATGGCAACCTGAACTGAACAACCTGAAATGAGGAAATGACTCTCTTTCTGGGTTCAGGCAGAATGGGGTTAATGTAGGGCAGAAATGAGATGGGGAAATAGGCAAGTTAGGAACAAGCCTGTGGAAATTTCTCCAGCAATAATATAGAGGGCTTGCAGCTCTTGGCATGTAATTTGAATGGGAAAGTTCACTGTTGCTGTTGCTGCTGCTAAGTAGCTCCAGTCGTGTCCAACTCTGTGTGACCCCATAGACGGCTGCCCACCAGGCTTCCCTGTCCCTGGGATTCTCCAGGCAAGAATACTAGAGTGGGTTGCCATTTCCTTCTCCAATGCATGAAAGTGAAAAATGAAAGTGAAGTAGCTCAGTCATGTCCAACTCTTAGCGACCCCATGGACTGCAGCCTACCAGGCTCCTCCGCTGTGGGATTTTCCAGGCAAGAGTACTGGAGTGGGGTGCCATTTTTCACTGCCAGCCTCCAAACCAACCTCCAGTTCTTAAAGGAAGCAAGCTTAGGGGAAAAAAGAACTCTGTTCTTTTGCTGGTTACCCTTCTAATGACCATTTGGTCCCATCCCCTTTCCTCCAGATGGAGTTAGAACACCCTCATGGGGAGGATCTTGAATCTCCCCTAAGGCCAGTCCCGCATAGTAATGCCCCTTCTTCAACACAGTGTCTCCCTGTTTCTCTTCTCTGTGCAGAACTTTCCCATTCAGATTACGTGCCAAGAGCTGCAAGCCCTCTCTATTATTGCTGGAGAGATTTCCACAGGTTTGTTCCTAACCTGCCTGTTTCCCCATCTCACTTCTGCCCTACATCAACCTCATTCTGCCTGAACCCAGAAAGAAAGTCATATCCTCATTTCAGGTCATGCCCTCCAGCCAATGCCCGGACACTTTTCTCACAACGCGAATATAATTCACTGGCTGGAATGATATTAAGCTACTCCGTAAATCCAGCCCCACAATATCTGATGTGAGAAGGGATTTATTTGAGAGGGTTTAATAATTGATCAATGTCTTCATTAAAATTCCATACATATGGTATAATGGTCATTAGATGTTTTCATGTCAATCAAGAGAGCTCAAATTTACTTTCTACTGTTCCAAGTGAACCCAAGACTCTCTGAGTCCATCATGTACCTAAATCTGCATGACTATCAGGGCAGTAGCAACCCCTTAGCACCTTCATTTTATTATGCCAGATCTGGGAAAAAAGAAAAGATGATTAACTCAGTGGCAAATTATTCTTGTTTTCCTTATAAGATTCTCGGGAGAGAGCGGCACTTGGAGGGCGAGAGCTTCGGAGGGAAGGCACAGTGTCACAGAGACGACTACATCGGTCAGTCCAATGCCACGTTTGAATTTGGATGCCTTCGGTTTGCTTTCTTTTTTGTAGAATTAGAGCACGAGAAAATAGATGATTATCTGAAAGTGATCTTACTTCACGCAGTTTGTGGAAACTGCAGCCTGTCCCTCAACCTAAGGTTGGTTTCAATTAATAAGACCCACGGCACAGTCCCATTGCTCTTAGCAGTGAACAATCACTGCCTAACAAAGCAGCGCAGAATTCGGGGCCTGAGAGTAAACAAGCATTTCTTATAATTGTTCAAGTATCTGTGATCAGCTGGTGGCTGAGAAATGGGTATGTGATATGTGATACCCTGCTTAGCATGTCGGGCAGTGGACTGGCTATTGGCTGAGTTGATGGAACAGACTGATCATATGCCTCTTGTCATTCAGCAGTCCAACCTGTATAACAGGCAGAGTGACCCCCCACCCCGAGCCCCAACCAAAGATGTCTGTGTCCTAATGCCCAGAACCTGTGGCTATGTTATCTTTCGTGGCAAAAGAGATTCCACACGTGTGCTTGAGAATACTGTATGAGAATAAGTATGTGTTGCTATAAGCCATCAAGTCTATGGAAATTTGCTAAAGCAGTAATAGAGGCAAATGGACTTGTTAACAAGGGCTTCCCTGGTGGCTCAGACAGTGAAGAATCTGCCTGCAATGCAGGAGACCCAGGTTCAATCCTTGGACTGGGAAGATCCCCTGGAGAAGGGAATGACAACCCATCCACTCCAGTGTTCTTGCCTGGAGAATTCCATGGACAGAGGAGCCTGGTGGCTATAGTCCATGGAGTCACAAAGGATCAGACATGACTGAGCGACTGACACTTTCACACTTTCATAAGCCACTAGCTGCGGAAATTTCCTTCGGCAGTAATAGAGGCTAATACACTTGGACTTGTTAACAAGTTCGTAGCAGGGTTCCAAGAGAGGCAGGAGGGAATCATAAACTCAGAAGAGACACACTGTCACTCCTGCCACATTCTGCTGGCCAGTGGTGCCACAAGGCCATCCAGAATTCAAGGGCTAGAGAAATAAACCCCACCACCGGATTCTATGTCTCTCACCTCTTGATGGGAGAAGCAGTAAAGTCACCTTGCAAGGAGGCGTTGAAACTGAGCAGTACTCTGCAGGGCCTTAACAGGAACCAACCCCATGTGCCCCAACTCTGTAGAAGAGCTTCACCCTTGTAGGCCTTCTCCAAGTCCAAAGAGCAAATTTAATCAGAAAAGTGAGAAACTACAGAAACAAAGGAAAACAGTCAAGCGAAACAAAATAATGAATTTCGCCATAAAACAAAGTCAGGGCCCTTTAGTTCCTCCTCACAGGCTATAGATAATATTCAGCACCATATCCTTGAGTTGTTTTGCAGACATTAAAACCTCCATCAGGTGAAAGAAGTTAATTGCAGGCTGACCACATCAGGTGGACCTCAGACTTGTTGGAACCAAGTTGCTGATGCTCATTCCCAGAATGTCACACTCATCACCGAGCAATCAAGAGCTCCATGAGCTGATCAGACACCTGCAAGCCTCTCCCCCATCTTGCCTTTAATAGCCCTTCCTCAAAAGCCACTGGGGAGTTGTGGCCTTTTTTTTAAACTACGTTTTTTATTGAGGGTCAGCAAAGTATCAGACACGACTGAGGGACTGACAGTTTAGTCACTCAGTCATGTCTGATTCTTTGCGACTCCCTGGACTGCAGCACTCCAGGCCTCCCTGTCCATCACCAACTCCCAGAGTTTACCCAAACTCATGTCCATTGAGTCAGTGATGCAATACAACCATCTCATCCTCTGTCATCCCCTTCTCCTCCTACCTTCAATCTTTCCCATCATCAGGGTCTTTTCAAATGAATCAGCTCTTTGAATCAGGTGGCCGAAGTACTGGAGTTTCAGCTTCAGCATCAGTCCTTCTAATGAATATTCAGGACTGATTTCCTTTAAGATGGATTGGTTGGATCTCCTTGCAGTCCAAGGGACTCTCCAGAGTCTTCTCCAACTGACTGACAATTTATAATGTTGTATTAGTTTCAGGTATATAGCAAAGTGATTAAGTTATATATATATAAGTTAAGTTATATATACATGTATGTATGTATATACATAATTTAATGGCAACCCACTCCAGTATTCTTGCCTGGGAAATCCTATGGACAGTGAAAGGGTCCTGGTAGGATAGGGTCCTTGGGGTCACAAAGAGTCAAACACAACTGAAAACACACACATATGTATATATATATTCTGTTTCAGATTCTTTTCCCTAGGGTATTACAAGGACATGGAATACATTAATTGTGCTATACAGTAGGTCTGTGTTTTTAATCTATTTTACACGTGAAGTGTGTATATGTTAATCATAAACTATCAATTTATCTCTCCTTCACCCCTCACCCCATGATCCCATTTGGTAACCATGTTTGTCTTCTGTGTCTGTGAGTCTATTTCTGTTTTATAAATAAGCTCATTTATATCAAGTTTGGGTCTTTTAAACACAAGCTGCCCATTCTCCTGCTTGGCCCCACACTGGGGACCTTGGGATAAACTCTGTACTTCCCTTCCCCACAATCCGGTGCCAGTAGGTTAGCTTTACTGCATTCAGGTGAGTGGACCCAATTTAAGTTCAAAAACAGTGCGGAGACTGAGAAAGGTAAAGAATTACGGCCACTCTTTTTGCAATCAATCTATCACCGTGCCCTTTGCAAAGTGACAGAGGACATTTAAATGCAGCATCTGACCCTGGTTTGTTTTTCACTTCCAGGGACACAGGGAGCATGGGCGTCTGGACCTCAGGCACTGACATCCTCTTAAGCCTTTGGGGGACGTATGTGTCTCCAAGAAGCCCTGGATGGATGGCCTTCGCCCAGCACGTGGGCGTTTGCTGCTTTGTCGCTTTCGTTTCCGTGGGCCTCCTCTCTGGGGCCTTCTGCTGGCTCCTGCCCTCATTCATTGCCTTTATCGCCTCCTGGATGGCCACGTGCGCTCTGCTGTGCTGCTCCAAGCACGCACGGTGCTTCATCCTGCTCTTCTTCCTCTCGTGCGGCCTGCGTGAGGGCAGGAACGCTTTGATCACTGCGGGCACAGGGGTGGTCATCTTCGGGCACGTGGAAAATATCTTTCACAACTTTAAAGGGCTCCTGGACAGTATGACTTGCAACCTGAGGGCAAAGAGCTTTTCCATCCAGTTCCCACTTTTGAAAAAATATATCGAAGCAATTCGGTGGGTGTACGGCCTTGTCACTCACCTGAGTCTATTTGATGATCTGGTGTCTTGGAACCAGACCCTGGAGGTCTCTCTTTTCAGTCCCAGCCAAGCCCTGGAGGCGCAGCTCAACGACACCACGGACAAAGCCCTGGGCGTCTTGTACCAGATGGTGACGGCGACGGAGGTGCTGTGCTCGCTGGGGCGGCAGCTCCTTGCCCTCACGGGGCTGCTGCTGGTGCTGCTTGGCACTGGCCTCTTCATGAAGCGATTCTTGGACCCTTGTGGCTGGAAGTTTGAGAACATCTACCTGACCAGGCAATTTGTTCAGCTGGACGAAAGGGAGAGGCGTGAACAGAGGCCCTGTGTCCTCCCGCTGAGTAAGCAGGAAAGGAAGAAGTATGTTGTCATCCCGTCTTTCTGGCTGACTCCTAAAGACAGGAGGAGCCTGGGCCTGTTTTTCCTCCCGGTTCTTACCCACCTCTACATCTGGCTGCTGTTTGCAGCCATAGATTACCTGCTATACTCACTCATTTTCTCAATGAGCAAGCATTTCCAAAGCTTGCCAGGGCTCGAGGTGCACTTGAAACTGCACAGACAGGTAGGTGCTCACAGGCCCATCTCACCTGGCATCCTAGCTGCTTGCAAAAGATCGTGAACATCCCAAGGAAGGGCAGTGTTTTATTTCCTTCCTGGATCCCCAGTGCCTGGCATGGAGCCTGGAATGTAGGAAGAGCCCCAGACGAGCTGGTTAAACTGAGTTGAAAACCCAGTGTTGTATGATAACGTTCTGAACATCTTTGATCACTGCACTAGTTTCCTGGGGCAGCCGTGTCCCAACAAAAAAGACCATGGGTTTTGTTCATCCCGTCTTTCCTCTTTTCCATTTTTTCCGTGGCAGTTTATGATTATGTGGACTTTTCAGGGGGCTTCCCTTGCCACTTCCCAGGTACAGTGGTAAAGAATCCACCTACCAACGCAGGAGATGCATTAGACTTGGGTTCGGTCCCTGGGTTGAGAAGATTCCCTTAGGGAGGAAATGGCAACCCGCTCCAGTATGCTTGGTTGGAATATTTGCCATGGACAGAGGAGCATTGAGGGCTACAGTTCATGGGGTCACAAAGAGTCAGACACAACTGAGCCNCAGAGTCTTCTCCAACTGACTGACAATTTATAATGTTGTATTAGTTTCAGGTATATAGCAAAGTGATTAAGTTATATATATATAAGTTAAGTTATATATACATGTATGTATGTATATACATAATTTAATGGCAACCCACTCCAGTATTCTTGCCTGGGAAATCCTATGGACAGTGAAAGGGTCCTGGTAGGATAGGGTCCTTGGGGTCACAAAGAGTCAAACACAACTGAAAACACACACATATGTATATATATATTCTGTTTCAGATTCTTTTCCCTAGGGTATTACAAGGACATGGAATACATTAATTGTGCTATACAGTAGGTCTGTGTTTTTAATCTATTTTACACGTGAAGTGTGTATATGTTAATCATAAACTATCAATTTATCTCTCCTTCACCCCTCACCCCATGATCCCATTTGGTAACCATGTTTGTCTTCTGTGTCTGTGAGTCTATTTCTGTTTTATAAATAAGCTCATTTATATCAAGTTTGGGTCTTTTAAACACAAGCTGCCCATTCTCCTGCTTGGCCCCACACTGGGGACCTTGGGATAAACTCTGTACTTCCCTTCCCCACAATCCGGTGCCAGTAGGTTAGCTTTACTGCATTCAGGTGAGTGGACCCAATTTAAGTTCAAAAACAGTGCGGAGACTGAGAAAGGTAAAGAATTACGGCCACTCTTTTTGCAATCAATCTATCACCGTGCCCTTTGCAAAGTGACAGAGGACATTTAAATGCAGCATCTGACCCTGGTTTGTTTTTCACTTCCAGGGACACAGGGAGCATGGGCGTCTGGACCTCAGGCACTGACATCCTCTTAAGCCTTTGGGGGACGTATGTGTCTCCAAGAAGCCCTGGATGGATGGCCTTCGCCCAGCACGTGGGCGTTTGCTGCTTTGTCGCTTTCGTTTCCGTGGGCCTCCTCTCTGGGGCCTTCTGCTGGCTCCTGCCCTCATTCATTGCCTTTATCGCCTCCTGGATGGCCACGTGCGCTCTGCTGTGCTGCTCCAAGCACGCACGGTGCTTCATCCTGCTCTTCTTCCTCTCGTGCGGCCTGCGTGAGGGCAGGAACGCTTTGATCACTGCGGGCACAGGGGTGGTCATCTTCGGGCACGTGGAAAATATCTTTCACAACTTTAAAGGGCTCCTGGACAGTATGACTTGCAACCTGAGGGCAAAGAGCTTTTCCATCCAGTTCCCACTTTTGAAAAAATATATCGAAGCAATTCGGTGGGTGTACGGCCTTGTCACTCACCTGAGTCTATTTGATGATCTGGTGTCTTGGAACCAGACCCTGGAGGTCTCTCTTTTCAGTCCCAGCCAAGCCCTGGAGGCGCAGCTCAACGACACCACGGACAAAGCCCTGGGCGTCTTGTACCAGATGGTGACGGCGACGGAGGTGCTGTGCTCGCTGGGGCGGCAGCTCCTTGCCCTCACGGGGCTGCTGCTGGTGCTGCTTGGCACTGGCCTCTTCATGAAGCGATTCTTGGACCCTTGTGGCTGGAAGTTTGAGAACATCTACCTGACCAGGCAATTTGTTCAGCTGGACGAAAGGGAGAGGCGTGAACAGAGGCCCTGTGTCCTCCCGCTGAGTAAGCAGGAAAGGAAGAAGTATGTTGTCATCCCGTCTTTCTGGCTGACTCCTAAAGACAGGAGGAGCCTGGGCCTGTTTTTCCTCCCGGTTCTTACCCACCTCTACATCTGGCTGCTGTTTGCAGCCATAGATTACCTGCTATACTCACTCATTTTCTCAATGAGCAAGCATTTCCAAAGCTTGCCAGGGCTCGAGGTGCACTTGAAACTGCACAGACAGGTAGGTGCTCACAGGCCCATCTCACCTGGCATCCTAGCTGCTTGCAAAAGATCGTGAACATCCCAAGGAAGGGCAGTGTTTTATTTCCTTCCTGGATCCCCAGTGCCTGGCATGGAGCCTGGAATGTAGGAAGAGCCCCAGACGAGCTGGTTAAACTGAGTTGAAAACCCAGTGTTGTATGATAACGTTCTGAACATCTTTGATCACTGCACTAGTTTCCTGGGGCAGCCGTGTCCCAACAAAAAAGACCATGGGTTTTGTTCATCCCGTCTTTCCTCTTTTCCATTTTTTCCGTGGCAGTTTA
Source organism: Neotragus moschatus (assembly GCA_006410615.1). Lineage (NCBI taxonomy): Eukaryota > Metazoa > Chordata > Mammalia > Artiodactyla > Bovidae > Neotragus > Neotragus moschatus. The sequence goes on from SJYA01002044.1 coordinate 854,256, forward strand.
TGATTATGTGGACTTTTCAGGGGGCTTCCCTTGCCACTTCCCAGGTACAGTGGTAAAGAATCCACCTACCAACGCAGGAGATGCATTAGACTTGGGTTCGGTCCCTGGGTTGAGAAGATTCCCTTAGGGAGGAAATGGCAACCCGCTCCAGTATGCTTGGTTGGAATATTTGCCATGGACAGAGGAGCATTGAGGGCTACAGTTCATGGGGTCACAAAGAGTCAGACACAACTGAGCCCATTCTGGACATTTCAGAGAATGTGCACACCGTCAGATACTTGTCTAATGTGTGTTTAAACCCCGGGCTTCCCTGGTGGCTCAGAGGTTAAAGCCTCTGCCTGCAATGCGGGAGACCTGGGTTCAATCCCTGGGTTGGGAAGATCCCCTGGAGAAGGAAATGGCAACCCACTCCAGTATTCTTGCTTGGAGAATCCCATGGACGGAGGAGCCTGGTGGGCTATAGTCCACAGGTCGCAAAGAGTCGGACATGACTGAGCGACTTTTGGTTTGGTTTGGTTTGGTTTGGTGTTTAAACCCAGGCATTGTGGACCTGAGCTAGGTGGGATGTGCACTTGTGTGTCTAGTGTATGTGTCTGTGTGCATGTGCACACACAATGTGGATAGCTGTGTGTGTTTGCACATGCACGTGTGTAGGAATGTCATGCATGCTGTGTGGTGTGCACTAGCCTGGGCTGGTGAAAACACCATCCCCTGTTGCCATGTGTCGGACTTTCTTCCCTCTTTATGGAGCTAGGGTAGATTGTGCCTCTGCTGGGGGAAATCTCGGAGGGGAAGAGCAGAAGGGGACCTGGAAACCCTCCTCTGAAATCCCACTTCCACCTGCGGTGTCTACACTCTCCCTCCATTTTCTCCTGGTCAGCAGGTGCTGTCTGGCCCCTGTCTCTCCCACTCCTGGGCTGCATCTGAGAGTTGATTACTCTGAGCATTCCCTTCCCCTGAAGACTTCAGTTAATTACAAGAATCCCCCGTTGCTCAAGATATCTGGAGCAGAGTGGATAATGGAAGCAGAGTCTCAGATGGAAGCCAAATAAGATTTTTCAGGCTGGCTGGATCCTGGGGGGCAGCTGGTAAAAAAACCCCTCCTTCCCTCCCCCACAGCCCATCCCCTTCCTGCAGTCCCTTTTTTAACCAGCTCCTCTCTTTCTTTCTCTTTTTGCTCCTCTCTCATCTGTTTCTCTCTCAGCCAAAACCCATGCCTGGTTTGTGAATTCTCACTGTTTTAGATGGGGGCAGGGTGGGGAGACGGGAGTGGGAGAGGGAAGCGATCTATGCCTTTTGAAAAAGGCCCAGAAACTTCCCAGTGACAGTGTCCTGACAAATACATTTTTGGGTGTTGTTGCGGGGGTCCTGGGGATGCTCTCAACAGCAGGGCAGTGGGCTCTGGGGCAGCTGTGACTATGAGACTGCTGTTCCGGCTCCTTTCAGACTCTGCTGCGGAGCCCGGGAGACTGTGCCTCCAGCGGCTGGCTTCCACGTGCCTGGCAGTGCCTCTCTTATTCCTGGATGTCCTTGGAGATTTTTGGTCCCTCCGTTGGGGCAGATTTGCAAAGCAGTCAAGCAAGAGGAGAAGGCAATGGCACCCCACTCCAGTATTCTCGCCTGGAAAATCACATGGATGGAGGAGCCTGGTGGGCTGCAGTCCATGGGGTTGTGAATAGTCGGACAGGACTGATCGACTTCACTTTCACTTTTAACCTTCATGCATTGGAGAAGGAAATGGCAACCCACTCCAGTGTTCTTGCCTGGAGAATCCCAGGGACAGAGGAGCCTGGTGGGCTGTCGTCAATGGGGTCACACAGAGTCGGACACAACTGAAGCGACTTAGCAGCAGCAGCAGCAAGCAAGAGGAGAAACACTGGCTCAAGGTTCCTCCCACTTTCATATGATTTATTTGAAGAAGAAGATGGGAGATGATGTGACTAGACCTGGCTGGATGGCTGGGCACTGTAAGAAAAAAGTAGTACTAGGTTGCTACTTATTGACCACCTACTGTGCTGACCGTGTGTCAGACTTTATTTTTCTGGGCTCCAAAATCACTGCCAATGGTGACTGCAGCCATGAAATAAAAAAAACGCTTACTCCTTGGAAGAAAAGTTATCACCAACCTAGAGAGCATATTCAAAAGCAGAGACATTACTTTGCCGACTAAGGTCCGTCTAGTCAAGGCTATGGCTTTTCCAGTGGTCATGTATGGATGTGAGAGTTGGACTGTGAAGAAGGCTGAGTGCCGAAGAATTGATGCTTTTGAACTGTGGTGTTGGAGAAAACTCTTGAGAGTCCCTTGGACTGCAAGGAGATCCAAACAATTCATTCTGAAGGAGATCGGTCCTGGGATTTCTTTGGAAGGAATGATGCTAAAGCTGAAGCTTCAGTACTTTGGCCACCTCATGGGAAGAGCTGACTCATTGGAAAAGACTCTGATTCTGGGAGGGATTGAGGGCAGGAGGAGAAGGGGATGACAGAGGATGAGATGGCTGGATGGCATCACTGACTTGATGGGTGTGAGTCTGAGTGAACTCCGGGAGTTGGTGATGGACAGGGAGGCCTGGCATGCTACGATTCATGGGGTTGCAAAGAGTCAGACATGACTGAGTGACTGAACTGAACTGAACTGAACTGTGGGCCCAGCACCAGTCTGCATTAACTTTTTAGGACTGTCTGCTACCTGAGCGAATCTTTTCATTTGTGACTCGATGCCGTTCTGGCTAATTGTTTACTTGGGAGAGGCAAACACATTTTAAAACATTGGGATACCATTTAATACATTGCTCTGTATTTTGAGAGAGTCTTCCACAATGCCCTCTCTCAAGCCCTTACAAAAGTGTTGACTCAATCCTGATTCCCAACTGCAAAATCCCCAGTTAGATTCCTAAACTAAATAACTTCTTTCTAGACCAGACACCCGCTGCTTTTTTATTGCAGGATTTCTCGTCATTGACTCAATTGATGTGTTTGTTTCTTCAACGGTATTAAAAAGAGTGCATGCCTTTGCTCTGGGGACTGAAAACTCTCTACTTAATCTCAGGCAAACTGTCTTTTTTTAAAAAGAGGGAGAGGCAACAGGAAGGCTTTCTCCTGCCTAGCCACAGTGCTTGGACTTGTTAAGATTGGACTTGACATTTGTGTTAAAGTCCCAAGATTGGGGTTTCCAGATTTTTCACTGGTATTGGGGTGAATCCAAGGTGGACGGTGTTCTCTGGGTGTGGTTGGGTTCTTTTCAGAAGTCATTGCCAGCTTTTGGGCTCCAGGGCTCTGGGGCGCTGGGGTGATAATAACTTACTAAGTATTCCGGTCTGTAAGGTTAATGCTCCATCCCCAAGGTGCTTAATTTACACTGGGAGTAGTTTATTCGTGGGCAGGATCTGGTCCATTAATTCCTGTTTTACCAAATTGGAAAACAGATCCACTGAGAGATGATGTGACTTTCTCAGGTCAGGGAAAAGTAAGAGCTGAGTCAGCACACTCGTCTCCTGCTGGTGGCTTGTCTGGGTGGCCCAATGTCATCTGCCCTCTGGGTCAGTTTGATGAGGGCAGTTNTGACTGAGTGACTGAACTGAACTGAACTGAACTGTGGGCCCAGCACCAGTCTGCATTAACTTTTTAGGACTGTCTGCTACCTGAGCGAATCTTTTCATTTGTGACTCGATGCCGTTCTGGCTAATTGTTTACTTGGGAGAGGCAAACACATTTTAAAACATTGGGATACCATTTAATACATTGCTCTGTATTTTGAGAGAGTCTTCCACAATGCCCTCTCTCAAGCCCTTACAAAAGTGTTGACTCAATCCTGATTCCCAACTGCAAAATCCCCAGTTAGATTCCTAAACTAAATAACTTCTTTCTAGACCAGACACCCGCTGCTTTTTTATTGCAGGATTTCTCGTCATTGACTCAATTGATGTGTTTGTTTCTTCAACGGTATTAAAAAGAGTGCATGCCTTTGCTCTGGGGACTGAAAACTCTCTACTTAATCTCAGGCAAACTGTCTTTTTTTAAAAAGAGGGAGAGGCAACAGGAAGGCTTTCTCCTGCCTAGCCACAGTGCTTGGACTTGTTAAGATTGGACTTGACATTTGTGTTAAAGTCCCAAGATTGGGGTTTCCAGATTTTTCACTGGTATTGGGGTGAATCCAAGGTGGACGGTGTTCTCTGGGTGTGGTTGGGTTCTTTTCAGAAGTCATTGCCAGCTTTTGGGCTCCAGGGCTCTGGGGCGCTGGGGTGATAATAACTTACTAAGTATTCCGGTCTGTAAGGTTAATGCTCCATCCCCAAGGTGCTTAATTTACACTGGGAGTAGTTTATTCGTGGGCAGGATCTGGTCCATTAATTCCTGTTTTACCAAATTGGAAAACAGATCCACTGAGAGATGATGTGACTTTCTCAGGTCAGGGAAAAGTAAGAGCTGAGTCAGCACACTCGTCTCCTGCTGGTGGCTTGTCTGGGTGGCCCAATGTCATCTGCCCTCTGGGTCAGTTTGATGAGGGCAGTTGGCTTATTCTGTTGCCTTCAAGCAGGAAGGAATGCACCCCTCCTAGCATCCAAGAGAGATGAGAAATTGTCCTATTTTGAGACCTCTATAAATAGGATTTTAGAGCCACTTTCAGTAAATAGACTCTTTTTAGTATCCTTGCATCAAGAATAATTCCACCCCATCCCCGCCACTTCAAGCTCTAGAAGGGTGACTGAGAACATAATTTAATGCCTCCTCATCTTTATGACCTTGTGGTCTGCTGACGAGGTATTTGTCAAGATGCGGAGACTATGACTGGGTCTTGATGGGCTCTGCTACAAAAAATCCCTTCCAGTTGAGCTAAAACCATCTTTCATGAGTCCCACATCCTCTGAAGTATAGAAACAGGTATTCCATACGTGAGTTATGCGGTCAAAATTATTAGAAGAGGACTTCCCTGGTGGTCTGGGCTTCCTTGGTGGCTCAGATGGGGAAGAATCTGCCTGCAGTGCGGGAGACCTGGGTTTGATCTCTGGGTTGGGAAGATCCCCTGGAGAAAGGAACGGCTACCCACTCCAGTATTCTGGCCTGGAGAATTCCATGGACAGAGGAGCCTGGCAGGCTACATAGTTCAAGGGACGCAAAGAGTTGGACATGACTGAGTGACTTTCAGGTTTTTCTTTTCCCTGGTGGTCCAGTGGTTGAGAATCTGCCTGCCAGTGCAGGGGACATGGGTTTGATCCCTGGTCTGGAAGATCCCACATGCTGCAGAGCAATCAAGCCCGTGGGTGTGCCACAGCTACTGAAACCTCAGCGCCCTAAAGCCTGCACTCTGCAACAGGAGAAGCCACCACGATGAGAAGCCCAGACCTCGCAACTAGAGAGTAGCCCCGATTTGCCAAAGCTCGAGAAAGCCAGTGTGCTGCAATAAAAACCCAGTGCAGCCAAAAATAAAATAAATAAGTAATTTTAAAATCCTTTCAAACGTTATTAAGAGAAGGATTTGCTGGAGCAAACAAATTTCTCTGCTTTCTTCTCAGAGCCTTCAACAGTCTTGTGGGCATCATTTCTCTCTAAAGAAGAGACAGAGCAAAGAAACTTACCTGATATCGTTCTCTCAAGGAAATCTATATTTCCCCAAATCCACTTTGCAAAACACTGCAGCAGCTACAACTAAAACTCCTCCCTTCTTTACTACAACCGTTGCACATAAAAGGAGTTGGAATAGCTCCTTCCACCAAAGCGCCCTGCATGTTTTAAGATAAATGCTACCCGCTGCAGAGCAGTATAGAGAAAGACTAGGGCAGGGTAGGAACATGGCATGGATCTTGATGTTTTTATTCTTTCATTTTAGGAACAAGGGACTCGAGACATCATCCATGATTCTTCCTTTAATATATCTCTGTTTGAACCGACCTGCATCCCTAAACCGAAGCTCCTTCTATCTAAGACGTGGATTCCTCTCAGCATCATTCTTGTGATACTAGTGATGCTAGGACTATTGTCCTCTGTCCTGATGCAACTTAAAATCCTGGTGTCAGCATCCTTCTACCCAAGCGTGCAGGGGGAGCGCATGCAATACCTCCACGCGAAGATACTGAAGAAAAGATCAAAGCAGCCAGTGGGAGAAGTAAAAGGGAAACTGAGTCTGTACTTTACAAAGGTAAAGCGGAAATGGGGGTGTAACCTGTAACTAGGGAAATTTTGAGCTTCAAGGGCAAATGGAATTTCAAAGCACTCTTTCAAGTTTATGTTAAGGCTTATATCCCCAGCAACAGATGGGGAAACTGTGGGGGTGAGGGGGTGAGGATGAGGAACAGACACACATGGCTAAGTCCAGAAGAGTCTACAATAATGCTGGTCGTTCCAGAAGATTCTGCAAGAATAATCCCTCAAAACGCTGATTCCAAGTGAGGTTTTCAGTCTTATCAAAGAGAAGCTACTGGGAATGCCTCCTCTAAGGGCTGCTAAACAATACCCAGAGAGAGTTATTTTACCAGAGTAAACAAAAAACAGAAGGGAAGTATCTGCTACAACTTGGTAAACTCCAAAGAATTTGCTCATTGTCCAGCGTTAAAAGACATAGGGACTGTTCTTATAGTCCAGTGGCTAAGATTCCAAGCTTCCAATGCAGGGGACCCAAGTTTGATTCCTGGTTAGGGACCTAGATCTTACATGCTGCAACTAAGACCTGGTGCAGCCACATAAATAAACATTAAAGTTTTTAAAATATATATGATGATATTTATATGATATATGTATATTTATACATATGTATGATAACATACGGGGAAGGCAATGGCACCCCACTCCAGTACTCTTGCATGGAAAATCCCATGGAGCCTAGTGGGCTGCAGTCCAAGGGGTCGCAAAGAGTTGGTCACGACTGAGCGACTTCACTTTGACTTTTCACTTTCATGCATTGGAGAAGGAAATGGCAACCCACTCCAGTGTTCTTGCCTGGAGAATCCCAGGGACAGGGGAGCCTGGTGGGCTGCCGTCTATGGGGTCACACAGAGCTGGACACGACTGAAGCGACTTAGCAGCAGCAGCAGCATGATAACCTAATGACTTTCACACATGTATAAAATGAACACTTGTCAAAGACTTTATTCAACTTATTAATTAAAAAGGGAAGAGTAAGAAATTCCAACCAATTCAAAGAACAATTTAAATCACACACATATATACAAACCACTGAGAAGACCAAAATTAATTTGCTTAATAGATGCAAAACAGGCTTGTTCTAACAGGGTGGATGGGAGGATGAGTTGTATTCTCCTGGGTGAAATTCATTTGCAAGCCTATGGACAAGAGTCATTTGCATTGTTGCCATCAGCCATCTACAGCTTACAGAATCGGAAAATATTTCATAGACAATGAAAGACCAAGACAGTCCTTAAGTAAGGATAAGTTTTTCTGGCCATTTTCAAAGTCTTTTGAAAAGTTTGTGTCAGTGGCAGCTGAAATAATTCTAATGCTCATTCATCCGACCTTGTGTCTTTTCAGATTCGTTTCTGGCTTCCAGTCTTGGAAGTGATTGGGAAGAAACAAATGGACATTGCCAGTGAAGACAAGCCAGAAGAGACCCCACAGAGCTCTTCATCCACCCTGTGCCAGCAGTTCTTCTCAAGTCTACAGATGGCGGCCCTTCCTCATCCCCAGCAAGAGAGAAGTGCACAGCAGGATCCTTCAGCGGCTTAAGCTTGAGGGGTCAAGCTACTTTTTCCATAAAGGGCTCCCAAGTAAATTGTTAAGCTGTCTGCCTCACAGACCAGGCATGTGGTCTGGACTGTGTGTCAGTGTAACAGGACTATAACCAAGGCCCTTCAAGGATCAGTCTCAGCATAGATTAATATTCAAAGAAAAAAATTAGGAAAAATAAAAATCTCTACTATAGACTCACAAACAACTCTCAAGGAGAACATACATGTATGATGCCACTTCTGTCCCTTCTCTGCCCTCCTTAATATCCTTCATGGTTATTTCCTAATCTCACAACTGTCTGTCTGCCTCCTGCACCCTTATTCAAGAACTCTTTCCAAAACCCGTCTCCAGCAGCTCCCCATTTCTTCCCACCATCTCCTCTCTCCTACCCTCTACTTTCCTGGATCTCTGGTTTTCCCTCTTTTATCAAATCCTCTAGCCACATTTATTTAGAGAACACATTTATTAACATCATATGAAAGACTGGTTACAATGTTCACCTTGGGCCTCTTTTTCAGGATACCCAATATACACTGTGCAGCACAGAGACATATTTCCCCTATAACACCTAAGGAAAAAATACCGATTCTGTTTTCTCCATAGTGTCTGAGTAGGAAAGAAATAAACAGCAGATTTTTTAAACTTTCATTTTGAAAAATGTTCAGACTTACAAAAAAGTTGCAAAGTAGTACCGCATTCCATCTACCCATCACCCTTCATCTCCGAAAGTTACCATCTTATATAACTGCGGCACAATTGTTGAAACCAGGTAAGAGCATTTGGAAAATGCAGAATCTACAAAACTCATTGGATTTTCACCAGTTGTCCCACTAATATCCCACTAATGTCCCTTGGTCCAGTCCAGGCTCACGCATTGTATTTGTTTGTCATAGTTCCTTATTCTCGTCTGATCCGGGACAGTTCCTTAGTATGTCTTTCTTTTTCTTTCATGACCTTGACACTTCTGAAGAGTGCTGCCAGTTATTTTGTAGAATATCCTTTGATTTGGGTTTCCTAGTAAGGAAGCCTCGGAGACGTATTTTTTAGCAACGGTCCTGCAGAAGTGCTGACATGCTCTTCTCAGTGCTCGAGATCAGGGGTAGGTCATGTTGACATGCCTCCTTACTGGTGAGGCAGCCTTTCTTCACTTAATTAAGACGGGGTCCACAGATTCTTCCACTGTTGAAGTCACTATTTTCCCTTTGTAATGAATAAGTATGTTGTGAGGAAATACTTCGAGACTAGGCAAACATCCTGTTTCTCATCATACATTTACCCTTTAGTTATTGCATTCAAGGATGCAAAACAGTGCCAGCCAAATAGTGATTTTCTATTTTCATAATATCTTCTACATTTTTAAATTGAAATTCTACATTATCCCTAGAAAGAAACTTTTTTTTTTTTCAAAGACAACTTTTGTTTGGGGCACTGGAGTAGGTATTTTATACATATGATCTCATTTATGTTTCATGATAATCCTGTGAAGTTGGTAGTATTATTTCTATCTTTTCGATGGGAAAACTTACTGTCAGAAACCCTGACTTATCTTGCCTGGGATGGGGTCTTGGCTTCTGCAAGTTTAAAGTTCCCAGATGACTCTAACGGTCAGCCAGCACTGAGAACCATCATTCCAGGAAGTTTTACATTGCAGTTCTTTCAATACAGGTCGTCAACGGTGAAATTTCTCTAGCAGAAGGAGCCTACATTAGAATTCTGTCTGAGTCGGCATTTCCCAAAGTGTGTTCCTCAAACCACTAATCCCTTAGTTGTTTCATAAAAGAGATAAATGATATTAATAAATCCATATCAGCTGCCTTCCAGCCTTGAAGATCCATAAAGCAGTTGATATAATTTTTAAGAATTAAAAGAAACCCTATAATAATAGATCTTTGAGAAACCCCATAATAAAGAAATATCATATAATTTTATTTCACCTCAAATTTTCTCAAATTATTAAACTTTGGTACAATTTTAATTGTAATAACTATTAATAGCACATAGGACCAGCTCTAGAGCCCAAACTCTGATAAGTGCTGATTTAATTAGCATAACTTTTTGACCAAAAAAGACCTGTGGTGAAGATAAATTTGTAGTTTTGGATTTTATAAATATTCTAATGATTTAATGCTTTACTGTATTTTCTAAACAAATATATATTAATAAATTGATACGATATGTGATTTATTTTTACTTATTTGGCACTTATTTCTCCTAGAGAAGGGATTTGCCCTACATTAACTAAGGCAAAAAATCAACTGCTAAAGTTAGAATTACTGCTGCTGCTGCTAAGCCGCTTCAGTCGTGTCTGACTCTGTGCGACCCCATAGATGGCAGCCCACCAGGCTCCCACCACCCCTGGGATTCTCCAGGCAACACTGGAGTGGGTTGCCATTTCCTTCTCCAATGCATGAAAGTGAAAAGTGAAAGTGAAGACGCTCAGTCGTGTCCGGCTCTTAGCAACCCTATGGACTACAGCTCACCATGCTCCTCTGTCCATGGGATTTTCCAGGCAAGAGTACTGGAGTGGGGTGCCACTGCCTTCTCCAAAAGTTAGAATACACTCATACACAGTAAAAACTCTAAATGGCCTAAACATAAGATATGATACCATAAAATTCTTAGAATAGATCATAGGCAAAGCATTCTCTGACATAAATTGTACCAATGTTTTCTTAGGTCAGTCTCCCAAGGCAATAGAAATAAAAACAAAAATAAATGAATGAGACCTAATCAAATTTACAAGTTTTTGCATGGCAAAATGATAAAGCAAAAAGCCTATAGAATGAGAAAAAATATTTGTAAATGACAAGGACTTCATTTCCAAACAGTTCACACAACTCAACAACAACGAAAAACCAAACAACACAGTCAAAAAATGGGCAGAAGACCCGAATAGACATTTCTCCAAAGAAGAAGTGCAGATGGCCAGGAGACACATGGACACATGAAAAGATGCTCAATATTGTTGATTAGAGAAATGCAATTCAGAACTACAATAAGGTACCACTTCACACAGTTCTGAATAGTCACCATTAAAAAGTCTACAAATAACAAATGCTGGAGAGGGTGTGGAGAAAAGGTACCCCTCCTGTGCTGTTGCTGGAAATGAAAGTTGATGCTGCTGCTATCGAAAATAGTATGGAGGTTCCTCAGAAAACGAAAAATAGAATTACCACGTGATCTAGCAATCCCACTCCTGGGCATATATACAGACAAAACTATAATTCAAGATATATGCACCCCTATGTTCATAGCAGCACTTTTTACAATAGCCAAGACATGGAAGCAACCTGAATGTCCACCCACAGGGGAATGGATACAGAAGATGTGGGGCCTATATATCAGCACAATGGAATACTACTCAGCCACAAAAAATACAAAATAATGCCATCTGCAGTAACGTGGACGCAACTAGAGATTACATACTGTGTGAAGTAAGTCAGAAAGAGAAAGACAGATACATTATGATGTCACTCTTATGTAAAATCTAAAATATGACACAAATGCACCTATCTATAAAACAGATGCAGACTCAAGGACAAATAGGACAGATCTGTGGTTGCCAAGGGAGAGGGGGCTGGGGAGGGGAGGGGTGGCAGATGGGGGTGGCAGATGTAAGCTCTTCTATACAGAGTGGATAGGAAGGTTCTGCTGTACAGCACAGGCTTCCCAGGTGGCCAAGTGCTAAAGAACCCTCCTGCCCTTGCAGCTTAGACCTTAGAGTCGCGGGTTTGATCTCTGAGTCAGGAAGATCCCCTGGAGGAGGACATGGCAACCCACTCCAGTATTCTTGCCTGGAGAATCCCATGGACAGAGGAGCCTGGCCGGCTGCAGTCCAAAGGATTGCACAGACTTGGACATGTCTGAAGAGACTTAGCACTCATGCATGTATGGCAAAGAGAAGTACATTCAATATTCTATGCTGAACCATAGTGGGTAAGAATATTTTAAAAAGAATGTGTATATATCACAGAATCACTTTGCTCTATGGCAGAAATTAACACATTATAAATCAATTATACTTTAATAAAATATTAAAAATACTACTACTGCTCAATTTTTAGAGAAAATTGGATTCTCGGCCTTTCTAAATTCTATTAATTAACTAGCTTACTTATTTACCTAAAAATATCACCTTTATCCACAGCAAAAATTTGAACAGGGCACATAGAAGGTGCTGGGAATGCCCAGATAACTCACCTTTGTCCCTGCCTCTGGGATGCTTTCAGTCTAGTCAGGAAGACAGACTAATGCTTAGATAATAAATAATAACATGTGGTAGCTTTTGCTAAGTCCCAAGGGCATGGAGCAGGCAGTGCCTTCAGGGAGCAATGGCCTGTTTCCCTGCCCTCATCTGAACGCTCTAAACTGAATGCTCTCTTTACCCCTCTTCTCTATGAGAAAGGCACTAGAGGGGTTGGTAAAGGGGTCTTAATTTCCTTGAAACCAAATTACCTTTCTGAAGTAGCAAAATCCCTGTTGTTTCTAATGGACCATGACTTTGAACAGTTCGTCAGATACCTGGTAAATGTCCTGCTGTTATTACCTGTTAGGCATGCTTGCCCTTATTCTGAAGAGCTTGTCCCTACTGGAAGGACAGACAGGCAAAGAGGTGCTGGTCACCAAAGGCAGTTTTGATCTTGAAACCAAGATTCAGACTTGCTTATTAGGGACAATCTAATGTAGGACATAAAATGCTTATTAAATTTCAGCTTATCCACTTTAGATTTAAATGAATGGTCAGTTAAATTTCTGGAGACATCTATTGTGAAGTGCGCTCTCTTAATCTTGTAGAGGCAGAAAGGTATTGCCCTAAGTAATTTAATATAACTTCCTTTCACCTCTGATTTTAATGGCTTATAAAACTGTATCACATGGTCTAAATCACTGTTTCTCATCTCATGCATCTGTACTTGGGGGCCATATTTTGCTATAAGTGTCTTTGTGATGCCCTCATTGACTCCGTATTTGTTGTCAGCTGTGTTTCTCTTTGACAGCAAGATGCAATAATTCTAAAAACCTTCATACTAATACATTTCTTTTGCTGTTACACTGAGGATATTAAATGTTGTCTTTCCTCTTAGACTCTATATCTGCTGCTTTTTCTGTTAGAACCTAGTCAATTCTAATTATAATAAGGGATATGTTTACATCTTCACATATCACACATTTTTGTCTTAATTCACCTAAGAGAAAGAAATAAAAATATCTAACGCCTAAGGAAGTAAGAACTAACTTTTTCACCCAGTCAGTAATACTGACAAAGACCACTGAGGTCAATTATTATTATTATTATTATTGCATTTAAGGCAAAATAAGTTTTAATGATATGGTTAACTCATTTGCTTTAATTAATCTGATAAAAATGATTAGAGTCACCAATCCTTCATACTTCCTCCAAGTAAAGAAAGTTAATTGTTCTCTTAAAGGTGTTGGGTACTACTTAAAAGAAACCTTTTATGTTACCCTAAGACCATAATCATTAAGCCTTATGATAACATAAGATATAGTGATGTGCATTTATGTAAGTTCATACACCATATATAAATTCATCAAAGTTCATACACCAGAGAATTCATTAGGTCAGCTTTTTAAATCACTGCTTTCAAGAATGCCCAGTATCTTTCTATATTTATAAAATTGCTTACAAAAATTAAACTTGTCTTAAAATCTAAGCAAATTTGTTTAAAAATAATTATTGTAAAGATTTATTAATGATATCAATGTATTTGGCAAAGTTAGACAGGGAAACTCGAAAGATTAAAAAGCAGCTTTGAAAAAGATTCTCATATAATTATGGTAAATGCATACAGAACTTTTGAAATTAGAACTTTGTACTTTTAAATAAAATGACAAGCTAATTGCTTGTTCTTAATAATATATATCATGGTTCGGAACCACTATATCTGTGAAGTTTAGTAAGCTTGAATTGAGGTGGAACTCAGGTACACTTATGGCTAATTTATGTCAATGTATGGCAAAATGAGTACAGTATTGTAAAGCAAAACAAACTAAAAAAATAAAAATAAAAATCAATAACAACAACAAAAAAATATCTATTTAGACAAGCGCCAGTTAGCAAAGTCAGTCCAGGACCTATTGCAGGAGAACACAAGAAAAAAAGAAGGAGTGTAATCCAGGATATTCATAAATTTATCACTGATATATACATTAGAAACTAATGCTGTGTTTAGTAAGCACATGCATAACTTTTTTAAGAGGTGTTTTTTTTTTGACTGAACAATATATTATTTTTAAACCACCATATAAGAAAACAAAAGTCATTACAGATTCTGAAAATAAACTGGACAGATTAGAGAGTGGCATGAATGAAAAAGTCAGTGATTGCTCGTGAGATTGTGAAAGATTATTTTTCATATTTAGAGTTTTTGTTTCATGCAAAGATGGGCACAATGAAGACAGAAATGGCAAAGATCTAACAGAAGCAGAAGAGATTAAGAAGAGGTGGCAAGAGTACACAGAAGAACTATATTAAAGAGGTCTTAGTAATCTGGATAACCATGATGATGTGGTCACTCACCTAAAATCAGACATCCTGGAGTGTGAAGTCAAGTCAGCAGTAGAAAGCGTTCTACAAACAAAGCTAGTGGAGGTAATGGAATTCCAGCTGAGCTATTTCAAATCCTAAAAGATGATGCTGTTAAAGTGCTGCATTCAATACACCAGCAAATTTGGAAAACTCAGCAGTGGCCACTGGACTGGAAAGGTCAGTTTTAATACCAATCCCAGAGAAAGCCAATGCCAAAGAATGTTCAAATTACCTTACAATTGTACTCATTTCACATGCTAGCAAAATTATGCTCAAAATTCTACAAGCTAGGCTTCAGCAGAACCAAGAACTTCCAGATGAATAAGCTGGATTTAGAAAAGGCAGAGGAAATGAAGATCGAATTGCCAACATTCGCTGGATCATAGGAAAAGCAAGGGAATTCCTAAAAGCGTCTACTTCTGCTTCATTGACTAAGGTAAAGCATTTGACTGAGTAGATCACAGAAAACTGTGGAAATTTCTTAGAGATTGGAATACCAGACCACTTTACCTGCCTCCTGAGAAATCTGTATGCAGAACAAGAAGCAATAGTTAGAATTGGACATGGAACATTGGACTGGTTCAAAAGTGGGAAAGAAGTACGTCAAGGCTGTATATTGTCACCATGTTTATTTAACTAGTATGCAGAGTACCTCATGAAATGCTGGGCTAGATGACTCACAAGATGAAGTCAAGATTGCTGGGAAAAATATCAACAACCTCAGATATGCAGATGATATCACTTTGATGGCAGAAAGTGAAGAGGAACTAAAGAGCCTCTTGACGAAGGTGAAAGAGGAGAGGGAAAAGGCTGGCTTAACTCAACATTCAAAAACGAAGATCATGGCGTCCACTCTCATCACTTCATGGCAAATAGATGGGGAAAAAGTGAAAACAGTCTCAGGTTTCACTTTCTTTGGCTCCAAAATCACTGCAGTTGGTGACTGCAGTCACGAAATTGAAAGATGCTGTTCGTTGGAAGAAAAGCTATGACAAACATAGACAGTGTAGTAAAAAGCAGAGACATCACTTTGCTGACAAAGGTCTGTATAGTCAAAGCTATGGTTTTTCCAGTAGTCGTGTATGGATGTGAGAGTTGGACTATAAAGAAAGCTGAACGCCAAATAACTGATGATTTCAAACTGTCATGCTGGAGAAGACTCTTGAATGGCCCTTGCACAGCAAGGAGATCAACCAGTCAATCTGAAAGGAAATCAACTTTGAATATTCATTGGAAGGACTGATGCTAAAGCTGAAGCTCCAATACTTTGGCCACCTGATGCGAAGAGCTGGTTCATTGGAAAAGACCCTGATGTTGGGAAAGATTGAGGGCAAGAGGAGAAAGGAGTGACAAAGGGTGAGAAGTCTGGATGGCATCACTGACTCAATGGAGATGAATTTGAGCAAACTCGGAGATAATGAAGGACAGGGAGGCCCGGTGTGCTGCAGTTCATGGGGTTACAAAGAGTAGGACACAACTTAGTGACTGAACAACAACAATGTGCTATTTGGTGGTATGTGATTAAGAAGCCAGGCTGCCAGGCAGCCACTTTAAAGCCTGTAAGTCTATACCAGTGCTACAGGACTGCAAAGGTATGTCTCCCTGCCATCATCCTGAGGTGTCCCCTGGGCAGCAACCCCCCAAACTGGGGCTCCAGATGAGCATATGTGCTTCCATCTGGGAGATACCCGCAAGCTACCTTGAGGCAGTGGGAGGGCGCAGAGATGCTCTGCCCTAGCCTACCTGCCCCGAGAGAACGTCCGCGTCCACAGGGTCTTACAGGTGGCCCTGTCCTTCCATTCAAAGCTCCAGGACCAGCAAAGAGGCCACTCAGACAGAGAGCCTCATGCAGGACTCGGGTGAAGCACCTTAGATCACCGCCTGTGCACTGCCCCAGGTGGCTACCAACCAAGAACCATCTCGCAGACTGCCACATTGCCCTGGGATCCAGGCATGCAAGCCTGGCTGCCTATCAGAGCCAGGCAATCAAGGAGTGGCCCCTGGACAGCAGCTGCAAAGACTGGGAGCCAGATGCCTATAAAAGTTCCACTGGGGGAATCCCAGGGTCCAGAGGTGGTGGGCAGAGAGCCAAGACAGTGTCCACCAGACCCCTAACTTCCCCCCTCAGAGTGCCAGCAGTCCCCAAATACCTGTCAGATCAGATGCCTGCCCCCAGGCCAGCTCCAAGACCAGCATATGGGCCTCTCTCTCACAAAGTCCAAGCACCCTGTCTCTGCCCTACACCCTGAGCTTTCAGGCTGGTGCATCCCAGGACAGGAACCCTTTAAGAGCCCACCTCCCTCACATAGCCTCGTGGGGCTTGTGGACAGAGCCCTTCTGGTTTTCAAAGCTAGATGTCTTGGCAGCCCATCTCTTAGATCTTAAAAGTAGAGGCTTCCCACTGTGAAGTTTAAACCTTTTGTTCCTCAGTGAGAAGCCATCTCTTCAGGTCTATGATTCTTTAGGAGACTGCAGTCTCCTGGAGACAATCACCAATAACCTATCACCCAGGTTTCATGGCTTGTTCTTTCATGGTTGATCAATGAATCATAAAGAACAACAGATGCACTTGGGTCATAAGTATGATTCATTTGATGAAAGAGGGAAAAGATAGCATTTGGTCAAAACAAATGTTTTCTCCACAGACACAAAGAAACAATCAGAATAGTTATTATATTCTAAATGTCATAATTTCATAAGGTTTAAAGTAAGGCTGCAACGTCAGTTGGCTGAAAATGGAAAGTCTGGCTTTTTCAAAGCAAACAGTGCACTCACTCTAAATGTAATATATTAATTAGAGAATGAACGAAATTGATCAAAATTCTTTTTCTAAAAGGAAACCATTGTAGTCACTGCCCACAAAGAAAAAGAGCACTATGCCTTGCAAGTAGAAATGCTAGTGTGTATCAGAAATAAATAATCTGCTGTTTTAAAACATAATACAATGTTGAATTAGAAATTATAGGATCTGACTTCTAATTTTGACTCTGCTACAAGCTAGCTCAGCCAAGCACAGCCATCTCTAGAGTCAATTCAGTCCTCAGAAATCATGTGTACATGCTAAGTCGCTTCAGTTGTGTCCAACTTTGAATGACCCTAGGGACTGCAGCCCACCAGGCTTCTCTGTCCATGGGTTCTCCAGGCAGGAACACTGGAGTGGGTGCCATGCCCTCCCCCAGGGGATCTTCCCAACCAGGGATCGAACCCAGGTCTCTTATGTCTCCTGCATCAGCAGGCGGGTTCTTTATCACCAGCTCCACCTGGGAAGCCCCTCAGAGATCATAGTAGCTATTATTTACTGAGCCCTCACTAGATACCAGACACTGTTTTTAGGGTGTACAATTTCCATTAATCCTTACCAAAATCTCAAGAGGGAAGTTCTGATGCTGTTGCTGTTTTATAGATGAAAAAGCTAAGGCACAGACAGGCTAAGTAAATTGTGTGTTCATGAAGCAATATTTGATCACAGTTACTTTCTACCAGGCTGCATTCTACAGCCTGGTTTTGATCTTTTGATTCCCAGCTCACAGATTTAGATCACAAATCGTGGGGTGTTAACATTCTCCTCACCAAGCATTGGGAAGATCCCCAGGAGAAGGGAACGGCTACCCACTCCAGTATTCTTGCCTGGAGAATTCCACGGACAGAGGAGCTTGCCAGGCTACAGTCCATAGGATCTCAAAGAGTCAGACACAACTAAGTGACCTACACACACCAGGCATTTGTTGTTTGTTGTTCAGTCGCTCAGTCGTGCCCGACTCTCTGTGACCCCATGGACTGCGGCATACCAGGTTCCCCTGTCCTTTGCGATGTCTCAGAGTGTGCTCAAATTTGTTCATGTCCATTGAGTCAGGGATACCATTTGACCGTCTCATCNCACACCAGGCATTTGTTGTTTGTTGTTCAGTCGCTCAGTCGTGCCCGACTCTCTGTGACCCCATGGACTGCGGCATACCAGGTTCCCCTGTCCTTTGCGATGTCTCAGAGTGTGCTCAAATTTGTTCATGTCCATTGAGTCAGGGATACCATTTGACCGTCTCATCCTCTGCTGCCCTCTTCTTTGCCTTCAATAGTCCCTAGCATCAGGGTCTTTTCCAATGAGTCGGCTCCAGGCATTTGCACTCCCTTCCGGTCTGATCCTAGCCTATTTCCTCACCTTATTCCTCACTCCCCTTTTGCCCCAACCCTCCCTTCAGTCAAAAGGCTCTTCCCACCTGGCTTGGGAAGCGTCACCTGCATTGGCCCTCCACACCTTCGAGCTCTTGGACCTCCCCAGCTGTAAAGGGCTCTCCAGCCTTGTTCCTCTTTTGCTTCCTCCTATCCTTCAAGTCCCACTACCTCAGGAAGTGAGCACAGCAGGAAGAGCATGGGAGGGAGTTATGAGAATGCAGCCCACCCTGCCTTTGTCACAACGTCTGTGTGGGAACTAGGAAATGTCATCTAATCTCTCTGGGCTCCAATTTCTTGATCATCTGAGTGCTGGACTCCTGAAATTTGCAAACGTACCAACTAATATTCCTTTAAGCAGTAAACCTCCCTTCCTCGAATTCATTCTTTTTTTATGTTATATTTTGTATTGTGGCAAAATACACATAACATAAAACTTGCCATTTTAACAGTTTTTAGATGTACAAGTCAATGCCAACACTGGATTTTTTTAATTGAAGTATAGTTGATTCATGATATTGTGTTAGTCTCATGTGTACAACAAAATGATTCGGGTTTTCTTCCGATTATATTCCATTATAGGTTATTATAATGGAATGTTGAATATAATTCTGTTGTTGGATATAATTCAGATGTTGCATATAATTATATAATTCTGTGCTACACAGTAGGTCTTTGTTTATCTATTTTATATCTAGTAGCTTGTATTTCTAATTCACTCTTTAAGTCACTGATTCTCAACCCAACAAACACAGCGTTGCCCTGCTTGAAACTGAGACAGGTGACCTGAAGCCAGCTTTCCTTTCTCTCCACAGTTTCTGCAGCACCAGTGGGATCTGAGGCAGGAGACGCCAGACTAACTTTAGTCATTCATGCACAGCCTTCCCCATTTTTTATCATTTTAGCATAATTCATCTTCTATCGTGTATTTACAAGTGCTTTAAATCAACCCAGCATTTTTTCTTAAATAAGTTTATTTTAAAGGGAAACTTTGTAACACCATTGCAAACAGAAAAACAGTATCACCTTCTGTAATTAGAAGGTAACATACATAAACATCACATATAATATTTATTATATATATGTATACTTACATATATATTAATATACTCAGTATATCTATACATATGTATATATATATATATATATATACACACACACACCCCATACAGATATACACAGAGACTCATATACATACTTTGAAAGCAAACCAACATTATTACATTAACTTCTAGCCAACATCCACCCACCACAGCCTGCAGCCCACTTTCTCTTTGTGTTAACAGCTTGGAGCCCCATACCTAGGGGCTATCCCACTGAGGGGTGAGGGCCTGGGGTACTTATACACCAGGTCCTGCCAGTTGTTGATTCTGGGCTGGTGCTGCTTCTGGGTGGTGTGTATTCCCTGGCATATCTGACTTCCCTCAGTTATGATAAAAGCTCCCAGGCAAAGAGACGCAGAGACTGGCTGCTGGGGATCTGCTTGATCATGAGGAAGTGGTGAGTCCGGGGAGCTGGGAGGAACCTGGTCCCCACAGCATCTCCAGCAGCGCCATCTCCCCTTCAGTACAACGGAGAGGGGCTGCCTTCCGTGATGGCTCAGGGCTCTGCTGATGTTCAAGGGCCTCCACTGTCATGACGTGGTTCTCATCCATAAAGAACTGAGAACCCTTTGCTTTCGTTCCTGACTCCTTTCCTCTAATAAAATATCTGTTCTTGGTGTGGGGTTATTTATACCACAAGATAATAGTTTTTCTGAAAAACCAGCATTCTTCTCCAGGTAATCTGAAAAACAGTCGTCACTGTACTTTGGAATGTGAAAAAGTCATGGGACCATTAATTCAGCTTAAGTAAATGAATGATTTCTCTTTGAATGTCTGCCTCATTCACCCATGAAATCCTAGACAACTCCCAGAAAGCTGTGGCCCAGAACACTTCAATCCCACTCGGAAGACTATTTATAAGGATGCCCCGTGTGCAGTAGTCTTTAACAGCTTTCCCCTCCTTCTCGAATGTTCTCTAGCAGAGATGTCATTTATGCAATTCAGAGAAAGGCGTCTCAACAGGATGAGTCAGCAGCCAGTCCTCTGACGCAGCCTCTGCGATCTAGTTAAAAATAGGAAAAGAGGATGTTTTGCATAAGTCATCACCATTGTGCAGTATGGGAGAACTGGCCACTTTTTTTTTTTTTTTGGTTTCCACATCCTGTTACTTCATCTAAAAATAGATGAAAAGTCTGTCCCTGAACCTTTGGACAAGACCTTAGCTTCTGTGACCTAGGTTCTCTGGTCCTCCCCGTCCCTCGGTTCCTTTGTAGGTTTCCCTTCACCTCTGCCATTAACAAACCCAGCTCTGGCCTTGAGCTTGGGCAGGCTCAAGGACGCTGCCTTTCCTCCCTTCCTAGGGCTGGCAAACTCCACGGTGGGCAGAGACCAGGTAGAGAATACGTGGGAAGCCGACCAGGTGGAGAAGCACGCCAGTGGGTGCCCACCTCATCCAAATAAGGGGCAGCTCTTCCTTCTTTGTCCCAGGTCAGCTGACTTGCCCAGATCTGCTGGACACACAGAGCTTAGGGAAGCTCACTATTATTTTAAAGCCTTTAAAAACTTTAAAATTAATTTTTTTTGGAGTACAGTTGCTTTACAATGTTGTGTTCAGTTCTCCTGTTCAGTAAAATGAATCAACTGTACATATACATACATTCGCTCTGTTTAGAATCTCTTTCCCATTTAGGGAGTTACCCCTTGTATGGTATGTACAGTATGCAGAACCAACACTTTTAAAGATATTTCTTACTGGGTCATAGCTTAGGTACACATTTAGGATAAACTTTACATTATCCTCTGATGCACTCTACTGCTAAATTAAGATATGAAGAGGTTAGGAGAAATTAGAATTGAAATCTTTTCCTTTTTTTATTGAAGTATAGCTGATTTATAATGCTGTGTTAATTTTGGGCATAAAGCATAGTGATTCATATATATATATATATATATTCTTTTCCCATGTCAGTTATTGCAAAATAACTTGTGCCAAACAGTAGGTCCTTCAGAACTGAATTTTTGATGTACAGCCAGAGGAAAGTTGCTCTGTGGAACTTGGAATTGTGTCTTAGCCACAATAAATGGTCTGCTACATAGAGGCTCATTGGGAGTTGAGGGAAAGCTCTAGATGGAAGAGCCCAGCAATCCACTGAGCTGAGGGACCTTATAAGANTTCAGAACTGAATTTTTGATGTACAGCCAGAGGAAAGTTGCTCTGTGGAACTTGGAATTGTGTCTTAGCCACAATAAATGGTCTGCTACATAGAGGCTCATTGGGAGTTGAGGGAAAGCTCTAGATGGAAGAGCCCAGAAATCCACTGAGCTGAGGGACCTTATAAGAGAGAGACCCAACGGTAGCGATCCATCTGGTGTCTTATAGGAAGGCAAGGAGTGGTGAAAGGCCCCAAGCGAGGAACAGGACGAGCTGCTGGACCAAGGACAAGCTCACCCACGCTGGCAACATGTGGCAGGTTGTGGCAGACAGTTCTCCTTGCAGATGTAAAAATCCACCTTGGAAAAGAAAAGATCATGTGATCCTGAACCACCATTAGTAGACCTCCTCTGAGTGTTTCTTAACATAGGTGACAGCTGAGAAAGAGACTGAGGTTGAGACATGTGTTACGAGGGGACCAAGATGGATTCTAAGAACAGATTGGCTAGATCCATCTTCATTAAAGTGATGAAACCAGGTCGGGAGCCTTAAGACACAAATGGGCCAGTCTAATAAAAAATGACATGATAAAATGAAATTAAATGTGCTCTGTGAGTGGATAAGAATCCGCTTGCCAGTGCAGGGGACATGGGTTCAATCTCTGGTCCAGGAAAATTCCACATGCTGGGGTGGGTGTGGGGAGGGAACTAAGCCCCCAAGCCTCAACTCTTAAAGCCCACACACCTAGAACCCATGCTCCACGACAAGAGAAGCCAATGTAACAAGAAGCTGGAGCACTGCAACTAGAGAAGCCTGCACACAGCAACAAAGACCCAGCACGGCCAAAAATAAGTAGAAGTAGTCTTAGACTCAAAAAATAAATACAGAAATTTTTTTAAAATGGACCTTCTCAGGCACAAAAGGAAAAAACATTATGTGCACTGGGACTCTTGTGCCTCCTTTTCCTTGGAACGGTGTTCAGATTTTCATCAGTGCCAAGGGTGAGGTCGCTGCGGTCTGCCCATGGCAGTGACCAGCAGGAGGTAGAGTCTGCCGATGTAGGTGAGAGTTTGAGAGCCANCCTTCTCAGGCACAAAAGGAAAAAACATTATGTGCACTGGGACTCTTGTGCCTCCTTTTCCTTGGAACGGTGTTCAGATTTTCATCAGTGCCAAGGGTGAGGTCGCTGCGGTCTGCCCATGGCAGTGACCAGCAGGAGGTAGAGTCTGCCGATGTAGGTGAGAGTTTGAGAGCCATATGTTACTTCAGGAGCCAACTGCTTTTCCTGGAGACTCTTTCCAGGGCTTTACAATACACGTGGAGAAAAAAAGTTTTGAAAGGAATCAATGAACATGTCTGGCTGACAAGGGAACTTGTTTCTTGGCAAAGAAGTTGTCGAGAAAATTTTTATTTCTAGTTGGAAAAAAGAAATCATGCCATAATGTGTTTAAATGCAATTTTTAAAGTTAATTTTCTGAGAAGACAATGTTCCCTTAATGTAAGACATTCTATATCAGGACAGGATGTAAACACACTGGGAACTGCCAGGGTTAGACATCTGAAAAAGATAAGGTAATGCTTGGTAATGAGAGGCAGGGTGAGTGTGGCATAGTGAAGAGCCGGTTGCCATGGAAACAAGCCACTGAGTGGAACGTGGCCATTGAGCACACACACCGCGTGAAGGGAAGGGGAGGAGACAGGCTAGGTGGTCAGGAGTTCTCGGGAGGGTTCACAAGGGTGGTTCCACATGAACTATGTGGCGCCAGGAGAGCCAGAGGCTGCCCAAAGCCACCAGAGAGGGGGATTAAATTCATGGCTTGTTGGGTATTTTGAACTTGGCTTTACTCATTTGTCTTTCATTCGTTGGCTCATTGCAACAGACATTGATCAAGTGCCTTCTGAATGCCAGGCACTATGCTGGGCGAGTGAGGCTACAGAGAGGAAGGAGACGTGGTTCCAAGTCACAAGGAGCCTGCGGTCTCTGGATGAGCAAGACCTAAACACTGGCCTCATGTCCTGTTCCTGGGAATCCAGCCTCTCTGTGCCTGGCAGCTCTGGTCCTAATCCAGGGTGTCTACCAAGCTTCCTTCCAGATCCAGTAGCATCCTTGCCACCCTGCCTAGGATTCCAGCTCCTTCTGAACTGATCTTCTTGGCTTCCAACTCCGTCCTTAAGTCAGATCTTTGTACTTCCTGGCAGCCTTCTGGGCTCAGATATCCACATGCTTGTCCTAACCTCCTCCCTCCCATGGCCTCCTGCTGAGCTTTCTCAGAACTGCCTGCAGCGTTCAACTCATTTCACTGTCCTGATCCTCCCAGCTCAGTACATCTTCTCCCTGAGTTCTTGAATGCCGTCCTAGCCTCCACTTGTCATGCCTCTTTTGGGATCTGACTTTTGTATTTAGGGGTGGTACAATGACTCATAGTAAAGCTCACATTATAAGCTCTTCCCGAACCCCAACTGCTCTGCATATCAGTGAACTATACCTCTAGCTTCCTCCAGTGGGACCCAGCAACACCTCTTCCTTCTCTGTGCCCTGTTAAACTTGTTCAGTTCTCAGTTATTTTCTTCCTTTCTAAGCACCCTCCCCTCAAAAGTGCACTTCTGCTATGACAGTGATCTCACCAGTTTATTTTTAAGTCTCCCATGGCCTTTACAATCTCTCTCATTCTGAGTCTTTTTTTTTTTTTTTTTTTTACTACAAACCAACTTTCAGAATTGGTTTGTAGCTCAGATGGTAAAGAGCACGTCTGTAATGCAGGAGACCGGGTTCAATCCCTGGTTGGGAAGATCCTCTGGAGAAGGAAAAGGTAACTCACTCTAGTATTCTTGCCTAGAGAATCCTATGGACAGAGGAGCCTGGCCAGATACAGTCTATGAGGTCACAAAAAATCGGACATGACTGAGGGACTAACACTTTCCCTTTTTAATTTCTAGGATAACTGACTTTTTGGTCCTGAAATTGAGTTTATAATCATATTATACTCATTACAGTTATACTATTTTATTGTCCACAAGCTTCACTCAGTTCAACACAATAAAGTAAGCAGGGAAGATATTGCCATTTCCATTTTATGGATCAAGAAATTGAGATTCAAAGAGACTTGCCCCAGACCGCACACTGTGATGAAAGCTGTCCTTTTACCCCAAATCCTGGGCTCCTTGTCCATGTCATGTGCCCTCTGGTGCACGAGGCACAACTTTCGGGACTCTGAGTCTTTGCCTTCACCACCCCCACCCCACACAAATTATTCTAAGAATCTTTCCTTTTTAGTGTTAAACCATTGTCCTCCAACGAATTTCAATAAAGAGAAATACCTTCAATTTTTCCTCTTTAATTAGATCTGCGACATAAAGGTAGATTCTAAGATTCAGAAACCTTCATTTTTCTTTTGTTGCCTATAAGGTGGAGGAGGAGGAGAAAACAACAAGAAAATCCTTTCTTTTGACAACTCCCTCAAAATCCCAGCACTACTGGCGTAGTATCCGCTCCTTAGAGTCTTAGTAATTTTTTTGACTCCTTTCCCCATAGCATTTTCATTATAAGCTCGCTGAGGGCTGTGTCTACATCTTCTTAACGCACTGTAAACCTCTCTCCCTCTCAGCAGACCTACACCCAGTAAATATTGATTGAAGGGGGCGCAGTGTGTTCTTTTAGAAAAGAGAAAGCAAGCGGTCTTGTTACTAAAATTCCCCAGACGAGAGAATGCTTTACGGCGAGTTGACAGCGAGCTGGCCATAAGGTGTAAAGCGACTCAGAGAATTGTAAACCACTTAAGAAAAGAACACAGGCCCTGAGAGAAGGGGGAGTGGAGAATAAATCATTCCCAAATGTCTGTCTGCAAAGCTGCGAGTGGAGCTTGGACAGCTCCCAGGGTGCTGATGGGAGGAAATGCCCCTGGGGTGGGGGTGGGGGTGGGCACTCACTCAGCCCTGTGTACCTGGTCAAGATGCAGACTTGACCATCAGAGTCTCACTAGGTGATGAATAGGATGGGCATAAACACGAGGTGTGGGGGCATTCCAATGATGGTCTAGACACCTAACAGTGATGCTGAAAACTCTTCATCTGTGAACCTGGACCTAATCAAATCTTAGAAAGTAATAGCGTTATTGTTGGCCAGGCAAAGGGAAACACAATGGTCTCATGCCTCAAAAACTGTGTGTTCCAACCCAGGAGGATTTGGTGTGGAGTTTTATAGCGATGGTTCAAGGGTGGAGTTGCTGATAAGGATCAGGGTGTGTGCAGGGCCTACACTCCTTGAATCTGGCTCGGGTGGTCTTCTCCCTTGTCGCGGCATCCCCTCCCTTCCCCGATTAGCAACAGTTCCAATCTGCCCTTTGCAACTCAAGGAAGGTCATGGGGGCTGGAATCTATCCCCTATAAACAAGAAACGGGGGGCACATCAGGGCTTCTATGCCCAGGAACCCTAGAGGGTCCTGCATGGTTTCAATAAGGGCCTAATGAATATTACATTAACGGTCAATTGAGCATGTTTCTAGAAATCATTAAAGGAAATGCCAAAGGTTCTGTGTTCTTGTGGAGACTACAGCCTATTCTAAGATTCAGAGCAATGCTTGAAAAAGCCCCGTTAAAGATTCCTAACTCCAACAGTTTGTTATGGAAACCTCCGTTGGCTCATAGAGCCACAATGGCCTGTCCCCAGTGAACCTCCATGGCTGATGGCCCTGGATGAGCGGACCTCTGATCTTGCCATACTGTTCCTTTTCCTAGAACATACTTCTTTTTCTCCTCTGCCAAGTGTGACTGTCTTCATCAACAGGATTTAAAATCCTTTCTTTCAGCAAATCTTTCCAAACTCAGACATTTTCCTTTAAATTGTCTCAGCCACAGTACTTTAATTTTTGTTCACCAAGCCCATTGTGAAGGTCTGCCTTGAGTAAAACATTGTACTGGTGTTGCTGGGGGCACGAGCTGTTAAGAAACCGTCCCTGCCCTTGAAGAACTTACAATTACAATGCAGTTGCAAATACTTTGAACAATAAATATAACAGATTATTGTATAGGCTAAATTAAAAAGTGGGCAAATATATTTCACAACTGGTCATTTTTAATTTTATAAACTTCCCTAATATCCTACGGACAGCTCCTGAGATAAATGCCTTCCTGAGCCCTGAATACAAATAATGGTTTGCTATGCTGTTCATCTCCATTTGTGAATTATTTCTCTTTTCTTCCTCCATCACCATCATCTTCTTTGTCTTCTTTTCCTGAGACAAATTCATTGAGCACTCCTTTGTGCTACTCACGGTACATTTGAGGGACAGTGGCAGCCAAAACTGAGGGATTTGGGGGGACTTCCCTGGTGGTCCAGTAGCTAGGACTCTGAGTTCCCAACGCAGGGAGCCCAGGTTGGATCCCTGGTCAGTGAAATAGACCCATGTGCTACAACTGAAATCCCACATGCTGCAACTGTAAGAATGTGTTTTTTTTTTTAGTATAAGAGACTTTCCAAACTGCCCCAGGGTTATCTCGGACTCACGGAAACATGGCCTGTTTATCCCTGATTCATGAAAATATGACCTATAAAACTTCCTTGGGACTTTCCAGAAGAGCTGTTGTTTTGAGAAACTGCCCGCCACAGGGGCGCCACCGGGTCAACAGTTGTAACCTGTTATCAATGGACCAATCCTCGAAAAGGTCAACACCTGTAACCAATCAAACTGTTTCCCCTTGCCCGCGCCCGTTTGTGGTTTTTGTGCTTAAAAGCTACCAGCACTCGGGGTTCGCTCCTTGCTTAAGGAGACGGAACCCAGGCGCGCAGGTATAATAAAATCCTCTTGCTGTTTGCATCGAAACCTGGTCTCGGTGGTCCTTGGGGCGACGGATACACGGCGAGGAACCGTTAAGGTTCAACACAACTAAGACAAGCTTGGCCAAATAAATAAATATTAAAAAACAACAAACAAAAAACCGAGGGGTTTGGTTTGTGATCTATAAGCAGTAGGTGTTTAATAGTAAATGATAGACCCACTGCCTTTTTCTTTCTTTTAACATGTCCACAGATACTGTCCAAAAAGAAGGAAAGGGAGAAAGTGGGCTTGATACAAAGAAATCTAATTAACCTATTTGTGCTTTCAGGGGGGTTCAACAGCAGGTAAACAGGAAACAAGGCAAATAAAAGAGCAAAAACAGGTGGGGGGAGGGGCAATGAGGACAGAAGTCGCCTTCCTTATCATCTCAATTAGTCCCTTCAAAACTCTGTGGGAGAGGGAGTGGGTGGGAGGATTTGGGAATATGGCATTGTAACATGTATGTTATCATAAGGGAAACGGATTGCTGGTCTAGGTTCGATACAGAAGGCTTGG
This sequence comes from Neotragus moschatus, assembly GCA_006410615.1. Lineage (NCBI taxonomy): Eukaryota > Metazoa > Chordata > Mammalia > Artiodactyla > Bovidae > Neotragus > Neotragus moschatus. Next base: position 882,174 of record SJYA01002044.1, read on the forward strand.
GACTGATGGGCGGGGATGATCTGGAGGGATGGTGTGGGAAGGAGGGGGGTCCGGATTGGGAACTCAGGTACACTTATGGCTGATTTATGTCAATGTATGGCAAAATGAGTACAGTATTGTAAAGCAAAACAAACTAAAAAAAAAAAAAGCACCCCAAGTGAGGAAGTGTTATTAACTGTTCCCGATTACCAATTGGAAAACAGACTCAGGAAGGTCAAGTATCTAGATTGCCTGGTTCAAATCCAGCCTCTGTGACTTTAAAGCCAGTGGCAGGCCCACAACCTCTCCCCCACAGGACACCTCCTCCTCTAAGGTGGACAGGCAGAGGGGGNATTATACTCATTACAGTTATACTATTTTATTGTCCACAAGCTTCACTCAGTTCAACACAATAAAGTAAGCAGGGAAGATATTGCCATTTCCATTTTATGGATCAAGAAATTGAGATTCAAAGAGACTTGCCCCAGACCGCACACTGTGATGAAAGCTGTCCTTTTACCCCAAATCCTGGGCTCCTTGTCCATGTCATGTGCCCTCTGGTGCACGAGGCACAACTTTCGGGACTCTGAGTCTTTGCCTTCACCACCCCCACCCCACACAAATTATTCTAAGAATCTTTCCTTTTTAGTGTTAAACCATTGTCCTCCAACGAATTTCAATAAAGAGAAATACCTTCAATTTTTCCTCTTTAATTAGATCTGCGACATAAAGGTAGATTCTAAGATTCAGAAACCTTCATTTTTCTTTTGTTGCCTATAAGGTGGAGGAGGAGGAGAAAACAACAAGAAAATCCTTTCTTTTGACAACTCCCTCAAAATCCCAGCACTACTGGCGTAGTATCCGCTCCTTAGAGTCTTAGTAATTTTTTTGACTCCTTTCCCCATAGCATTTTCATTATAAGCTCGCTGAGGGCTGTGTCTACATCTTCTTAACGCACTGTAAACCTCTCTCCCTCTCAGCAGACCTACACCCAGTAAATATTGATTGAAGGGGGCGCAGTGTGTTCTTTTAGAAAAGAGAAAGCAAGCGGTCTTGTTACTAAAATTCCCCAGACGAGAGAATGCTTTACGGCGAGTTGACAGCGAGCTGGCCATAAGGTGTAAAGCGACTCAGAGAATTGTAAACCACTTAAGAAAAGAACACAGGCCCTGAGAGAAGGGGGAGTGGAGAATAAATCATTCCCAAATGTCTGTCTGCAAAGCTGCGAGTGGAGCTTGGACAGCTCCCAGGGTGCTGATGGGAGGAAATGCCCCTGGGGTGGGGGTGGGGGTGGGCACTCACTCAGCCCTGTGTACCTGGTCAAGATGCAGACTTGACCATCAGAGTCTCACTAGGTGATGAATAGGATGGGCATAAACACGAGGTGTGGGGGCATTCCAATGATGGTCTAGACACCTAACAGTGATGCTGAAAACTCTTCATCTGTGAACCTGGACCTAATCAAATCTTAGAAAGTAATAGCGTTATTGTTGGCCAGGCAAAGGGAAACACAATGGTCTCATGCCTCAAAAACTGTGTGTTCCGACCCAGGAGGATTTGGTGTGGAGTTTTATAGCGATGGTTCAAGGGTGGAGTTGCTGATAAGGATCAGGGTGTGTGCAGGGCCTACACTCCTTGAATCTGGCTCGGGTGGTCTTCTCCCTTGTCGCGGCATCCCCTCCCTTCCCCGATTAGCAACAGTTCCAATCTGCCCTTTGCAACTCAAGGAAGGTCATGGGGGCTGGAATCTATCCCCTATAAACAAGAAACGGGGGGCACAGAAGGGCTTCTATGCCCAGGAACCCTAGAGGGTCCTGCATGGTTTCAATAAGGGCCTAATGAATATTACATTAACGGTCAATTGAGCATGTTTCTAGAAATCATTAAAGGAAATGCCAAAGGTTCTGTGTTCTTGTGGAGACTACAGCCTATTCTAAGATTCAGAGCAATGCTTGAAAAAGCCCCGTTAAAGATTCCTAACTCCAACAGTTTGTTATGGAAACCTCCGTTGGCTCATAGAGCCACAATGGCCTGTCCCCAGTGAACCTCCATGGCTGATGGCCCTGGATGAGCGGACCTCTGATCTTGCCATACTGTTCCTTTTCCTAGAACATACTTCTTTTTCTCCTCTGCCAAGTGTGACTGTCTTCATCAACAGGATTTAAAATCCTTTCTTTCAGCAAATCTTTCCAAACTCAGACATTTTCCTTTAAATTGTCTCAGCCACAGTACTTTAATTTTTGTTCACCAAGCCCATTGTGAAGGTCTGCCTTGAGTAAAACATTGTACTGGTGTTGCTGGGGGCACGAGCTGTTAAGAAACCGTCCCTGCCCTTGAAGAACTTACAATTACAATGCAGTTGCAAATACTTTGAACAATAAATATAACAGATTATTGTATAGGCTAAATTAAAAAGTGGGCAAATATATTTCACAACTGGTCATTTTTAATTTTATAAACTTCCCTAATATCCTACGGACAGCTCCTGAGATAAATGCCTTCCTGAGCCCTGAATACAAATAATGGTTTGCTATGCTGTTCATCTCCATTTGTGAATTATTTCTCTTTTCTTCCTCCATCACCATCATCTTCTTTGTCTTCTTTTCCTGAGACAAATTCATTGAGCACTCCTTTGTGCTACTCACGGTACATTTGAGGGACAGTGGCAGCCAAAACTGAGGGATTTGGGGGGACTTCCCTGGTGGTCCAGTAGCTAGGACTCTGAGTTCCCAACGCAGGGAGCCCAGGTTGGATCCCTGGTCAGTGAAATAGACCCATGTGCTACAACTGAAATCCCACATGCTGCAACTGTAAGAATGTGTTTTTTTTTTTAGTATAAGAGACTTTCCAAACTGCCCCAGGGTTATCTCGGACTCACGGAAACATGGCCTGTTTATCCCTGATTCATGAAAATATGACCTATAAAACTTCCTTGGGACTTTCCAGAAGAGCTGTTGTTTTGAGAAACTGCCCGCCACAGGGGCGCCACCGGGTCAACAGTTGTAACCTGTTATCAATGGACCAATCCTCGAAAAGGTCAACACCTGTAACCAATCAAACTGTTTCCCCTTGCCCGCGCCCGTTTGTGGTTTTTGTGCTTAAAAGCTACCAGCACTCGGGGTTCGCTCCTTGCTTAAGGAGACGGAACCCAGGCGCGCAGGTATAATAAAATCCTCTTGCTGTTTGCATCGAAACCTGGTCTCGGTGGTCCTTGGGGCGACGGATACACGGCGAGGAACCGTTAAGGTTCAACACAACTAAGACAAGCTTGGCCAAATAAATAAATATTAAAAAACAACAAACAAAAAACCGAGGGGTTTGGTTTGTGATCTATAAGCAGTAGGTGTTTAATAGTAAATGATAGACCCACTGCCTTTTTCTTTCTTTTAACATGTCCACAGATACTGTCCAAAAAGAAGGAAAGGGAGAAAGTGGGCTTGATACAAAGAAATCTAATTAACCTATTTGTGCTTTCAGGGGGGTTCAACAGCAGGTAAACAGGAAACAAGGCAAATAAAAGAGCAAAAACAGGTGGGGGGAGGGGCAATGAGGACAGAAGTCGCCTTCCTTATCATCTCAATTAGTCCCTTCAAAACTCTGTGGGAGAGGGAGTGGGTGGGAGGATTTGGGAATATGGCATTGTAACATGTATGTTATCATAAGGGAAACGGATTGCTGGTCTAGGTTCGATACAGAAGGCTTGGGACTGATGGGCGGGGATGATCTGGAGGGATGGTGTGGGAAGGAGGGGGGTCCGGATTGGGAACTCAGGTACACTTATGGCTGATTTATGTCAATGTATGGCAAAATGAGTACAGTATTGTAAAGCAAAACAAACTAAAAAAAAAAAAAGCACCCCAAGTGAGGAAGTGTTATTAACTGTTCCCGATTACCAATTGGAAAACAGACTCAGGAAGGTCAAGTATCTAGATTGCCTGGTTCAAATCCAGCCTCTGTGACTTTAAAGCCAGTGGCAGGCCCACAACCTCTCCCCCACAGGACACCTCCTCCTCTAAGGTGGACAGGCAGAGGGGGAGAGAAACGCTGAGAGAAGCGGGTCCCAGGTGGAGCCGCAGCTGCCGGCCCCGGATCTGCTGGGCCTGCAGGCGTCACCGAGAGCCAGGCTCTGCTCATCCTCCAGGTTTCCTCCTGTAGCTCTGCTGATTTCTCAGCTGGTCCAGGCCTTGGGGCCCGCATGCCCACTGACCTCAGAGTTCTCTCCAGGCCTGTGCTATGCCCTCATCCTGTACCCACTCACTCCGCACTTCCAGCCTCGGCTTCCATGCTCCTCCAGCTGTCAAAGGACCTGGCACTCCTGAGCCTGTGGAGTGAGCTTCCCCACAGAAAGGGAGCAGTCAAGACTCTGGCAGTCTCTGGGCAGTGTGCTGTTTATTAATTCATCATGTTCCTATTAGCAGCAGTCCTAGCTAGCCTGTGCTGACCGCACAGTATGGGCTTTGTGATCCTCACAGCGTCCATGTGCATTAGGAAGACGCTATTATTCTCATCTTATAAATGAAGGAACTGATGCTTAGCAAGATCAATTAAACTGCATGATGCAAAGGGGCTCGACCTCATTAGCACTCAAGAAAATGCAAATTGAATCTCCAATAAGATAACTTTGACAGGATAAGATAACTTTGTTGACTGGCAAAGCTGGTAAGTTGGACAATATCTAATGTTGGCGAGAATCTGGAGGAATTGAAACCCTTAGCCTGTTATGGAGGGCATAAGTTTCCACATTGAAGGAGAATTTGCTAATATCTAACAGTCTTGCTCAAGGCATTCACCTTAGAGAAATGTCCAGTGAACACAAGGAAATCGGTACAAAAATGCTTAGAGCAGTGTTGTTTGTGGTAGCAAGATAATAGAAACAAGCTAAATGTCTATCAATAGGAATGTGGGTAAGTAGACTGTGGGGTGTGATTATACTAGGAAATACTGGATAGTAATAAAATGTATAATAGCTGGCACTAGACCTATCAGAACAAATAACTTCCAAATATGTGAGCAAAACAATACATACTAAAAAAAAAAAAAAAAAAAAAAAGCCTAGAAAAGACCTATGCATCCTATATAATGTTTTTAAAAAAGTTTTGGCTGAGCAACATGTGTGATCTTATTCCCCAATCAGGAATTGAACTCATACCCTCTGCATTGGCAGTGCAGAGTCTTCACCACTGGACCACCAGGGAAGTCCCTATAATGCTTTTATGAAATTTAACTACATACAAAACAATGCTTAGAGATATGTATATGTATATAGCAAAGATATAAAAGTTGTACATGGGACTAAAACACCAGATTCAGGACATTGGTTATCTTCGGGGAGGAAGGGGAAATGAATAGAGAGGTACACGGGGCTCTTCAGCTGTAAACTTTTCTTTTTTAAACAGATAATAGGTAAATAAATGTGACTATGTCAATTTTTGGTTTTGCTTTTGTATGTTTTGATAAATTCATATTGTATTTTAATTTTAAAAACCACTGAAGTCCTCAAACTAGGAGACAGAAGTTTATATCCCATACTTCTGCATCCCAGTATATCATGCTGTTTGTCCTGTGGTCATGTATGGATGTGAGAGTTGGACTGTGAAGAAGGCTGAGCACCGAAGAATTGATGCTTTGAAACTATGGTGTTGGAGAAGACTCTTGAGAGTCCTTGGACTGCAAGGAGATCCAACCAGTCCATTCTGAAGGAGATCGGCCCTGGGATTTCTTTGGAAGGAATGATGCTAAAGCTGAAACTCCAGTACTTTGGCCACCTCATGTGAAGAGATGACTCATTGGAAAAGACTTTGATGCTGGGAGGGATTGGGGCCAGGAGGAGAAGGGGACGACAGAGGATGAGATGGCTGGATGGCGTCACTGACTCGATGGACATGAGTGTGAGTGAACTCCGGGAGTTGGTGATGGACCTGGAGGCCTGACGTGCTGGAATTCATGGGGTCACAAAGAGTAGGACATGACTGAGCAACTGAACTGAACTGAACTGAACTGAATATCATACTGTTTATCAGAGGAAGTAGTGAATATTAAAAAAAAAAAAAGGCTAATAATTCGATCTAGTCTTTGGACAAGACTTGAGAACGTAATTGTTTACTGACTAAGGGACCCTTATTTTGTGTACCAGAAACAATCCTGAAAAACCTGGCATTATGTTTTTCCATTGCCTAATGTCATTATTTAGAACTATGTTTCTACAAACATTAACATACAAAACCTAATGAAAGCAACAAAAGGATTCTGACATTCATTTCAAATTATTTTGTTGATGCAGATCCTATGGTTATTTCATTCTCCCAAAGAAATCCATCAAATACTAGTAATGAATCAGTATTCTTCACTTAGAGCCCTCGCTGGTCCCTCGGGCGGTAAAGAACCTGCCTGCCGATGCAGGAGATGCAAGAGACTCGGGTTCGATCCCTGGGTCAGGAAGATCCCCTGGAGGAGGAAACAAAACCCACTCCAGTATTCTTGCCTGGAAATCGCATGGACAGAGGAGCTTGGAGGGCTACAGACCATGGGGTTGCAAAGAGTCAGACATAACAGCAACTAAATCAATCACCACCACCACACTAAAATACTCCACAAAATTAATCCTTGTTTTGTTGAAAGTTCACACTAACTTCATCAGTATCAGTCTAGAAAGTTAGCAGGAACTCCTTCATGTCCTCCAATAATGATCCATCAAATGCCCAACAGTTCACACTCTGGTAGATGCTGGGGAAGTAACAGTGGACCAGATGGTCCTTCCCTGAACAAGTTTTCAGTTTCCTGGGGGAGGCTGACAAGTAAAACCGGTAGCTATGGTACTATGGGATCAGGTACATGGTGGCCCTAATATGGAGGGTCAGAAAGTGGATTTAACCCTATCACGTCAGGTCTGGGAAAGCCTCTGAGTGAGGGTGATATTTAAGCTGAATTCTAAAGGATGAGTGAAAATTGGCTTCTAGATGAGAAAGCAACAATACTTTCTTTTCAGAGAATTTGGTCATCATATTGTCCAGTTTTTTATTGTCAATCAACATGGAGAAGAAAAGTGGTAAGATATTTAAAGGTATCTCTCCTGGGTTCGAGCCCTGGGTTGGGAAGATCCCTTGGAGAAGGAAATGGCAATCCACTCCAGTACTGTTGCCTGGAAAATCCCATGGACAGAGGAGCCTGGTACGCTACAGTCTATGGGGTTGCAAAGAGTCAGACACGACTGAGCGACTTCACTATTCACTATCACTCACCCGAGGAAAAAAATCCCTGTGATTCTTTTGTAGATGTATTGTTGTTGTTGTTCCATCATTAAGTAGTGTCTGACTATTTGCAACCCCATGGATTGCAGCACACCAGGCTCCTCTGTCCTCCACTATCTCCCAAAGTTTGCTCAAATTCATGTCCGCTCAATCAGTGATGCTTTCTAACCACCTCATCCTCTGCCACTCCCCTTCTCCTTTGGCCTTCAATCTTTCCCAGTATCAGGATTTTTTCCAATGAGTAGATTCTTTGAATCAAGTGGCCAAAGTATTGGAGCCTCAGCTTCAGCATCAGTCCTTCCAATGAATGTTCAGGGTTGATTTCTTTTAGGATTGACTAGTTTGATCCCCTTGCAGTCCAGGGGACTCTCAAGAGTCTTCTCCGGCACCCCAAATCAAAAGTATCCATTCTTACTGGTTTGGCCAAAAAGTTCATTCAATTTGGCTGTACCGTTTTACTAGCGATGTGAACAAACTTTTTGGCCAACCCAATAGTTCATCATCCTTTTTGTTGTGTAGTCAAGATAAATGACGGTTTGAGTAAACTAGATTCCCCACTTCATGGATCACAGCCTGCTGTGGCGAAGGGGCTTGTACAACTCAATGAGGCTATGAGCCAGGCCAAGCAGGGCCACCCAACACTGAACAGGTCATAGGGAAGAGTTCTGACAAAACATGGGCCACTGGAGAAGGAAATGGCAACCCAATCTAGTATTCTTGCCTGGAGAACCCCTTGGACAGTATGAAAAGCAAAAAGATATGATGCTGGAAGACGAGCTCCCAGGTTGGAAGGTGTCCAATATGCTACTATGGGAGAGCAGAGAATGATTACTAATTTCAAGATAGGCTTTAGCAGTAAGTGAACCAAGAATTTGCAAATATCCGAGCTAGGTTTTGAAAAGGCAGAGGAACCAGAGATCAACTGTTAATGTTTGTTGGATCATGGAGAAAGAAAGGGAATTTCAGAAAAACATCTACTTCAGCTTCACTGATTACGCTAAAGCCTTTGACTCTGTGGATCATATAAAACTGTGGAAAATTCTTAACGAGCTGGGAGTACCAGACCACCTTACCTGTCTCCTTAGAAACCTGTACTCGGATCAAAAAGAAACAGAACCTTACATGGAACAACTGCTTGGTTCAAAATTGGGAACGGAGTCCATCAAGGCTGTATATTTAACTTACATGCAGAGTACATAATGCAAAATGTGGACCTGGGTGAATCCCAAGGTGAAATCAAAATTGGTGAGAAAACTATCAATAACCTCAGATATGCAGATGACACCACTTTAATGACAGAAAGTGAAGAGAAAGTAAAGAGTCTCTTGAGGGTGAAAGAGAAGAGTGAAAAAGCTGGCTTAAGACCCAGCATTCAAAACACTAAGATCATGGCATGAAGTCTCCTTGCTCTATGGCAAATAGAAGGGGAAAAACTGGAAGCAGTGATAGATTTTATTTACTTGCACTCCAAAATCTCTTTGGTGGATGGTGACTGCAGCCATGAAATTAAAAGACGCTTGCTCCTTGGAAGAAAAGCTATGACAAACCTAGACAACATATTAAAAAACAGAAGCACTACTTTGCTGACAAAGACCCATATTATCAAAGCTATGGTTTTTCCAGTAGTCATGTACAGATGTGAGAGTTGGATCATAAAGAAGGCTGAGCACTGAAGAACTGATGCTTTCAGATTGTGGTGCTGGAGAGACTCTTGAGAGTCTCTTGGACTGCAAGATCAAACCAGTCCATCCTAAAGGAAATCAATTATGAATATTCACTGGAAGGACTGGTGCTGAAGCTGAAGCTCCANTTGTTGGATCATGGAGAAAGAAAGGGAATTTCAGAAAAACATCGACTTCAGCTTCACTGATTACGCTAAAGCCTTTGACTCTGTGGATCATATAAAACTGTGGAAAATTCTTAACGAGCTGGGAGTACCAGACCACCTTACCTGTCTCCTTAGAAACCTGTACTCGGATCAAAAAGAAACAGAACCTTACATGGAACAACTGCTTGGTTCAAAATTGGGAACGGAGTCCATCAAGGCTGTATATTTAACTTACATGCAGAGTACATAATGCAAAATGTGGACCTGGGTGAATCCCAAGGTGAAATCAAAATTGGTGAGAAAACTATCAACAACCTCAGATATGCAGATGACACCACTTTAATGACAGAAAGTGAAGAGAAAGTAAAGAGTCTCTTGAGGGTGAAAGAGAAGAGTGAAAAAGCTGGCTTAAGACCCAGCATTCAAAACACTAAGATCATGGCATGAAGTCTCCTTGCTCTATGGCAAATAGAAGGGGAAAAACTGGAAGCAGTGATAGATTTTATTTACTTGCACTCCAAAATCTCTTTGGTGGATGGTGACTGCAGCCATGAAATTAAAAGACGCTTGCTCCTTGGAAGAAAAGCTATGACAAACCTAGACAACATATTAAAAAACAGAAGCACTACTTTGCTGACAAAGACCCATATTATCAAAGCTATGGTTTTTCCAGTAGTCATGTACAGATGTGAGAGTTGGATCATAAAGAAGGCTGAGCACTGAAGAACTGATGCTTTCAGATTGTGGTGCTGGAGAGACTCTTGAGAGTCTCTTGGACTGCAAGATCAAACCAGTCCATCCTAAAGGAAATCAATCATGAATATTCACTGGAAGGACTGGTGCTGAAGCTGAAGCTCCAGTACTTTGGCCACCTGATGCAAAGAGCTGACTCATTTGAAAAGTGATGCTCAGGAAGATTGAAGGCAAAAGGACAAGGGGCGGCAGAGGATGAGATCATTCTCTGGGTTAGATAGCATCACCAACTCAATGGACACGAATTTGAGCAAACTCTGGGAGATAATGAAGGACAGAGAGGCCTGGAGTGCTGCAGTCCATGGGGTTGCAAAGAACTGCACATGACTTAGCAACTGAACAACAGCACAAAACTGGATTTCTACCACCCTTTATCAAAAGTGTGACTACATCCCACATCTAAGTGAGTAAGATGGGGCAGATTTGCCTGCCATGAGAACATAAGTGCCTGGATTTTACCACATGTTTTTAAAATCCCTCTTGGCCTAGTTACCCAGGGGAAGAAATATAAGCTCAGCTTCTCTGCATACATGAAGGATCACAGCATAGAAAAGGAAGCATGGGGAGGGAAGGTTTCACTGTGGCATCTTTCAGCCACACCGATTCCATTTAATGCCCTCAAATCCTGTGTTCATTGGTGTGATTGGATAATTTGCCTTGGAGGTATTCTAAGGTTGAGTATTCTATTTGATTACATGGGGTTTGCTGAGAGATCTGATTTCCAAGAGTTTGGAAGCAGATGTCTCTCAGGAAATTATACTTTCGAATCAAAACCAGCCTCCCAGACTCCCAATCCCATTAGTTAGGAGAAGACACACATAACTGGATAACAGGATATAAAATGAAGATCTAAATGTTTTTAATTATAATAAAGATCTAAACGCTTATGAATTACAATAGAATGTAAAACCACAGAGTTAGCTATTTTAAAATAAATGTAGTCATTATAAAACTTTAAACGGGAAAGTGATTTTTAAAAATTCAAAGTAAGAAATCTCATACAAGCAAAGATGACATTTTAAAGTATCGTCAATGAATTTTCACACAGACTTTTTCTCTCACAATAATATTCATTTATATCTTCAATCTTACACAGCAACAAAGTCACAGTAAGAAAGACAGCAATTGCTCCTGAAAGGAAATCAAAGAAGCCCAGAGAGATTATTTTTTCAAAAGGATCTTAGGGAGTTGAAATAAGGCTTGCTTCTCCACGGGCTGACAGCATTTAACTGGAATGGGAACAGCGGCATCCTTTTCTCTGATTTTACCTTTGAACAGAATAAAAGGAAATGAGTGTAACATTCTCCCCGACAGAGATGCAGAACCGAAGCCTAACCCCCAAGAAATGTTATAATCAAAGTAAACACCAATCTCGCTCCTACAAGTGCTGGTAATAGCATGTTACACCATTCAACAGAATGTCTTCCTCTTGCTAATCTTCCTCTGAACTTTTCACACAATTTTCTTGGATTGGAAGAATAATTCCAGTCATCAGGAGATGACAACAAAGCTGGAACTGTTGGCTGTACAGCATTATTAAAGACTTAACAACATTCAAATGAAAGAGAACACGGCTGGGAGTACACAGCACCCCATCACACTCTCAGGGTTTATGTCAGGAAGCGCAGGTTAGCATAATGTGCAAACCAGCAACGCCTAGCTGGATTTGTACGTAAAATGAATCCTTTGACAGACAGTGTCCCTAATTGACACAAACATCTCTCCCTGTCCATCATGTCAACCTCTTCTGTAATCTTTTGCTGATGTGACATGTTGCAAATCTGAAAATATATCACACAATAAAACGAGAAAAAAAAAAACAACATGGAGGCTAGTGAAGTTGCAAAACAAAACATGTAGATTTCATGAAGTCAATAGAAATGATGTTAGAGAAATGTTTAAATCACAGCAAAGCCCAACCAAATAAGCACCTGGCAGAGCGGGATCAGAAAACAACTGAAAAAATAATAATATTTTAAAAAATAAAAACAAGAAAAAGAAAGTTGACAAAGATGATGATCATAGGTGCTTGAAGAGGACAGATTTGAATGCGAAAAGAGAAAACTGATGAGGCACTGAAAATTGCTATTAAAAAAATGACCATATCTGTAATATTATTCTAAAACTAAGTGTGAAATAAAGCTTATCATATACTATCAAATAATTTTCCTGAAAAATTACACCTAAAGCAACAATCGATTCATTTTTCACTCATTCTAACTTCTAGAACATGGTTGCCTTTACAATACAAAGATGCGTTACTTCCAGATAGAGTCCTAATCAGTTTATACATTTTGACTATAAACTTGCACTCTTGGTATTAAGTGGTAGCAACATTCCTCAACAGCAGATCCCTCTGTGTTACCAGCCTCTTGCTTATATCTGGTTTTCCAAGCCTCTGCGCCATGTTTCCTAACACCTCAGAGAATAAATCTCCAGCTAGCTCAAGGCCTTCTTCCACTTGGGAGGCTCACCCAGGCGTTCTGCGTCAAGAGGTCTTTTATCAGTCTGCCCTTTGGCCAAACTATCCTTGAATCTTAAGTCACTTGGAAGTCTTTGACCTTGATCTTGGACTCTTCAACCGTTCAGGAACAAACAGATAGGCTAACGTCATAGGTTGAGCTGCAGGAAACCTTCCTCCGCCCACTGTCCCTTACCCACAGCATGCGGCTCAGGGCTGGGCCTGCTTCCTGGTCCCGTGTGTGGAGTCTTCTCTGGATTTCAGTGTGGCGACTTCTCCTTTATATGGTTCACGCTTCACGGGGGTAGGTGTGCAAGTCTGAAAGAGAGCATTTCATTTTTCTCTTGTGCTTTATTGACTTTTTGAATTCAAGGCTAAATTCTGCTATCTAAATGAATCAAAAATGAGGCGGTGACTTTATCGTGTGCCTCGTACTCTTTACCCTTTCACAGAAATTCCCAGCAACCTCAGGTCGCTCAGACAAAGGCCCGGGGAACATCAGGCTGCATCAGACAAGGGCCCAGGGAACACTTCCTAACACCATTCTTTCCACCGCAACTTTCTCTGGGCTCTCTGCCATATGCTCACACACTGGGTTCTATAACCACCGTACAGGCTTATCAAACATTCTATCTTTCCCCGTGGCTTCAGTCCTAGGTGTCTGTGTTCCCAGAGTTCTTTGCTGTACATGTCTTAAGACTTCCAGCATTTTGCTGCAGATTCTAGCAATCTGTGTGTGTGTTTCCTCATTTTCCTGATCGTCTCTGCTTGTAACGGGCCTTCCACAGAATTTCCCATCTGGATCTACACCTCTCTGCTGGCCAACTGGATTCAGCCAGCGTTAATTCAGTGTTTGACCAGAGTTTTGAAATCAGGACTATCTAAACAAAGGGATTCATAAGAAGTAAACTATATTCTTCATCAGTGTGGAAACAAATCCCTGACAGGTCAGGTGAATTGTAAACCATCATCGTTAAGGGCATGGGAGCAGTTTGCCTGGGCACGGTACTTAACACTCTGCTTCAGCTGTAAACTGGGGATGGTAACAGCACTTAATTTATAAGTTGGTTATGAGAATTACATGTTGAGAGGATTAAATATATGTAAAGCATTTAGAATATGCCAAGTGTATAGTAAGCTCTTAACAAATAAATACATGTATGTGTGTACGTTTGTCTTATTTTTACCATCAAAAATAATATCTTGTAGTGATCAACAGTGTGGGCTTTAGAGAAAGGCAGGTCTAAGTCTGAATAATAGCTTTGCCATTTACTGGCTAGAGGAAACTAGCAAGTTAATAAGCCCCTCTGAGCCTACTTACTCACCTACGAAATGGAGGGAATAAAACCCACGTCCCAGGCACATGAGATTTCCCAGATACAAAGCATTTTCTTCATTCATTCAATAGATATTTATGGAGCACACACCAGTCCCAGGCACCGAGGATAAAGCAGAGAACAAGATGGAGACCATCCCTACAGCTGCAGAATTTGAAGCAAGCCGATCACTCAGTGAATAGGAAGACCCCTGTCCTCTGCACACAAGTCCATGCCTCTGTCCATTTCCTGTGTCTGATGGGATGCTTTGCTGAACCTCCATTTCGGCTCGCTGTCAGCTAAGTCCCTCCCTTCACCCTGGGTCCTGTCATCACCTTGAACATCGACACGGAGAAATGAAACACCAACCTCTCATGGCTGCCACCCCGCCCCTGGACATCGTGGTTACTTGGAGCCCATCAACACCTGACACTTTAAACTTATGTAATTCCTCACTCTGATCACAATCTCCCTTTCAGGTCTTAAGTCTCCAGGTTTTTCCTTCTCCTGCTTGACTTTCCAAGCCCAGTGGTATGTATATACCTAAACCTAAGCCATGTAATGCAACCTGCAACATGCTCACACTCAGTCCTGTCCGACTCTTGGCTCCTCTCTCCATGGGATTTTCCAGGCAAGAATACTGGAGTGGGTCGCCATTTCCTTCTCCAGGGGATCTTCCCGACCCAGGGATTGAACTTGAGTGTCCTGTGTCTCCTGCATTGCAGGCAGGTTCTTTACCCCTGAGTCACTGGGGAAGCGCACTCGAAACTAAAGTGACCATAAATTTACCGTCTAAACTATGACACTTCTGAGAGCGTAAAGGGTACTAAGCATAATGAACAGGCACAATCCAGGATCGTCCAAGCAAATCAGGATTTGTTTCCACCTTCCTTCAAACCTTCTCTTCCCGACAACCTTAAGTCTTACATCTTTCTCCTTTCCAGTCGTTATTTGCACTTGGCAAAACCCATGGCATATTTCAGTTCAATCATCAGCTTTTTCACAGCCCTTGGAGAAAATGACATCAGTGTGCAGATAATCTGTGTCGCCTGCCTTTGTGCCGTGTATTCCTCATCAGCTCCCCCTCCCACCTCCCTGTTCCCACACAGTTCTTTTGAAAGCTTTCTGTCTGTGGTTTTCATCTGTACTTTTTGGTCTCTCCTGGACTCCTTAGGGACAATGCTGGTGATTTAAACGGGCTGTCAAGCCTGGGCCCTATCATCCTCATTCAGGAGCGGGCTTGTTCTACAAGCTGGCTGGTCCCTTGAAGGATCCTTTCCCTGGACCTAACTGCAGGCTCAGGGATGACTCAAACCAGGTGAATCAGCGTCCTCCCTAACATCTTTCTGCCAGGAACATGTCTTCTCCCACTGTGGCAATATCTGCAGTGGATCTTCAGTAACTCAGCCCAGGCAACGATCAGCCCAGGCACCTTTAACTCTCCCTGCCACATCAGAGTATCTTGCTTAGCACTTTCTGTTTTTGTGTAATAGTCTGCCTCCTCCGGCAGACTCGGGGACAGTGTATTGCTCTGTTTCTCCATAACGAGTACTCAGTAAACAGTTGACAAGTCCCTACCTAGGGTGGAGGGTGTCGCTGGGGAAGAGATCCCCCACCTGAGCTTCTTTCTTCTTTGCGTCTGTTGTCCTGGCCAGAGCTGGCTCAGTTTCCCTTGTCTTTTTTTGTTCTGCTTCACCATTGAGCTGCTCCCCAGGTTGCACTTGCCCTTTGCACTTGTCTTAAGACTGCTTTCCAGCTGCTCAGTCACTGTGCTAGCAATGCCACGAGGCCCCTCTCAGCCTGGCTGGTCACTCTGGTCACACTGACCATCCAACAGCTCTGACCCGACTGGCCAGGTGTCACTTGCACGCAGCTTCCCTCTGCATCTGCCGTCGAGGCTCGGGATGGGCAGGGACCGGTTTCCCACCAGAATGGCCACGGCCAACGGCCACCTTGGGCACAGACGGACCCTCTTTGGGGAGTTTTCTGGCCCCCCTACACTTCACAGCCTTCCCTTTTATAGACAAGCGGACAGGAATCATAGACAATACAAGTTCTGGTCTCAAGCCTTGCAGTCCTTTCAACCTTTTCATCTTTTCTTATCCTTGGACACGGTTACATAATCTGTTTTAATGCTAGACCCAGGTCTTGTTCATCTTTGTACTGTTTATCGCCCGGGGCACTGTACTCTGTGTGCATTTTAGGACCTCAGTGATGTTCACTGTGATGAAAGGGAAAGGTGACGATGCTGGTGCTGCAGAATGTGAAGCTGTCCCTGCGTTATTCCAGACTTCAGTTGCCCATTTGTTTTCTAAGTAGATGGACACTGCAGCTCTCAGGAAAAGCAGTCACGTGGCTTCTCTCTGGTGACAAATGGCAAACCTCCATCTCAGCCCGGACATGGGCACCGGCATCTGGCATGCCCTCAGAGGCTGTCCTAGGGACTGTCCCAGGGGCACCAGCACCTGGCATAATTTCAGAGGCTGTCCTAGGCGTGGGCATCAGAATCAAGCAGGTTTCTTTCATCTTATCCAGGATGAGTGCAGTAATGACAGGGACTCCATCCAGGTCTCCCAACTAAGGGCACACCTATTACTTAGAGGATGTTAATGCAGCATAAAGCTCACGGAAAGGCCAGGATGAAGCATCTGAGGGTTCTCGGTTGAATAAAGAAGTAGGTCTCTTCTCTTCTTGTGCTCTCCTGGGTTTCTTCCAGCCTCACCTGTCAGCTCTCTTCAGCTCCCTTGCTGGCTCTTACCCTCCTCTCCTCAACCTCTGAAGGTTGACAGCCCCAGAGCTCTTTCTCAAGCTCCCTTTCTTCTCTGGTGGCCTCAGACTTGTGCTTTTAAATCTTATATATGCCAGAATTTCTAAATCTTATGTCCAGCCCCAATCTCTCCCAAATCCCAGACTCCTTTATTCAAGTGGCTAATGACCTCCTCACAGGGAGGCGTAACTAGCATCTCAAACAGAACAAGAACTTAAGCAGCAACAACCTATAGCTGAAACTGAAGTAGGATTACAGTTCTTTAAGCCCAGAAACTGCTATCTTAGTTGTACCTGTATCCCCAGCACATGGAAGATGAAATAGCACCTGGGGCTTAATAAACATTTGTTAAGTGAAAGATTTTTTGAACTGCAGGACTTTTTTTTTTCAGAACTTTGTAGATGATATGGGGCGATAGAATCACCTGAGGGTAGCATTATCTATGATCATTTGACAGCTTTCTCAAGGAGCACCTCAAGAGACTAGGGTTCTGAATGTACACCTTTGGGAGACTGACCTGGGTGGTGGCATCTTTCCCCCCTAGTACAGGCTGGTCAAAATTGGATGATCAGCCCAGGCCAGCAGTTCTTCCTGTCTTGATGTGTTCACAACCAAATAGAAGGGCTTCGAGAGTAAAACAGTGTGAAAGGCTATCCTAAGTAATATAGGAAACACAGATGGCACCTCACCCAGCAGCGTGTTGGTGGTTTACTCACATAGATGAGAATTCAATTTGAGTTCACAGTATTTAATGATGATTGTTACTATGATGAGTTAATAGAAAGACAAAAAAGAATTATATCACAATATGCAGTGCTGGAATAAATATTAATTGCAATCATTATACCTGCATAACTGCATTTTGGTTAGCTGATCAGGGGAAAGAGGAAACTTAAAGTTGATAGAAAATTTAACTGTATTGTCTGCAGAGAGTGGGATGCGAAGATGCTAGATTTTCTGACGAGCAAGACCAGAGAAAAGAATCTTGAATTCCATGGAGTTCCTAATACAATGCTGACCATGGAGGCTAAGATATTAAAATAGTAATAAAGACAACAGAACTTCCAAATACCAAAAGCAAACGCTGACCTAACACCAAGCAGTTCCTTTGGAACAGCGACTCTCTGAAGATAAAATCCACACCTAGCTGGTAAATTTAGATAGGTACTCAGTACCTCGTGAACGTCGAGGTTCTCAGAGGTCCTTATGGAACTGAGCTTGCCAAGGGACAGTGAATCACTAGACTCAATAGAGGTGATCTATAACAATGAAAATTCACATTTTGATAATGTTTGATAATCCACCAAATGTTGCTATTTAATGTTCAAAATACTCTGTGAGCTATTTCTCCAGAACAATGTGAACACCTAATTGGTTTTCAGCAAATATTTACTGAGTGTTGAATGGTTGGATGAAATATGAAAAGAAAGCATTTAGAAAGTCCCTGTATACAGTGATGTGCTGGTAAATGTTGACAACCCACCTTCCCTTTCTCTCATCACTCCTAACGCCCTGACTTAATGCATGTGCCTCCTTCTGTCACGTAAATGCTCCCACCATGGCTGATTTCAAGCTACCAAATTGACATCACTGAATAAGGAGCTGGGCTGGGATACATACACGTGGCTCCAACATACAGCTCACCTTTTGTAAGTGTAAGTAAGAAGAGATCTACTTACTTTATTCATTATTAGCCATCCATCTGGGAAAATGAGAATTATATGGCAGTTGATGATGGCTTCGATTATTAATATTCTCCTTGAGCAAGACATTGAGAAAGACATTGAAAAACTGTTACTTAAGAGATGGAGGACACCCATTTCAAAGATTAGATCCGCCATTCACTCAGTTTTATCGCATCTAAATGGCAAATTATGTGTGCAGATGCAAAGGTAGAGCCAGTTTAAAAGCTTGGGCAGCAGCATTCTGAAACCAGGCATGACTCCATGCAGCTCTTCCTGCTTCTTCAGAAAATGCAACGTGACCCTTCTTTTACAAAAGAGATTGCGTTGCTTACTACTGAGAAAAGAGAAAAGGGGGTGATCGAAAGAATGTCTATACTTCCAAGTTTTGGCAAAAAATAATACTCTAAACACACAAGAAGTCTAGAAATAATAAACCACGTGAGTTTAAAGAGCTAGCTTTTAGAGAGGGGTGAAGAATGAATCACATGTAAACTGATTTTGTTCTTTCAAAGTGTTTTTGAACATCTCAGTTGTTGTTACAGAGGCCTTCATATGCATTGTTGGGTGAATGCACGGATAGACAGGGACAACAGTATAAGGGACTGGAAAATCTGTGGATTTTGGTATCTGCCAATATTGAGAACAAAATCCCTACAGATACCAGGGGACAATGTACTTTTTTTCTTCCTCTTTTATTTTTGTTTCCCTGAATCCCCCAGGACTCTTCCATAAGTGACTCTTTACATTGAATTGAAATGTATATTTTATTATTATGTTTATCAAATAAAGTTTGATATTTCATCTCCTGATCTAAATTTTTTCCCTTAAGGATCCGCTGTTTAAATGTTAAAGTAACAATTTCCTGAAGCTGTCAAACTACATTAAAATGTCATTTCTCTCCTTTGGACTTCCTCATAGTATCTGCTAACAGGGACAGCTGTGCAGCATGATACTAAGTTTTTTATTAAGTAATAAAATCATCGATAGGAATCAGATTTACAGATAACCCCACTGTTTGGGATGAGGCAGGGGACAATCTTCTGTGTAAATTTATCTAAATTCCTGTCCATGACCTCTGAAACTATAGTCTTCATTCCTTCCATTTGCAATTTGTCTATTTATCAAGCACCTACTAGGTAGCAAATATTGGACATAAACAAAGTAAGTTCTTCAAAGAACTAACATTCTAGCCAGGAGACCAGCTGAGTTCTGGACTGAGAATCCCTGGCATTCTCTACAGTCTGTGCTTTGGAGTCCAGAGTGGCCAGCAACTAATGGTCCTGGGAAGGATAACAGGTGAGCAGGAGAAGTGAGAAGAACAAGTGAGCAGTGGTGTGCGCACTCCCTGCGTGCCTTCAAACTCTTGTCCTCACTCACAAAGAAGTCTGAATATTTTAAATGAAAACCAAGGGAAGGGCTCTCATTACCTCATGTGAATATAAAATCCAGGATTCTTAACAGCTCTTTTTCTTAACTTCAGTGTGATATGTTTCCTCTACAAAACTATCTTCGGCTAATGGAGATTTTTAAAAAAAGAGATCTGAAACATCTCCACAGAATCCTCAAACCTCATTTTATCCACTTTATTTGATACTTTTTCCACATTAACTCTTTTAAAAATAATGAATTCCCCATGATTTGAGTTTCACAATTATGTCCTTTTTTCTCGTTCTATTGAAATCCCATGGTATAGTGAGAATACAGAAGGCATTATCACAAATCCTGGCTCTTCTGATTTCTCACTGCTTAGCCCAGGGAAATTTTACCTAATTTTGCTGAGAACCAATTTTCTATTCTGTAAAACAAGGATGATACTATCTGTCACATGGCTTGCTGTGCAGATTAAGTAAAATAAAAACTATTAATTACACTAAGTACAGTGCCTGACAGATCATAAGTGCTCAGAACAACATATTATACAATTGTTGTATAATTATTATTTTTGTTAAGCAATAATTAAGTTTATTATTAATAATTAATACAATTAATAATTATATTTAATAATTGATTATTAATCTTGTCAAGTAATAATTAAGAGAATTATTACTTATTGTAAAAGCAATCATGGACTAAAATACCTTCAAAGTTGAGATCAGAAGAAAATATTAAGAAACTAACTCATAAAATTGATGAACTCTGAAAAAAATGACGACGTTAATTTTGCCAACAAAACATCCAACAACAATTTGAAATAGAGAACTGATGAAGCCAGTCATGTGGTGATCTTGGCTGCCTCAAACATTTTCCCAACNAGTTCATCAGGCACTCTGTCTATCAGATCTAGGCCCTTAAATCTGTTTCTCACTTCCACTGTATAATCAAGCACAAGCTCATTAGTAATAAATAAATAAATGTTGTTACAATTATCATTCTTAGTTGGATGGTATCCAGTTATGTGAAACATTTGTTTATCAATACCTAACAATACTTAGCAATACCAACTTTGTCAACATGATCAAGTCCATAGATAAGTATTATCACCCCAAGTCCCGGATAACAAGGTTGAAATACAGCTGTGTAACAGCTTGCCTAGTTTGATACTGAAGCAACCTCTGAGAGGTTGGAATCACTACCTTTTTTTGAGTAAACTGATATATCTAACCCCATCGTAAGAAGATTTTTAAACTTGTGGTACCTTTTCAATATTTGTTTTAAACAAAAAAATACAAAGTATCATCACAAGGTTTATAAAATTATGACAAATCTACTTATTACCAGTGCAGTATGGGAGATGCTTCCCTCAGAGCTCAGTTGGTAAAGAATCTGCCTGCAGTGCAGGAGACCCAGGTTCAATTCCTGAGTTGGAAAGATCTCCTGGAGAAGGAAATGGCAACCCACTCCAGTATTCTTGATTGGAGAATTCCAAGGACAGAGGAGCCTGGCAGGCTACAATGGGGTCGCAAGAGTCGGACACAACTTAGCAACTAAACTACCACCATGAAAGATATGGTCCACTGATGGAATAAGCACAAGGTCAAAGCCACACAAATGCTTTTGTAAGGATGCTTGTCCCTTTGAATACGCTGCCTCCGAGGCAGAGGCCTTCTGCTCTAAGGCAGTAGCCACAACACACTTCTCAGATGCCTTTGCAGCTGACCCCATCACGTGACCTGGCCTCCTCCAAAATGGCGCCCCCGCACCAATCTTTGCATGGCAAGCTGGTGGCTCAGAAAGCAGGTGCCGCAGAATCCATGTTGGTGAAGGTCGAGATGGATCAATCTTGTTTTTCAGGCCAGCTATGGCAGAGGTTTGGCACTAGGGTTCAAGTCCTGCTTCAGTCAAACCATCCATGGTAACTGAGCCCAGGGACAGCCCTGGGCCTCTCCACTATCCTGTGGGAGACCTGGGGCATTGGTCCCAGCTACACATCCTCTCAGCCTGGTCTTCTGGCCCTCCTGGAGATTCTCTGAGCCACCAGTTCTTTTTAACACGTCCCTGTTTTGTTTAACCACCTGGCTTAGAGTTCTTTTGGTTGCAGCTGAAGAACCCTGCCTGATATGCTTTTTTCTTTCAGCCATCTCAGAAGAAAGAAAGAACAGCATGCGCAGGCTCTGACTAAAAGGGATTTAGTCACTGGACTAACGTGTCCCCATCCCAAGGCTCAGCAACACTGGGGGACAAACTGGAGCAGGTGACAGACGGGAGCTTTGAAGTATATTTCAGCCAAACATGTGGTCCTATTCCGAGAGATGTAGTGTAGCAAGCACCGTAGTTCCAACCCTTGACATCCACTCTCCCTTCCTCTGGTTTCAGCCACCCCCAATTTTTCTTTAAGAAAAATTTTTTTTCTTTTTTTTCTTTGTTTTTCTTTAAGAAAACTCTCTCAGGAATTCCTTGGTGGTTCAGTGGTTAGGACTCCATGTGTATCCACTGCAGGGGTGGTAGGTTCAATCCCTGGTCAGAGAACTAAGATTCTGCATGCTGTGGCCAAAGGAAAAAGAAAAAAAGAAGTGTCTCTCCCCCACTGGAGTTAATCTGGCAAGATGGCTACGCATGGTGCCCTATTCTTCCCTGGCTAAGAGATGGGAAAATGCAATGTTTCCCAAGAATTTGAATCTTTGGCAGGATGACAAAATAAACAAATAAATAAAAGTTATTGGAGGGCTTATACCTGAACACAGATCAACTTCTGCTACAGTCTGTCCAGGGTTGTTCTGGGCTTTGCTCTTTCAAAGCCTGGCCCATAGACTAGTCCTTTGATATGTGAGCTCCCCATGACCTTCCCATAGACCATTTTTACTCACCTGAGTATAAATTACTTGCTCTGGTTTGCAGCCAAAGACCCTGACTGATAAAGACTTTGGCCTAGGAGAGTAATCCCTGTAATGAAAAGCCCATGATGCCTGAGGCACAGTTCAAAAGCTCTATTACCAAAAAGAAATCAGAAGCTACTTTCCACCAAATCTGTCCACAGAATAGATACGAATGTGGGGTGACGCTCTGATTCCATTGATAAGTCAAACCAAGGAGCTGTGAGATTCATCATCAAACATTTTTTCAATTTAATGATATGCAAGCCAGCTCAGGCGAGGAATAATTAAAAGAATACCTTCTTTTTGATTATCGATTGGATGGCTAGGCTCTTGGTCTGTCCTGGTGGTGACAGGAAAGATAAGAATGATTAAAGTCTTCCCATCTGGGAAGTGAGGCTGGGGTTCCTGGACTGTTGACTTTTCATTAGCAGATTCTCCGTGGTTACCTTGCCCCAAGGGAAAAGCTGCTCGCTGTCAAACGACCTTTGAGCCTGTATCAAACAGGCACGTCTCTCTGCAGAGGGGTGTCAAGGTTGTCTTAGCGAGTCCCAATTATACACATCTCTAAGGCTTGAGCTGACAGGAAAGCAGAAGCCCTGAAGATAACATTAAGCTGTTTTTCAACTGAGTCCATAACTTTGATACCACTGACATCACAGCCACAGAAAAACATTCTGTCCCTTTGCAAATAGCTTCCTATCAAAGAGCTGCGTGCTCGTACAGATGAGAAAATCACTGAAGCAAAGCCTGCGGGATATAGCAACACTGTCCTGTGCTTTTAGAGAGAACACTGAGGAGAGGAGGGGAATTTCTGAGAATAATTGTGAGTCTTCCTGACCCCAGAGAAGTCACTTGTGTAGGTATTTTCTTATAGTTTCTCCAACTCAGCTACTTCGTCCATGGCATGAATAGATTCTTATCATGAGAACCAAAAGTAAGTTAAAAGAATCATCTCAGGTCTATTAGTGGCTTCTTCAAAAATGTATCTTACCTCAAAAAAAGGGAGGGGATGGAAGGAATTGGGAGCTTGGGATTGACACATATATACTATTGACACAATGTACAATATAAATAACGAACGAGAACATACTGTATAGCGTAGGGAACTCTACTTAATGTACTGTGGTGACCTGAATGGGAAGGAAGTCCAAAAAGGAGATGATATTCGTACATGAATGGCTGATTCATTTTGCTGTACAGTATAAACTAACACAACATTGTGATCAACTATACTCCAATAAAAATTAATTTAAATATATATATATATATATACCTCATCTGTCTACACTGTGTTCTGACACCTTCTATATTGAACATGAAGGGATATTAACCATTTAACACTTCCCAAGAAGAACCAAAGAGCCTCTTGATGAAAGTGAAAGTGGAGAGTGAAAAAGTTGGCTTAAAACTCAACATTCAGAAAACTAAGATCATGGCACCTGTCCCATCACTTCATGGCAGATAGATGGGGAAACAGTGAAAACAGTGGCAGACTTTATTTTGGGGGGCTCCAAAGTTACTGCAGATAGTGACTGTAGTCATGAAATTAAACAATGGTTGCTCCTTGGAAGAAAAGTTATGAAAAACTTAGACAGCATATTAAAAGGCAGAGACATTACTTTGCCAACAAGGGTCCATCTAGTCAAAGCTATGGTTTTTTTTTCCAGTAGTCTTGTGTGGATGTGAGAGTTGAACTATAAAGAAAGCTGAGTGCCCAAGAATTGATGCTTTTAAATTGTGGTGTTGAAGACTCTTGAGAGTCCCTTGGACTGCAAGGAGATCCAACCAGTCCCTTCTAAATGAAATCAGTTCTGAATATTCATTGGAAGGACTGATGTTGAAGTTGAAACTCCAATACTTTGGCCACCTGATGTGAAGAGCTGACTAGTTTGAAAAGACCCTGATGCTGAGAAAGATTGAAGGCGGGAGGAGAAGGGGATGACAGAGGATGAGATGGTTGGATGGCATCACTGACTCAATGGACATGGGTTTGAGTAAGCTCTGGGAGTTGGTGAAGGACAAGGAGGCCTGGCGTGCTGTAGTCCATGGGGTCGCAAAGAATTGGACGCAACTGAGCGACTGAACAACAGTATGAGGTAGGTGCTATTTTTTCTCCCATGCAATAGACAAGGATGATGACACAAAAAGGTGACTAACTCATGCTCTGTTACACAGCTTGTAAGTTCATGTAGCTCACATGAGATAAGAAGTTGGACTCTTAACCACTAGACAATGTAGCCCCTTGAAAGCTCTATGAGAAGTTACTTGCAAAGCATGCAATCAATGAAAACATTCTTCCTCCACCAGGAAACAAATGGGAAGCAGCTCTTCCCATACTTCCTGGTGTTTCTTAAGTCTGTTTTCTGTTTAGCCACAAGAGATTTAGGATGCTATTAAAAATTCCTTAAACTGAAATTGGTTATTCTCCAGGTGATCACAATGGAAGAATTTTTTTTTTTTTTTTGACGCGTGTTCCAACTGTCCATTTCAAACTACTTCTCTGTCAATTTCTTGGATGTGACAAGTTATATAAATGGGGAGAAAAGCAGTCACTTCTCTGGAAATGCTAAATGGTGCTGCTTCAAGTGCATTCTCATTATTAAGCAAAGTTGCCGCTCACTGCACCCATCAATCTTCCATTCTCTCTGCAGACTTCTGCACCGCCTCCCACAGAAGAGGAAATGGGAATTGCTTCAGCCACGTTATTAAATCTAAATTGGACAATCACTTGGAACTCTATTGGTGCTCCATGGATGACAAAACATTCAATGCAGATTCATAAAATTGCTGCCCAAACATTGACTTACAGAAATAAACTGATCAGGTAAGCCAGCTATTTTGTCCTTGGAGTTATATTCTACAGCTCATGGATAGTGGTATAGACCACAGTTAGATACACTGGATTTAGACTCTAGAAAGTTGACCTTGGGCTTCCCTGGTGACTCGGATGGTAAAGAGTCTGCCTCCAATGCAGGAGAGATCTGAGTCTGATCACTGGGCTGGGAAGATCCCCTGGAGAAGGAAATGGCTACCCACACCAATATTCTTGCCTGGAGAATCCCATGGACAGAGGAGCCTGGCAGGCTACAATCCATGGGGTCTCAGAGTCAGACGTGACTGAGTGACTAATACAACAAGCTGACCTTGGGAGGTGGCACCACTTCTTTGACCCCTTGTGCCTCACACGGCACTGAGCAAACAGAAAGCACTTTGCATACCTATTTGTTTATCGGAAAATAAATTATTCGCTAATTTTGACATTATTACTTAACATAAATATTTCATGTTTTATATAGTCGTTTTCAGAAAGTGGAGAACTAAAAATAATTTCGTGTCTCAAAGGAACAGGAGCAGAATGTGAATCGGCACAAGTTTAGCGTGATTCTAGGATGTATGGCCTATAAATGTTAACCAGGAAGTGCTTACTGCCGAGGTTTGATTGTTAGCTTTCAGCAGGCGAGGCTATGGGCTCAACATATTGGTTCTGAGTTAGAAATGACTCTCTGGGGATGGGGGGTGGACTTGGCCTTGTAATTACATTACTACCCTTCCTGAGGAAGCTGCCTTGCTCCTGGCAAGATGACACTGATACTCTATCTATGGGTGCAACTTGGGCAGAAANGCTTTCAGCAGGCGAGGCTATGGGCTCAACATATTGGTTCTGAGTTAGAAATGACTCTCTGGGGATGGGGGGTGGACTTGGCCTTGTAATTACATTACTACCCTTCCTGAGGAAGCTGCCTTGCTCCTGGCAAGATGACACTGATACTCTATCTATGGGTGCAACTTGGGCAGAAAAAGACGTGGGTTTGCTACACAGCAATGCATGCTCTCTCAGTCACTTCAGCCATGTCCGACTCTTTGTGACCCTATGGACTACAGCCTTCCAGTCTCCTCAGTCCATGGGATTCTCCAAGCAAGAGTACTGGAGTAGGTTGTCATGCTCTCCTCCAGGGGACTGTCCCCACCCAGGGATCGAACCTGCATCTCCTGCATTACAGGTGGGTTCTTTATAGCCGAGTCACTGGGGAAGCTGTGTAGGTTTTCCACACAGCAATACACTGGGTCAAATTCCAGGTCAAATTTCCTTCCTGAAAATCAGAATAGGCCAGGTCCTTAATACTATGTTCTGCTTTAATAATATATTTTAGGAATAGAAAAAGACTCTCTGGAATGTAAAGGGAAGACAGTAGGTTTCTCAATAAAGGGATGGAAAAAGAGAATGCTGGATAACAGAAATGTCAGAGGGACTTCTCAACATTTATTTTGGAAGGAAAAAGATGACCTATTTTCCCTCCATCCCTGCTGAAGCAACTAAAAAGAGGTAGTAAGCAGAAATGCTGGCAGATGAAATGTGGTGTGACACTGGAAGATAACTTCTTGACAACCAGGAGTGAGATGTGTTAGTGAAGAAGAGCAAAGTCTATGGCCAGGAAAGAGATCCATGGACATGGCTGCCAGTGAACTGTGTGAAGAAGCCAGAGGGAATTTCCAGCTCCACAAACCTAAGAATGGACCCTTGGCCGCCAGCATTCCTGAGGCAAATAGAATGTCGCGTGATTCCATTTCCAAGTCACTTCAAATAGGGGCCCTCAGAAACTCCAAAACTGTCATTTGCTTATAATAACCATAACCAAAATATGTAGGATTTACTCTGCCATAGGCGTTGAAAGCATTATCTCATTTAATCCTTGCAGTAAGCCTATGATATTGATGTATTATCATTATGCCCATTTTATGGATGAGAAAAGTGAGGTCAAAAGAGTTTAAATTCTCCAGGACACAGTTAGCATGTGGCAAAGCTAGACCCTGAACTTCAGTCTGTGAAGTATAAAGGCTTCCGTGTAATGATGAAAAGCAGCTTGATTTAACGGCAAAGCAGGTTCTATACACTCTTTCAGAGGTAGCCTGAGACAATCGGCCGTTAACTATGCAAAGGGCTATGCTTATGCATTTCTGCCATGGCTAGCAAGTCTTCCCTCCTGCTGACTGCTCAAACACCATTAGTCAGTTTTGAATGGATGGAGTCACTGATGATCCAAGTATCTAAAGGGAATTTCTTTAGAATTTTTTAGACATGAATCGTGAATAACAAAGTAACATTTCCCCATCACTTTTTTGATTCTCTCTAAAGGCTGTGCTGTGGAATAATACCCCACAAAAGCCACTCAGATATCAGAGGCTTCCCCGGTGTCATGGTGTGAACCAGAGTTCCAGGTGTCCAGAGAAGGTGCTGACCTTGGATGTTGAAGAAGAATCTGTAATCTCCAACGACCCTAAATCAAGGCTTGGAAAACTATCAGAGGTTGCAGGTCAAATCAGGCCCACAACTTGTTTTTATAAATAAAGCTTTACTAGCACATAGCCATGTTCATTCGGTTATGTATTACTGCTTTTGTAATAGCATTGTGGCTGCTTTTGTAACACAATGGCAGAGATGAATGGCAGCAACAATAGTAGCAGCTATAAAACAGCAGGTTTTATGGCCCATAAAACCTAAAATATTTTCTCTCTGACACTTTACAAAAGGAGAGTTCACTGACCTCTGCTCTAAACGCTGCAGCTGCCAAGTTGCTTCAGTCGTGTCTGACTCTGTGCGACCCCATAGACGGCAGCCCACCAGGCTCCACCGCCCCTGGGATTCTCCAGGCAAGAACACTGGAGTGGGTTGTCATTTCCTTCTCCAGTGCATTAAAGTGAAAAGTGAAAGTGAAGTCACTCAGTCGTGTCACACTCTTTGCGACCCCATGGACTGCAGCCTACCAGGCTCCTCCATCCTTGAGATTTTCCAGGCAAGAGTACTGGAGTGAGTTGCCATTTCCTTCTCCAGCTCTAAATGCATCCAGTAGCAAAAAGAAACAAACAAACAAATAAAAAAGACCTAAAATCTTGACAAGGGAGAGAGACGCAGAAAGAAAAAATGGAAGGACAGGGGAGAAAGAGAGAGAGGAAAGAAGAGGGGTAACGAAAATAATAATAATTTTAAAAGTGCAAAGGAGGACAAAAAGGGTGACCAAATCCTTGTGGGCAGAGGGGAACACACCTGTGACCCTCCAGCAAATTCCAGCTGTGATTAGTGTCCATTAAACTATATTCCAGGTTCCTCCATGTGCACTGCCTCATCCCATTTTGCAACAGCCCAGATTATTATCTCTGTTGAACAGTTGAGGACATGGAGACTGAGAGAGGTTGAGAAACTTGCTTGGGTCACACAGGAAGCACATGTGGCAGTGTGGGAAATAAACACTGGCAGACTGACAACCCCCCCCACTCCACCCTCCAACATCACACTCCATCATCCATGAGCACCCCCGCCCCAAGGATGAGAGCATCACAATCTTCACTCTTTGACAAAGTTACTAGAACGCTTGGACTTTCAACAGGGAGTATCTTCTTTCCATCTGGGCAAAAACGCTCGTGACAGCTAATCATCTATTTCCGTCCGGGTGCACCGGAGCGTTTCATCGACTCTCCAAAAATAGAGCATTTTGGAGGAGTGAGCACAACCTCAAAGTCCCAATTAGCAATACGGTAGTCTAGCTCCCACTTGACCGGACCCAAAAGGCAGCTGCTTCGAGGGAGTACTGTCGGGTCAAAGGAGCAGGCGCAAGGGCTGATTGTGGTCACGGCAGGATCACCTCTGTCCTCCTCGAGCAGGCGAGGCTCAGAATCCAAGGTGATGATGCTGAAAAGCTGCGCAAAGTGCTGCGGGAGAAATTGACAGCGGCAAGCCCTCCACCAAGCCCGCCACCAAACC